>CM064566.1:53719161-53816661 GCA_032716605.1 Paralithodes platypus | reverse complement strand
AGGTAAATTCATATAAATAGTCATAAATATAGATGAATGGATAACCTCAAGATACTATAAGTGAAGCTAAAGATAACTACAGATATATAAAGGTAAAATATAGCTAAACATGAGTAGAAAGCATAATCATTATAGAAAACGTTTGTTCCTTTAACCCTTGTTTAGCGGGACTCGACTTAAGTCGGCCTAGAGAACCAAGGACTAAGTGGCGGGGCCCGACTTAAGTCTGTGTGCAATTTTTGAGCAATAATGGCTCTGAGAGAGAGACGAGCGACGGGAGGAGCGTAGGTCGGCTCATGACCGCTCGGCACGGGTCCCGCGCGACTACTGACGTTCCCTCCACATACATCCACACTCACTGCCTCACTACACAGGGAATTATGTAAGGATATTTCCGTATTTTAGGGATTTTGCACTCGTCTTGCACGATCGTTGCAAGAGAAAGCGTGGTCGTAGAAGGATGGTTTTGGTGTCATTGGAAAGCTCAATTATCGCACTTTCAGGGATACATAATTGTATTACGCTCTGGCTCTTGTTTATGCATGAAAAAGAGCACGGAAACAAGGTCGTTTGCCAGGTAGTAGAAGTTACCGACCTAGCCGCTCGTGGAGGCTCCACCTTTTGGGACCCTGAAAGCATATTTTATTTTTTATTTTTTTTTATGTTGTGCTAAAATCCTTCTTACAGTGTAGGAAAGTGCAAGTGAAAAGTAAAAAACACCATCCGACATCTTAAACCCCCCCCCCCCCCAACCCATATATTGCACCACCGAAATTTATATTTTAGGTTTGTAGCTATAATACTTCCTACAGTGTAATAAAATGAAATGGAAGAGAAAAAATCACCATCTGCTATCTCCAAACCCCTCCCCAAAAAAACAAACCCCACCCCCCGACCTCCCCATTTTGGTATGTGAGAGATAAAAAATAATAAAAAATATTATTATTACCCAAATATTCTCTGGCAGCTCCATTTTCTTTTACACTGTGTATCAAAGAACGATATTATAGAGGTAACTAAACATTTTAACCAGATTTTTATCTCAAAATTTCACTTGCAATTACTTTTGCTTTTTCTGTGATAAATGTCTTATCGACATGTAAAATCAACTGTACTCATGAATATTACTCGATATCGTCCATACTTTGCAGACAAGTTCCATATGTATCTACGCAACTTTGCACAAAAGGAAAGTGTGATTACAACTGTTTTTTTTTCAGCATTTTTTTTTTTTTTTTGTAATATTGGGCCCCGATACAATACACACGCATTCAATATTTTTTTCCACTGCTTGTATGTATCATTGGGGAAAACTAATCTTGCACATTTGTAGGTAATATAGTTAGGCTACTTTAAACAAAAAACAGGAGATTTCTAGTGGTAAATATGTGATCCTTGGATTTAATATTGGTATAAAAAGGATTTCGCTGCTGCGCACGCACATAAGGTGATGAAAATTGCACCAGATATTCCTTAAAGCACTGGGATCAAATACTATAAACGTTTACACAATACTGGGTATGCAACTGGGATTAGCCTACCAAAGTGGAGCCTCCCCTTAATCTCAGCAGTATGGTAGATCCTTCCTAATATTGCCTTGTGATAACTGAATCCTAAAAGGAGTACAGGCACTCCTTAAAGTCTGTGGTATTTTCATGTTTTTCATTATACACATCCACACATCTGGATTTATATATATGTACAGACAGCCAACGCACCAGCTGGGCCATTGCTTCTTTTATTTATGCTATTGTAGAATAATAAAGTAGATTAATGGTAAACGAAATAAACACACTTAACAAACTCAATAGATTGTTGTTAATCTATGTATTTAACATTTCTCATTTTGGTATTATAAATAGCTTTGATGTATGTATGTATGTATGTATGTATGTATGTATGTATGTTGTTACGTATCTTGATCCTCAAGTGGTTAACTTGATGCATCTAGATAGCACAGAGATATATATTAAGGTATCAGTCAGCTGAAGGCAAAACAAAAGTAAAATCTAATAAAATAATGTCCTGTTGTTGCTTCCTTTCCTTTTGGATCTTAGGACTTAATATCCTTTATGGACTGATACTCTTTAATTATGAAAAATACTGAAACTAATTAAAGTCATGTAGTATTTATAAAGAATTATTATTTAACCGAAGCTTAGTAGGCTATGGTTATGAACCGAATAAGTTATAGCTAAAGAAGGACTATTAATTTTATAAAAGTCATGAAAGATAAATATTAAAGTAAGAATATTTCTGTCTCTTACCCTTTTTGAAATGAATAGATAGTTTTCTTATATGTCCTTTTATTTATATTTAATGTAATTATTCTTGGTTCTTGTCTTACGTTAATAGTATTATATTATTATTATCATCAGGATTTATATCAGTCACATAACAGTTAGATATATATTTAATAATTAGTTAAATGTATTTCTTAACCACGTAACATTGAGGTTTGATTATGAGTAAATAAAGTTACAGGATCGTTTCATAGATTCGATTCAGGTCTCACTCAAATAATATGAAAAGCAAAATATAATATTTTGAAGCAAAAGAATTTTCTTCAGCTTAGGAAATCACTAGAAGTAATATTAACACAGCCATGTTAGTCTAAGGCGATATTACTAATACGAGACAATAGCATCACCGTACTAAGCACCGTTAAGCAATGTAAGCTTAATTAAAAGAAAATTAAAGAACTCGTAAGTATTAATATAAAACAATGGTATTACTTTCATCATAACCCAATTACTTAAAGAGTTGCTTTAGTCCACAAGTTAGGCAACTAAAATAGTTAAGCACATAATAGTAGCGTTAACGTTAATTCCCAATCAAATAGTTAAGCACATAATAGTAGCGTTAACGTTAATTCGCAATCAAATAGTTAAACACATAATAGTAGCGTTCACGTTAATTCCCAATCACATATCTCACTAACCAACATAACGTAAGTGTTTACACCGAACACACACATATATAATCTGACTGACAGTCACAATCCCATTATAATACTTCACCCCGTCTTCCTCCAGCTGCAAGTTCACCTTCCCCAACTCCAAATGAGACTGATTTGAATGCCCACAACTCGGGTCTTATATACCAAACAATGATGGTGTAGGAACGAATCAGGAGGCGGGGGGTGGTGCCTACTCCAATCATAGCTCCTAGAGTCGCATAACAGGTGCCTGGTCCACTCACAGCTCCTGGCGTCGATCATACGTCATAGCATCGGTCATCGAGGTAGTTTGCAGGGTCCCCTATAACGCACGCAGGTGTGAAGGCTGGTTTGCTGGTTTCCCCACTTGCTTGGTCGCTCGCTAGTCTGCTTCACCGTTTGGGTAGTTTGGCTCCTTCAACTCTAATTCTAACTCTTAAATTAACATACAGGGCTCCGTATGTCAGAATGTATGTATGTATGTCCTCAGGCACATACCCCATAACTGAGGGTGGCCGACTCGAGACAGAGCCCGAACAGAAGCAACAGTTAAAGGTTATGACCTTCCATATTTTTTTTTTTTTTTTTTTTTTTTTTTTTTTTTTGGTATGCAAGGTTCTAAATTAAATCTTATAAACATATTGTAACATACACAGATATGATGCATTTACCGATACCTGTGTAAAATAGCCCCAACATTATGCCAGACAATGTGTGGCAGCTTAAGGGGACCCACCTCGCTTTTTCTCTCTCTCTCTCTCTCTTTCTCTCCCTCTTTCTCTCCCTCTCTCTTTGGCTGGTATCCATTCGGCCCCATTCAGCCTACTGTTTTAAGACGTTTACCCCCATCCAGGTGTCAATATTTTCCTGGCGAGCAGTAGCGAGCCAGCATATATATATATTTCTTTTTTACAGCAAGCTAAATTTGTGCATTTTTCGATAGAAAAATTTCTCCGGCGAACCCGGATTTCTCCATACAATGATGGCTCGCTATCGCTCGCCAGGAAGAAATCGACACCTGGATGGGGATAAACGTCTTAAAACAGTTGGCTGAATGTGGCCGAATGGATGCAAGCCAGAGAAAGAGAGAATATGAGTGAAATAGAAAAAAAAGCAGGTGACCCCCCTTAAGGGGCTCCAGTCCTGAAAATGTACTTGACTTACAGTGTGCTGGCTTAATAATCCAGAAGGGTTGATAGCCTCTGAAGTCCTATTTTAACTAACTAAAATTTACTTAGATACCTCATTCAGGCAAACCTATATCTGCCCCATGACTTCTCATGAAGTATCCAACGAACTCCTACAGTCTCTCTCTCTCTCTCTCCTTCCCTCTCGCTCATTCCCTCTCGCTCATTCTCTCCCCCCCCCCCCCCGTGTGTCCCCCCCCCCCCCCCCACACACACACCCCACACACACACTGTATGTGATACATCCTATACCTTGACTGTTATCCTTGTTTCTATGTATATTTTCAGCTCCCGAGCTGCATCTCTCAATAAACCGTTAATTATTATTATTATTATTATTATTATTATTATTACACACACACACACACACACACACACACACACACACACACACACACTTGACTCAGTGAAGCCTTCTCATACCAGTCTTTTCATGGTGGCATTTTTTACTCTTCACTTGCCCCGCTTCTCTTGTCTCGTCTCCATTCCAATTTTCTCTCCCAATTCTGTTTAGTCCTCAATTTCACGACTTCCGTCATTCGCTTTCATTCCAACTGGCTCGCTTTTATCTTCGCCTAATGGAGTCGGTTGGAGGAAATAGTTGTGTTGTTTACTATTTACTACTTCAATAATAGGTGGAGGAAATAGTTGTGTTGTTTACTATTTACTACTTCAATAATAGGTGGAGGAAATAATTTATTCAATAATGGGTGGAGGAAATAGTTGTTGTTTACTATTAACTACTTCAATAATGGGTGGAGGAAATAGTTGTTGTTTACTATTTACTACTTCAATAATGGGTGGAGGAAATAGTTGTTGTTTACTATTTACTACTTCAATAGTGGGTGAAGGAAATAGTTGTTGTTTACTATTAACTACTTCAATAATGGGTGGAGGAAATAGTTGTTGTTTGCTATTAACTACTTCAATAATGGGTGGAGGAAATAGTTGTTGTTTACTATTAACTACTTCAATAATGGGTGGAGGAAATAGTTGTTGTTTACTATTAACTACTTCAATAATGGGTGGAGGAAATAGTTGTTGTTTACTATTTACTACTTCAATAATGGGTGGAGGAAATAGTTGTTGTTTACTATTAACTACTTCAATAATGGGTGGAGGAAATAGTTGTTGTTTACTATTTACTACTTCAATAATGGGTGGAGGAAATAGTTGTTGTTTACTATTAACTACTTCAATAATGGGTGGAGGAAATAGTTGTTGTTTACTATTTACTACTTCAATAATGGGTGGAGGAAATAGTTGTTGTTTACTATTAACTACTTCAATAATGGGTGGAGGAAATAGTTGTTGTTTACTATTTACTACTTCAATAGTGGGTGGAGGAAATAGTTGTTGTTTACTATTAACTACTTCAATAATGGGTGGAGGAAATAGTTGTTGTTTACTATTAACTACTTCAATAATAGGTGGAGGAAATAGTTGTTTACTATTTACTACTTCAATAATAGGTGGAGGAAATAGTTGTGTTGTTTACTATTTACTACTTCAATAATAGGTGGAGGAAATAGTTGTGTTGTTTACTATTACCTACTTCAATAATAGGTGGAAGAAATAGTTGTTGTTTACTATTAACTACTTCAATAATGGGTACAAAGGAGTACTAAGGAAATCAAGCAACAACAGTTCTAGTGACCCTTCTAGGCTGCTTGTCCTCCAAAACACTGAGGAGCAAGTGTCCAAACAGTGGTTTAGAGTGGGTAAGGGAACATTGGAAAGGGAACTACTGCCCTGCCACTAACGTGGCAGGACTAGGAAGTTAGTAGGGGACATATGGGTTAGTAACTGAGGGGAGGATAACAAAAAGTTATTCATTTACAAACGCAGTCAGTCGCGGGTTTCATGCGAGATATTTGTCTAGGCGGAATTTAAATGAATCAACGGTGCTGCAGTCTATAACGTCTCGGGGAAGCCCATTCCACAAGTTGACAACTCGATTGAAGAAGAAATTCTTAGATTCGTTTGAGTTAAAAGATTTACCAATAATTTTGCAACCGTTTCCCCGCGTGTAATTAGATTGGTCGATAGTGAAGTACTTACTACAGTTCATATTGTCGATGCCTTTGATGATTTTGAACACTTGAATTAAGTCACCTCTTAATCTGCGCTGGGTTAAAGGAAATAGATTTAATTCTCTAAGACGCTCTTCGTATGGTTTGTTCTTTAGGCTAGGTATCATTTTGGTAACTCTACGTTGAACTCGTTCTAGCTTGTTTATGTCTTTTTTGTAATAAGGGCACCAGCATTGAACGCAGTATTCCAGAAGAGGGCGGACTAAGGAATTGTAAAGGGTTAGGATTACGTCTTTGGATTTATGCTCAAATGATCTGCCTATAAAGCCAATTATTTTGTTTGCCTTCTTAACAACTTCTGAACATTGTTGACTCGGTTTTAGGTTACTCGATATTGTTACTCCCAGATCGGTTTCTCTGTTTACATTCTTAAGCTGAGTGCCATTCATCGAATGGTTTGCTTTCTCATTTAGGTATCCGATATGTAGTACTTTACATTTATCCGCATTGAAACTCATTTGCCAAATTTGGGCCCAATGTGACAATTTATCTAGATTGTGTTGCATATCGTCAACTTGATCTTTTGAGAGTACGCTATTTGCAATTTTTGTATTGTCAGCAAATTTTGAGATTGTACAGGTGAGACCCTCATCTATGTCGTTGATGTAAATTAGAAAGAGAATTGGTCCTAGTACCGATCCCTGGGGTACCCCGCTACTTACATTGGTCCATTTAGATGCCTTACCGTTTATGACTACTCTTTGCTTTCTGTCGCTGAGCCAATTTTCTATCCATTTCAACACACCGTCTTGTATTCCATGCGCTTTTAGTTTTAGCAGTAAACGTTTGTGGGGAACTTTGTCAAAGGCCTTTTGAAAATCAAGGTATATAATATCTACAGCTTTACTCTCATCGTAGAGGTTGAGGATATCGTGGAAGAAGTCTAAGAGGTTTGTTAAACAGGAACGTTTTTTACGAAAGCCGTGTTGAGTATCTTTAAGTATGTTATTTTCCTCTAAGTGATTTACGAGTCTGTCTCTTATGACCGTTTCTAGCATTTTACATACAACTGAGGTTAAGCTAATTGGACGATAGTTACTGGGTAGGGATTTGCTGCCTTTTTTGAATATCGGTGTTACGTTGGCTATCTTCCACTGATCAGGCATAGTTCCAGACTGCAAGGATTTATTGAATAGTAATGTCAGTGGTTTGGAGAGCTCATCCTTAGCTTCCTTTAGAACTCTAGGCGAGATTGTATCAGGTCCAGGCGTTTTATTTACCTTGAGTTTATCTAAACAATTCAATGCTTCTCTCTCTGTAACGGTGATATTGCTTAGAACATCTGAATTATCAATCTGAATCGGCGATGGTGTAGGGATATCACTGAGGTCTTCTGTTGTAAAAACTGATGCAAAGAAGGTATTGAGGGCATTACTCATTTGTACTTCGTCTTTGGTGTATTCTCCATTTTCATCGACTAACGGTCCTCTGGGTGGAGGAAATAGTTGTGTTGTTTACTATTTACTGGCGATAGGGAGCCTGTTATTTAGGAGGAAGTATCTTTCACCCGGGATAATTTATCTACCGAAAAATGAATAAATTTATATCGATGGTGGTCTTGGGGTATTGTTTACGCTTGATGGAGGTCTTCGAAGAAAACTAAAGAAAACAATAAGTAAATATATATACAGTATATATAATAAGATTGATGGAGGTTTTAGGAGGAGAGAGAGAGAGAGAGAGAGAGAGAGAGAGAGTAAGAAAGACTCACGTTATTTATATGTATACATGTTAATCAGTATGTGTGTATGTCTCTCTCTCTCTCTCTCTCTCTCTCTCTCTCTCTCTCTCTCTCTCTTCCCCGAGATGTTATAGACTGCAGCACCGTTGATTCATTTAAACTTCACCTAGACAAATATCTCGCATCAAACCCGCGACTGACTGCGTTTGTAAATGAATAACTTTATTTTATCCTCCCCTGAGTTACTAACCCATCTGTCCCCTACTAACTTCTTAATCCTGCCACGGACATTAGTTCCAGGGCAGTAGTTCCCTTTCCAATGTTCTCTTACCCACTCTAAACCACTGTTTGGACACTTGGAGGACAAGCAGCCTAGAAGGGTCACTAGACCTGTTGTTGCTTGATTTCCTTTGTACTCCTTTGTTCTCTCTCTCTCTCTCTCTCTCTCTCTCTCTCTCTCTCTCTCTCTCTCTCTCTCTCTCTCTCCACCTCCCATAAAACAAACTAGCCATCCAATCCTAATCGTCTCTCATCTCCATTTGATTGATTCTCTCTCTCTCTCTCTCTCTCTGGCTCTCTTAGTCTCTCTCTCTCTCTTAGTCTCTCTCTCTCTCTCTGGCTCTCTGTCTCTCTCTCTCTCTCTCTCTCTCTCTCTCTCTCTCTCTCTCTCTCGCTCTCTCTCTGGCTCTCGGTGGACTTGATCTAAATGTAAATAAGCTTCTTTTTTCTCTCCCCCGTGTATCCGCCTACCAAGGATCTCCTATACTTGATATACAGCTGATCAGGGCAGGCCAGTAGCGAGTCACAGGAAGCGGAGAGGGGCCCTTATTTTGGTTTATTAATTCATTTATTCATATATTATTTTAGTTTCCTCCCTAGACCTCCATCAAGCTTAGAAAAACACCCCGTAGACCCACCTTTAAGATAAATTTGTACGTTTTTCGGTAGAAAAATTTCCCGGCCGTAGGCCGATTCCTCTTATTATATCAGGCTCGCTATCGCTCGCTAGGAAAAAATCGACACCTAAATGGTACGAAAGGTTTTAAAATGGACAACGAAATGGGGCGAAAGGTATTAAAATCGACAAACTGATGGGGCAAACATCTTAAAATCTGAACACTAAAGGGTCTAAACATGAGGGAGAAGGAGGTCTAGAAAAGCGACCCATCTGCCCTCAACGGTATACTGTTATATAATGATGATGTTTGGAGGAGGGGGATATAATGGTGATGTTTGGAGGAGGGGGATATAATGGTGATGTTTGGAGGAGGGGGATATAATGGTGATGTTTGGAGGAGGGGGATATAATGATGATGTTTGGAGGAGGGGGATATAATGGTGATGTTTGGAGGAGGGGGATATTTCTACCATCATTCAGGGAAGTAGGTTAAGGGGGGTCACCGGCTATCTTTCTCTCCTTTTCTCTCTTTCCCTGGCTTGTATCCATTCGGCCCCATTCAGCCAACTGTTTTAAGACGTTTATCCCCATCCAGGTGTCGATATCTTCCTGGCGAGCAATAGCGAGCCAGCATTGTATGGAGAAATCCGGCTTCGCCGGAGAAATTTTTCTATCGAAAAATTTACAAATTTAGCCTGCTGTCAAACCAAAAATATATATATGCTGGCTCGCTACCGCTCGCCAGGAGAATATTGACACCTGGATGGGGGTAAACGTCTTAAATCAGTAGGCTGAATGGGGCCGAATGACTACAAGCCAAAGAGAAGGAGAGAATTATAAAAAAAAAAAAGCGAGGTGGGCTCCCTTAAAGATTGTGTTCTTTTATTTAATAATTTTAATTTTAGTAAACGTTGTTTCCACATAGCGATTTTGATAATTTAATTTGACTTTATATTGTCCTTGTCCCAATTTTGGTTTGTTTAGTTTGCAAGTTTTACATTTTAATATAATGATGTTTGGCGGGGATGTTTTTACGGTAATAAAGGCAAGTAGGTTAAGGGGAGGCAGTTGGTTTTTCGAGACCTCCTCCTCCTCCCTCATGTTTAGCCCTATTAATTATGAGATTTCAAGACATTCGCCCCATAGTTTGACAATTTTCAGACTTTTTGCCCCCCTTATAATACGCCAAGCCCCCCTTATAATACACCAAGCCCCCCTTATAATACGCCAAGCCCCCCTTATAATACGCCAAGCCCCCCTTATAATACACCAAGCCCCCCTTATAATACGCCAAGCCCCCCTTATAATACGCCAAGCCCCCCTTATAATACGCCAAGCCCCCTTATAATACGCCAAGCCCCCCTTATAATACACCAAGCCCCCCTTATAATACACCAAGCCCCCCTTATAATACACCAAGCCCCCCTTATAATACGCCAAGCCCCCCTTATAATACACCAAGCCCCCTTATAATACGCCAAGCCCCCCTTATAATACGCCAAGCCCCCCTTATAATACGCCAAGCCCCCCTTATAATACGCCAAGCCCCCCTTATAATACACCAAGCCCCCCTTATAATACACCAAGCCCCCCTTATAATACACCAAGCCCCCCTTATAATAAGCCAAGCCTCCCCTTATAATACGCCAAGCCCCCCTTATAATACACCAAGCCCCCCTTATAATACGCCAAGCCCCCCTTATAATACGCCAAGCCTCCCTTATAATACGCCAAGCCCCCTTATAATACGCCAAGCCCCCTTATAATACGCCAAGCCCCCCTTATAATACGCCAAGCCCCCCTTATAATACACCAAGCCCCCTTATAATACACCAAGCCCCCTTATAATATGCCAATCCCCCCTTATAATACGGCAAGCCCCCCCTTGTAATACACCAAGCCCCCCTTATAATATGCCAAGCCCCCCTTATAATACGCCAAGCCCCCCTTATAATACGCCAAGCCTCCCTTATAATACGCCAAGCCCCCCTTATAATACGCCAAGCCCCCCTTATAATACGCCAAGCCCCCCTTATGATACGCCAAGCCCCCCTTATAATACGCCAAGCCCCCCTTATAATACACCAAGCCCCCCTTATAATACGCCAAGCCCCCCTTATAATACGCCAAGCCCCCCTTATAATACGCCAAGCCCCCCTTATGATACGCCAAGCCCCCCTTATAATACGCCAAGCCCCCTTATGATACGCCAAGCCCCCCTTATAATACGCCAAGCCCCCCTTATAATACACCAAGCCCCCCTTATAATACGCCAAGCCCCCCTTATAATACGCCAAGCCCCCCTTATAATACGCCAAGCCCCCTTATAATACGCCAAGCCCCCCTTATGATACGCCAAGCCCCCCTTATAATACGCCAAGCCCCCCTTATGATACGCCAAGCCCCCCTTATGATACGCCAAGCCCCCCTTATAATACACCAAGCCCCCTTATAATACGCCAAGCCCCCCTTATAATACGCCAAGCCCCCCTTATAATACGCCAAGCCCCCCTTATAATACGCCAAGCCCCCCTTATAATACGCCAAGCCCCCCCTATAATACGCCAAGCACCCCCTTATAGTACGCCAAGCCCCCCTTATAATACGCCAAGCCCCCTTATAATCAAATATATAATAATATGTACAGTCGCGCTAATAAGTCATGTCTCAGCTGTCAATACGTTTGGCTCGCTCTGTGCTGTATTAATGTCTGTCAGATGTTGGATAGGGTGGGTAAGCGTAGGAACATGTTTGTATAAGTCACTCGATATGAAGAAATGAAGCTTAGATATTGCTGATACCAATTATTGATCAACACATACTGGGTGCCGGGACATCACTTATTAGCGCGACTGTACCACAATAATAGTTGCATTATAATTTCGAGAACAAAATAGACTTATGATAAGTTGCAATAGAACAAAAATATACGTGTTTCTGATAATTCGTAAAGAAATAAAAGCGAGCGTAAAAATAATTCAATGCTGTAATTAATTGTGTTTATATTATGATTACTTAGAGAATAATAAATACCGGTAATATATAAATGTTGAAGTATTGCAATCAATTTGTTTTTAATTCGGATAAAAACCTAAGTGAGGTATTTGGATAGATTTTAAGGGGAGGTTTTTAGTGTGTTTCCTAGACTTCCATCAAGCTTGAAATTACACCCCCTTGACCCACTTTCAAGATAAATTTTTAAATTTTTCGGTAGAAAAATGTCACGGCCGAAGGCCGGTTCCTCTTAAATTACAGGCTCGCTATCGCTCGCCAGGAAAAAATCGACAGCTAAATGGGACGAAAGGTCTTAAAACTGACATAAATGGGGTGAAACTTCTTAAAATCGCCAAACTAATGGGGGCGAACGTCTTAAAATTTCAAAAGCAATGGGGCTAAACATAAGGGAGAAAGGGGTAAAGAAAATTATCCCTCAAGTGGATATCACCCCTTAATAATGGTATTGTGTGTTCTTTTAATTCTACAGCACTAGTTTGGTTTCATTAAGGGGGGGGGTCACCTGTTTTTTTTGTTTTTTTATCTTGCTTTCCTTTTCTCTCTTTCTCTGGCTTAATTGTATCCATTCGGCCCCATTCAGCTAACTGTTTTAAGACGTTTATCCCCATCCAGGTCTCGATTTATTCCTGGCGAGCGATAGCGAGCCAGCATTGTATGGAGAACTTCGGCTTCGCCGGAGACATTTTTCTATCGAAAAATGTACAAATTTAGCTTGCTGTCAAAACAAAAACATATATATGCTGGCTCGCTACCGCTCGCCAGGAAAATATTGACACCTGGATGGGGGTAAACGTCCTAAAACAGTAGGCTGAATGGAGCGGAATGGATACAAGCCAAAGAGAGAGTGAGAGAAAGAGAACAAAAAGCGAGGTGGGCTCCCTCTTAACCTTCTTATGCTAACTTATAGACGTTTCTTCCGGAGTAAATATTTTGTCAACACGTGGTAGAATATAATATTATCTCAACACGTGGTAGAATATAATATTATCTCAACACGTGGTAGAATATAATATTATCTCAACACGTGGTAGAATATAATTTAGAATATTATCTCAACACGTGGTAGAATATAATTTAGAATATTATCTCAACACGTGGTAGAATATAATTTAGAATATTATCTCAACACGTGGTAGAATATAATTTAGAATATTATCTCAACACGTGGTAGAATATAATTTAGAATATTATCTCAACACGTGGTAGAATATAATTTAGAATATTATCTCAACACGTGGTAGAATATAATTTAGAATATTATCTCAACACGTGGTAGAATATAATTTAGAATATTATCTCAACACGTGGTAGAATATAATTTAGAATATTATCTCAACACGTGGTAGAATATAATTTAGAATATTATCTCAACACGTGGTAGAATATAATTTAGAATATTATCTCAACACGTGGTAGAATATAATTTAGAATATTATCTCAACACGTGGTAGAATATAATTTAGAATATTATCTCAACACGTGGTAGAATATAATTTAGAATATTATTTAATTAATATTGATTCTTGATTGGAAATATTAAGGGGAGATCTCCACTTGAGGGATTTTTTTCTTGACCCCTTTCTCCCTCATGTTTAGCCCCATTGCTTTTGAGATTATAAAACGTTTGCCCCATTAGTTTAGCGATTTTAAGAACTTTCACCCCATATTAAGACCTTTCGTGCAATTCAGGTCTCGATTTTATCCTGGCGAGCGATAGCGAGCCTGTAATTTAAGAGGCACCGGCCTTCGGCCGGGACATTTTTCTACCGAAAAATGTACAAAGTTATCTTGAAAGGGACTCAAGGGGGTGTCATTTTAAGGTTGATGAAGGTCTAGGGAACAAACTAAATACCTCCCCTTAATATAATGTATGTCAGTAAATACATTGGTAAAATCCTTATAATTAAGTTAAGGGTGGTCACCGGCTTTTTTTATCTTTCTCTCCTTTTCTCTCTTCCACTGGCTTGTATCCATTCGGCCCCATGCAGCCAACTGTTTTAAGACGTTTATCCCCATCCAAGTGTCGATTTCTTCCTGGCGAGCGAAAGCGAGCCATCATTGTATGGAGGAATCCGACTTCGCCGGAGACATTTTTCTATCGAAAAATGTACAAATTTAGCTTGCTGTCAAAACAAAAATATATATATGGTGGCTCGCTCTCGCTCGCCAGGAAAATATTGACACCTGAATGGGGGGTAAACGTCTTAAAACAGTAGGCTGAATGGGACCGAATGGATACAAGCCAAAGAGAGAGGGAGAGAAAGAAAAAAAAAAAAAAAAAAACGAGGTGAGCTCCCTTAACAGAAACCATGTGTAGTGTGGTCTCGTAAGCTCCTCCCCGGACTCGTTACGTATACAATATTGTCTATAGATCCCCCCTCCACCCCCCGTAAACTTTCCGATACCCCGGCCACCCACCAGTTAAAGAGGGGGGGCTGGGCGGGGGGCGTGGGGGGAGGGGGGGGGGGTATTTATTGGTATATATATGTATATTTTTGTATATACTTTGAGTTTCCTCCCTAGACCTCTATGACGGTTAAGGGGAGGTTTCTAGTTTGTTTCCTACTCCTCCAGCAATCTTAAAATTTCACCCCCTTGACCCCCTTTCAAGATAAATTTGTACATTTTTCGGTAGAAAAATGTCCCGGCCGAAGGCCGATTACTCTTAAAATACAGGCTCGCTATCGCTCGCCAGGATAAAATCGACACCTAAATAGCACGAAAGGTCTTAAAATTGATAGAATGGGGCGGAAATTCTTAAAAATCACCAAACTAATGGGGCAAACGTCTTAAAATCTCAAAAGCAATGGGGCTAGACATGAGGGAGAAAGGGTCAAGAAAAAAGTCCCTCAAGTGGAAATCTCCCCTTAACCCTATTAGGTGCAGGGCGGGCCAATTTCGATCCTCCCTGTTTTACTCCATTAGCTTAGAGATTTTATGACGTTTCACCTCATTAGTTTGGCGATTATAAGATGCTTCACCCCAATAAGGTGTCGATTATTTCTGGGCGAGCGACAGCGAGCCTGCAATTTGTGAGAAACCGGGAAATTTGTCTACCAACAAATTTACATATTTAGCTTGAAGGGGGTCTGGGGGACGATTTCTTAGCTTGAAGGGGGTCTGGAGTGGCGTGTTTCCAAGTTTAGGGGGGGGTAAACTCAAAACACATTGTTCAAAAATGGCTAAACCAAACAAAACCCTCAATAATAATTAAACACAATACCATAATAACCCCCGAGACGTTATTTTAAGCTTGATGGAAGTCTAGGGAATCAAACTAAAAACCTCCCCTTAACTATCTCACTGAACCCTTTTTACTACTACCACAGATCCTTCTCAAACTCAACAAAATCGTTTAAATGTAGCGAGAATATAGTTAATAAGCAGTCGTCGGTACAGCAGGGGTTAAGGAGAGATGGAGACGTATTTATTATCTCACTCATGTATATATTTATGTAATTATGTATATTTTTATATATATTTTTATATAATTATATTTTTTAGTTTCCTCCCTAGACCTTCATCAAGCTTTCAATACCCCCCCCCCCCCCCCCCCCAAAGATCCTCCTTCAAGATAAGTTTGTACATTTTTTCGATAGAAAAATGTCCCGGCCGATTCCTCTTAAGGGGAGATTTTTAGTGGGTTTCCTAGACCTCCATTAAGCTTGAAATTACACCCACTTGACCCCCTGCCAAAATAAATTTGTACATTTTTCGGTAGAAAAATTTCCCGGCCAAAGGCCGGTTCCTCTTAAAATACAGGCTCGCTATCGCTCGCCAGGAAAAATCGACACCTAAATGGCACGAAAGGTCTTAAAAGTGACATAAATGGGGTGAAAGTTCTTAACATCGCCAAACTAATGGGGCGAACATCTTAAAATCTCAAAAGCAATGGGGCTAAACATGAGGGAGAAAGGGGTCAAGAAAACAATATCTCAAGTGGAAATCTCCCCTTAAATTACAAGCTCGTCGCTCTCCAGGAAAATATCGACACCTAAATTGCATGAAAAGGCAAATACATTGGGCGAAAGATCTTAACATCGCCAAAGTAATAGGGCAAACTTCTTAAAATCTCGGAACCAATGGGGCTAAGCGTGAGGGAGACGGGAGTATAGCCACACCGACCATTCTCCCTTAAGGGAGCCCACCTCGCTCTTTTTCTCTTTCTCTCCCTCTCTCTTTGGCTTGTATTCATTCGGCCCCATTCAGCCTACTGTTTTAAGACGTTTACTTCCATCCAGGTGTCAATATTTTCCTGGCGAGCGGTAGCGAGCCAGCATATATATATTTTGTTTTGACAGCAAGCTAAATCTGTACATTTTTCGATAGAAAAATTTCTCCAAGCCGGATTTCTCCATACAATGCTGGCTCGCGGAAGAAATCGATACCTGGGTGGGGATAAACGTCTTAAAACAGTTGGCTGAATGGGGTCGAATGGATACAAGCCAAGGAAAGAGAGAAATGGAGAAAAAGATAAAAAAAGCCGGTGACCCCCCTTAAGACCCTCGTAAATACGGATTACATTAGGCCCGTAAATACTGGAAATAGAAAATGGAATCGGCCCCTGGGAAAAAATAATAATAAGAGAGAGAGAGAGAGAGAGAGAGAGAGAGAGAGAGAGAGAGAGAGAGAGAGAGAGAGAGAGAGAGAGAGAGAGAGAGAGAGAGAGAAGGGTTGAACCGCCCTCAAAAACTACTTAAGGGGGGATGGATCAGTTTTTGGTAGATTTGTTCATTTATTAATTTTGTTTAGTTTCCTCCCTAGACCTCCATTAAACTTTAAAAAACATCCATCAGATCCCCCTTCTAGATTAATTTATAAATTTTTCGGTAGAAAAATGTCCCCGCCCAAAGGCCGGTTACTCTTAAGATTACAGGCTCGCTATCGCTCGCCAGGAAAACATCGACACCTAAATGGCACGAAAGGTCTTGAAATTGACAACGAAATGGGGGGAAAAGGTATTAAAATCGCCTAACTACTGGGCCGAACGTCATTAATTCTGAAAACTATTGGGGGTAAACATGAGGGAGAAGGGGGACCAGAAAAACAGCCCATGTCCCCTTAATGGACAATTAGTGGTTAATTATGAGACGCCAATTACTCTTTGGGGTCCCCGTAACCAGAATTAATCAGGTTCATCATCATTAATTGAGAAGTGAAGGGGTTGAGGGAGGAGGGAGGGGGGGGGGGGGAGGAAAGAGGGGAAGAGGAGGGACATGGGAGGAGGAGGAAAGAGGGGACAGGGGAGATGAGGGGAGGACGTGGGAACAGAGGAAAGACAAGAAGCAGGGAGGATGAGGGAGGGGACAAGGGGAGGAAAGAGGGGACAGGGGTGGAGAGAGGGGAGATGAGGGGAGGACGTGGGAACAGGGGAGGAAAGACGGGGGAGAAGGGGACAGGGGAGGATGAGGGATGGGTATATTTTAATATACAATGGAAAGGTAATACCAGAGAGAATACAACATTAATACCTGACTTCAGAAAAGCCAATTATGGTGGGTTAAGAAGAGCCCTATTAGCGGACCCTATGGTAAAAAAATTAAGTCGATCCAGGTGTCCAAATGAGTGTACCCCTTCTCAGGCACCTGTCATCTAAAGTCAGGAAGAGACGTCAACCTTGGTAGATACATACGATAATTTTAGTCAGTATTCAATGCACAAAATAAATACATCCCCAAAAGAAAATTTAGATCAACACAGAACCAACCCAAATGGATGAATAATAGACTATTAGATCTTCTAGGACAAAAGAGAGGAATATATAGAAAAATTAGGAAAGGCGAAATTCACCTACTTGCTTACTATCAGAATCTATCAAGGCAGGTAAAAAAGGATATTAGGAAGAAAACAGAAATGATGAAATTAAGGTTGCCAATGACTCAAAAAATAATCCTAAAGCTTTTTACCAACTATATAAATCCAAGGTTAGAGATGTAATTGGTCCCCTTAAAACTTCGATAGGAGAAATGACAGAAAATTATTTAGAAATGTGCAGTACATTAAATAGTCAATTTCTTTCCGTTTTCACTAATGAAAATTTGGCACAGTTTCCAGAAGTCCGTAAGGTATATAGCGATAGTATAGAAAATAGGTTAAGTACGGTTACTATAAGTAGAAATTATGTGCTTAAGGAAATTGACAGACTGAAACCTCATAAATCGCCTGGTCCTGATGAGGTATATGCTAGAGTATTAAAAGAATGTAGGGATGAGTTAAGTTACCCATTAACATTTCTATTTAACAAGTCATTAGAGACAGGTATAGTTCCAGAAGCTTGGAAGCTTGCAAACGTAGCTCCGATCTTCAAAAAAGGTGACAAATCAATAGCATCCAATTACCGTCCCATTAGTCTTACATCAATCATAGGAAAGCTACTAGAGTCAATTATTGCTAGTAAAATTAGAAACCACTTAGATACATTTAATTTAATAACTTCTTCTCAGCATGGATTCACTCAGGGACGTTCTTGCCTTACTAATTTGCTTAGTTTTTTCTCAGAGGTATATGAAGCAGTAGATAATGACAAGTCATATGATATAATATATTTAGATTTCAGTAAAGCTTTCGACAGAGTCCCCCATGAGAGATTGATGAGAAAGGTTGAGGTGCATGGAATAGGTGGGGCGTTGTTGGGATGGATTAGGTCATGGCTAATTGGTAGGAAGCAGAGAGTCAGCATAAATGGTACGAAGTCAGAATGGGGAGCAGTCAAAAGTGGTGTCCCCCAGGGATCTGTATTAGGTCCTCTGTTGTTTGTTATATACATAAATGACCTTGATTTAGGTATAACTAGTAGGATAAGTAAATTTGCAGACGATACCAAAATGGGGAGAACAATTGATTCAGATAGAGATATAGAGTGTCTCCAAAGGGATCTAGATACCTTACACTAATGATCAGTAAATTGGCAGATGAAGTTTAACATTGACAAATGCAAGGTATTAAAGATAGGGAAGATGCATACAAATGTTAAATATAAATTAGCTAATATGGAATTAGAAAACTCGAATTGTGAGAAAGATCTAGGTGTGTTTGTTAGCAATGATTTGAAGCCTAGAAAACAGTGTATAGGCGTTCGAAACAAGGCAAACAGGATTCTCGGGTTCATCTCTAGGAGTGTGAGTAACAGAACTGCTGATGTTATCTTAAAACTTTACTTGTCATTAGTGAGACCCCATATGGATTATGCTGTTCAATGTTGGTGTCCTTATTACAGAATGGACATAGATTCATTGGAGAGAGTACAACGTAGAATGACAAAAATGATCCATAATATTAGAAATCTTCCGTATAAAGAAAGGTTGAAGAAATTAGGCTTACATTCGTTAGAGAGACGCAGAGTTAGAGGGGATATGATAGAGGTGTTCAAGTGGGATTAACAAAGGGGACATGACAAATGTACTAAAGCTCAGTGATAGCGAAAGAACTCGTACCAATGGTTTCAAATTAGATAAATTTCGTTTCAGAAAAGATATAGGCAAATATTGGTTTGGTAACAGAGTTGTAGATGGGTGGAATGGACTACCAAGTGCTATAGTGGGATTAAAAACGGTAGGGAGCTTTAAGATAAAATTGGATAAGCATATGGACGAGAAGGGATGGGTGTGAAGGGGGATCAGCCGGGTTGGGCCAATCAGCGCTCTGCAGACCCCGTAATCCTGCGTTAATCTCTAACCGTTTTGGTAAGATGATCCTCAGAGTATTAGAGTGTTGAGCCTACAATTGGGCTTTGCAATTGGGGTTGTGTGGGACAGGGATCTGCCTTGCTTAGGCCAATCGGCTTTCTGCAGACTCCCATTTTCTTATGTTCTTATGTTCTTAAGGGGAGGCAAGATACGGTTGAATGTACAGGCTCTCAGCCTATGCCCGAGAGGGAGTAGTTGGAATATAGAAAACAAAATAAACAAATAAAATGACCCTCCAAGATAAATCTGTACATATGCACATTTGTACATTGACACCTAAATGGCACGAAAGATCTTGATATTGATATAGAAATGGGTTGAAAGGCCTTAAAATCGCCAAACTAATGGGGCGAACGTATATGCCAGCTAAAACAATGACTCCCAATAATAGAGGTAACAAATGGCGGAGCAAGCCGTTAAGGGGGGATATCCACTTGAGTTTTGTTTTTTTACTCCTTTCTCCCTCATGTTTGGCCCCATTGCTTTTCTAATTTTAAGACGTTCGCCCCATTATTTTGACGATTTTAAGAACCTTCGACCCATTTCTGTCAATTTTAAGACCTTTCGTGCCATTTAGGTGTCGATTTTATCCTGGCGAGCGACAGCGAGCCTGTAATATAAGAGGAACCGGCTTTCAGCCGGGACTTTTTCTACCGAAAAATGTACAAATTTATCTTGAAAGGGGCTCAAGGGGGTGTAATCTTAAGCTTGAAGGATATCCAGAGACCAAACTAAATACCTCCCCTTAATAATGGAACGTTCAGAGGCATATTATCCCTTGGCAATATAAACGAGGATGATGAGCTTCCTTGCAGGTATGCAGGATTCCAAACTGCATAATAAATCGTAGGCTTGTGCAGCATTCTTTAACTGTCTTCGTGGTGCAATGCATAAGTGTGTTGAGATTTTCGGTGTGAGCGTCCTGGGTTCGAATCCCCGGACTGCCACATGTGTTTGTTAATTCCATTAAGGGGAGATTTCCACCTGAGGGACTTTTTTCTTGACTCCTTTCTCCCTTATGTCTAGCCCCATTGCTTTTGAGGTTTTAAGACGTTTGCCCCATTAGTTTGGTGATTTCAAGAATTTCCGCCCCATTCTGTCAATTTTAAGACCTTTCGTGCCATTTAGGTGTCAATTTTATCCTGGCGAGCGATAGCGACCCTGTAATTTAAGAGTAACCGGCCTTCGGCCGGGACATTTTTCTACCGAAAAATGTACAAATTTATCTTGAAAGGGGGTCAAAGGGGTGAAATTTTAAGATTGCTGAAGGAGTAGGAAACAAACTAAAAACCTTCCCTTAATCGAGTTTAGGAGTAAAGTTGGTTGGTGGAGAGAACATAATAGTGATATAGTATTCTGACTATAGCGGTATACATAATAGTGATATAGTATTCTGACTATAGCCGTATACATAATAGTGATATAGTATTCTGACTATAGCGGTATACATAATAGTGATATAGTATTCTGACTATAGCCGTATACAATAATAGTGATATAGTATTCTGACTATAGCGGTATACATAATAATGATATAGTATTCTGACTATAGCGGTATACATAATAATGATATAGTATTCTGACTATAGCGGTATACATAATAATGATATAGTATTCTGACTATAGCGGTATACATAATAATGATATAGTATTCTGACTATAGCGGTATACATAATAGTGATATAGTATTCTGACTATAGCGGTATACATAATAGTGATATAGTATTCTGACTATAGCGGTATACATAATAGTGATATAGTATTCTGACTATAGCGGTATACATAATAGTGATATAGTATTCTGACTATAGCGGTATACATAATAGTGATATAGTATTCTGACTATAGCGGTATACATAATAGTGATATAGTATTCTGACTATAGCGGTATACATAATAATGATATAGTATTCTGACTATAGCGGTATACATAATAATGATATAGTATTCTGACTATAGCGGTATACATAATAATGATATAGTATTCTGACTATAGCGGTATACATAATAATGATATAGTATTCTGACTATAGCGGTATACATAATAATGATATAGTATTCTGACTATAGCGGTATACATAATAATGATATAGTATTCTGACTATAGCGGTATACATAATAATGATATAGTATTCTGACTATAGCGGTATACATAATAATGATATAGTATTCTGACTATAGCGGTATACATAATAATGATATAGTATTCTGACTATAGCGGTATACATAATAGTGATATAGTATTCTGACTATAGCGGTATACATAATAGTGATATAGTATTCTGACTATAGCGGTATACATAATGATATAGTATTCTGACTATAGCGGTATACATAATAGTGATATAGTATTCTGACTATAGCGGTATACATAATAGTGATATAGTATTCTGACTATAGCGGTATACATAATAGTGATATAGTATTCTGACTATAGCGGTATACATAATAGTGATATAGTATTCTGACTATAGCGGTATACATAATAGTGATATAGTATTCTGACTATAGCGGTATACATAATAGTGATATAGTATTCTGACTATAGCGGTATACATAATAGTGATATAGTATTCTGACTATAGCGGTATACATAATAATGATATAGTATTCTGACTATAGCGGTATACATAATAGTGATATAGTATTCTGACTATAGCGGTATACATAATAATGATATAGTATTCTGACTATAGCGGTATACATAATAATGATATAGTATTCTGACTATAGCGGTATACATAATAGTGATATAGTATTCTGACTATAGCGGTATACATAATAGTGATATAGTATTCTGACTATAGCGGTATACATAATAATGATATAGTATTCTGACTATAGCGGTATACATAATAGTGATATAGTATTCTGACTATAGCGGTATACATAATAATGATATAGTATTCTGACTATAGCGGTATACATAATAATGATATAGTATTCTGACTATAGCGGTATACATAATAATGATATAGTATTCTGACTATAGCGGTATACATAATAATGATATAGTATTCTGACTATAGCGGTATACATAATAATGATATAGTATTCTGACTAGCGGTATACATAATAATGATATAGTATTCTGACTATAGCGGTATACATAATAGTGATATAGTATTCTGACTATAGCGGTATACATAATAATGATATAGTATTCTGACTATAGCGGTATACATAATAATGATATAGTATTCTGACTATAGCGGTATACATAATAGTGATATAGTATTCTGACTATAGCGGTATACATAATAGTGATATAGTATTCTGACTATAGCGGTATACATAATAGTGATATAGTATTCTGACTATAGCGGTATACATAATAGTGATATAGTATTCTGACTATAGCGGTATACATAATAGTGATATAGTATTCTGACTATAGCGGTATACATAATAATGATATAGTATTCTGACTATAGCGGTATACATAATAATGATATAGTATTCTGACTATAGCGGTATACATAATAATTATATAGTATTCTGACTATAGCGGTATACATAATAATGATATAGTATTCTGACTATAGCGGTATACATAATAATGATATAGTATTCTGACTATAGCGGTATACATAATAATGATATAGTATTCTGACTATAGCGGTATACATAATAGTGATATAGTATTCTGACTATAGCGGTATACATAATAGTGATATAGTATTCTGACTATAGCGGTATACATAATAGTGATATAGTATTCTGACTATAGCGGTATACATAATAGTGATATAGTATTCTGACTATAGCGGTATACATAATAGTGATATAGTATTCTGACTATAGCTGTATACATAATAGTGATATAGTATTCTGACTATAGCGGTATACATAATAATGATATAGTATTCTGACTATAGCGGTATACATAATAGTGATATAGTATTCTGACTATAGCGGTATACATAATGATATAGTATTCTGACTATAGCGGTATACATAATAATGATATAGTATTCTGACTATAGCGGTATACATAATAGTGATATAATATTCTGACTATAGCGGTATACATAATAGTGATATAGTATTCTGACTATAGCGGTATACATAATAATGATATAGTATTCTGACTATAGCGGTATACATAATAGTGATATAGTATTCTGACTATAGCGGTATACATAATAATGATATAGTATTCTGACTATAGCGGTATACATAATAATGATATAGTATTCTGACTATAGCGGTATACATAATAATGATATAGTATTCTGACTATAGCGGTATACATAATAATGATATAGTATTCTGACTATAGCGGTATACATAATAATGATATAGTATTCTGACTATAGCGGTATACATAATAATGATATAGTATTCTGACTATAGCGGTATACATAATAATGATATAGTATTCTGACTATAGCGGTATACATAATAATGATATAGTATTCTGACTATAGCGGTATACATAATAATGATATAGTATTCTGACTATAGCGGTATACATAATAATGATATAGTATTCTGACTATAGCGGTATACATAATAATGATATAGTATTCTGACTATAGCGGTATACATAATAATGATACAGTATTCTGACTATAGCGGTATACATAATAATGATATAGTATTCTGACTATAGCGGTATACATAATAATGATACAGTATTCTGACTATAGCGGTATACATAATAATTATATAGTATTCTGACTATAGCGGTATACATAATAGTGATATAGTATTCTGACTATAGCGGTATACAGTACAGACGATTATATCAGGGCAGGATGGACGTATGTATGGGATCATTTATAGATTGGCTTTTTTGTTATTTTTTATAGTTTCCTCCTTAGACCTCCATCATGTATTAAGGGGAGGTTTTTAGTTTGTTTTCTACTCCTCCAGCAATCTTAAAATTTCACCCCCTTGACCCTCTTTCAAGATAAATTTGTACATTTTTCGGTAGAAAAATGTCCCGGCTCAAAGCCGGTTACTCTTATATTACAGGCTCGCTATCGCTCGCCAGGATAAAATCGACACCTAAATGGCACGAAAGGTCTTAAAATTGACAGAAATGGGTCGAAAGTTCTTAAAATCGTCAAAATAATGGGGCGAACGTCTTACAATTAGAAAAGCAATGGGGCTAAACATGAGGGAGAAAGGAGTCTTAAGAAAAAAATCCCTCAAGTGGAAATCTCCCCTTAAACAAAAAAATATATATATATACTGTTTATATATATATAAAATAAGTAAAAAGGCAAGACCCTCCTTCAAGATAAATGTGTACATTTGTCGATAGAAAAATGTCCCTCCCTATTAAATTACACGCTCGCTATCGCTTGCCAGGACAAAAAAATCCAAGCCATCATTGACTCGTTTCCTCTCAATAATAGAGGTAACAAATGGCGGGGCAAGCCGTTAAGGGGAGATTTCCACCTGGAGGATTTTTTTTTCTGGACTCCTTTCTCCCTCATGTTTAGCCCCATTGCTTTTCTAATTTTAAGACGTTCGCCCCATTATTTTGAGGATTTTAAGAACTTTCAACCCATTTCTATCAATTTTAAGACCTTTCGTGACATTTAGGTGTCGATTTTATCCTGGCGAGCGATAGCGAGCCTGTAATTTAAGAGGAACCGGCTTTCAGCCGGGAAATTTTTCTACCGAAAAATTTACAAATTTATCTTGAAAGGGGCTCAAGGGGGTGTAATCTTAAGCTTGATGGAGGTCTAGGAAACACACTAGAAACCTCCCCTTAACATAAAGGAACGTTCAGAGGCACACCATTATCGCTGGTAGTATACACGAGGCCGCTGCTTGGGGGTTCCTTGTATTATGGTTATCGGCAGACAATTATATTTAGCTTAGAAAGGAGATGGGGGGGGGGGGGGCTAGAACATAAAGTGTTGTTAAGGGGTTTCGATTTTTTCCTGGCGAGCGGTAGCGAGTCGGAATATATTTTAAAAGGTTTTTGACAGCGAGCCAGCATATTTATATTTTTGTTTTGAGAGCAAGCTAAATTTGTACATTTTTCGATAGAAAAATTTCTACGGCGAAGCCGGATTCCTCCATACAATGCTGGCTCGCTATCGCTCGCCAGGAAGAAATCGACACCTGGATTGGGATAAACGTCTTAAAACAGTTGGCTGAATGGGGCCGAATGGATACAAGCCAGATAAAGAGAAAAGAAGAGTAAAAAAAAGCAGGTTGCCCCCCGTAACCTTTTTGTTCCCACTTCCTCCTCCTAATCTGCATAAAATCGTACACTATTAACACACACACACACACACACACACACACACACACACACACACACAGTCACGGTGGCCGAGCCCCCTTAGTACACTGTATTGGGAGCGCTAGCTCTGGTGTCGGGGGTTCGATCCCACGCGCCGGCAGGGGAAGTTCTCTCATTCCCTGGCCGTGAAGGCAAAGTGTGGATGGACCGCCTCCGGGGGACCCACAAAGTGTCCTGCCCACGTCCTACTCCCTCGGGGGTATGTAGGCGCTCTTGTAAAGCTCGGTTCACACATGCACGAATTAACGTCCCGTCCGGCCACGACCCAAAAAATAGGCAGGACGGCATCAATCTGGAGGCGCCATTGTCCGTCCGTCCCCGACCCCTTTTGCTCGGTTCACACATGCATGAATAACGTTCCGTCCGTCCCTGACCCCTTAATTCGCCTGCAAACGAGCAGGGACGCCGGCAAAATCGCCTATGGTCGGTACACGGACGTGAGGTGTCACCAGCTCACGTGACGCGACGGTGCCATATCGCCGACTCTCCTTCCAACGGTTTTTTGCCGCCGTTCTCATCCCATTTGTCGGCGTCTAGACCCCCCCAGTTGGCGTCTAGACTCCCCCAGTTGGCGTCTAGACCCCCCCAGTTGGCGTCTAGATCCCCCCCCCCCCCCCCCCCCGATGGCGTCTAGACGCCGAATGCTCCCATGTGTGTCCCGGTCTGACACTTTTTGTGGCAGTTGCCCCAGCCCACACCGACCATTTTATGCATGCACAAAATGGTCGCCGCGTCCCGTGCCCCCCTCCCATGTGCTGGCGATACCACACATCCCTGTACCGTCCATAGGCGACTTTGCCGGCGTCCTTGCCCGTTTGCAGGCGAATTAAGGGGTCGGGGCCGGACGGGACGTTAATTCGTGTATGTGTGAATTAACGTCACGTCCGTCCCCGACCAAGAAAATAGGCAGGACGGCATCAATCTGGAGGCCCCATGTGGCCATGATGGCCACTAGGGCCGTTCCAACGTTTTTTTGCTGGGACACCCACGGGACACACACAGACACACACGGGAGCAGTCGTCGTCTAGACGCCGCCAGGCTGCGTCTAGACGACGACTGCTCCCGTGTGTGTCTGTGTGTGTCCTGTGGGTGTCCCCGACATAACACGTTTTCTGGCAGTTGCCCTGACCCACACGGACCATTTTATACTGCACAAAAAGGACGCCGCCTAGGCACGGCGAATTAAGAGGTCGGGGACGGACGGGAAGTTAATTCGTGCATGTGTGAACCGAGCTTTAGCAGCCAGGATCAGTCTATTGATCCCTTAGGATAAGATCTAGGTTAAGTCTGTGTATTTTCGGCCCCATTGGCTGCCGGCTTGAAATAAACCAATTATTATTATTATTATTACACACACAGACACACACACACATACACCCACACACCATCATAACAAACACACACCTCCATAACACACACACACACACAAGCACACACACACACACACCTCCATAACACACACACACACACACCTCCATAACACACACACACACACACACCTCCATAACACACACACACACACACACACACACACACACACACACTCACACACACACACTCAACCATAAAACAGAACACTATCTTTGGGGTTTTAAAGTTTCTTCTTACTCAGGGACACCGAATAAACTAACTCTTACGAACATTTACAGCAGATTTATAACTGTCACCCCTCCTATCCCCCCGCACCGTTTTCTCTCCTTACTTCTCTTGCATTCTCTTAAGCGGGTAGTGTTTGGTTTTTGGTATATCTACGTATTTAAGACTATATTATTTGGTTTCTTCGCTAGACCTCCATCAAGCTTAGAAAAACATTCCCTAGACCCCCTTTATAGATAAACTTGTACATTTTTCGGTAGAAATTTTTTGCGGCCAAAGGCCGGTTCTTTCTAAAAATTGAGGCTCGCTAACGCTCGCCAGAAGAAAGTCGACACCTAAAGGGCACGAAAGGTCTTAATATTGACAACAAAAATGAGGCGAAAGGTCTCAAAATCGCCAAACTAACGGAACGAACATCTTAAAACCTCAAAACGAATATGCTAAACGTGAGGGAGAAGGGGGCCCAGAAAAAGCGAGTACTACCCCCTTAAGACTCCTCTCTTTTGGTATTTTGGTATTATTTGTTCTCTATTTTGCTATTTATTTACATATAGTTTTAATTCTCTCTCTCTCTCTCTCTCTCTCTCTCTCTCTCTCTCTCTCTCTCTCTCCTTTTTCAACTGCCCTCGGATTCATTCATACTGAGATTGGTAACCCCTTCTGTACCGGCGACGTCTTTTGAAATATACTCTCTCTCTCTCTCTCTCTCTCTCCTCAAGAATAGCTCACAAATAGGGGAAGAAGAAACAAGCAGGATATTCCAAGGAGACGAGAATAGGACAACACGGATCAAAGAACAGGCCCAAAGGAGAGGCAGGGTGAATGATGGGTAGGGAGGGGGGGGGGGGGGGGGGGTTGGAGAAGAGAGGGGGGGGGAGGGGGGGGGTATGGGGGGGGTGAGGAGGGAGTAGGGGTGGAGGTGAATAGGGGGATGAGGGGGTGGGGGAGATATTGGGGTGTGTGCATGGGGAAGGGAGGACTAGGAGGAGGGGAGGGGGATTAGGGTGCTTGAGGGGGAGGGGTTATTGGGGTGTGTGAGGGGGGAGGGAGGGGGGAGGTGAATAGGGGGATGAGGGGGTGGGGGCTATTGGTGTGTGTGAGGGGGGTGTAGGGGGATGAGGGGTGGGTTAATGGGGTGTGTGAGGGGGGGAAGGGAATAATAGGAGGATTGGGAATAGGGTGGGGGTTTGAGGGGGGAGGAGGGTATTGGGGGTTTAAGGGGGGAGGGGGGGAATAGCTAGGGGGTTTGTGGGGAGAGTAGGGTGTGTAAGGGGGAGAGGGGCTGAAAAAGATGAAAGATATAGGGAGTGACAAGCCAGACAGGTTCCCGATACGAGGCGAGGTAGACGTAGACAATGAGCTATAGAGAGGGGTAATTAACCAAGTGTTTTCAGTCGTTAAGGGGAGATGGGTCGTTTTACTGGTCCCCCTTCTTCCTCATGATTAGCCCCATTGGTTAAGACGTTCGCTCCATTACTTTGGCGATTTTAAGACCTTTCACCCCATTTCTTTGTCAATATCAAGACCTTTCATAAAATAGTTGTCGAATTTTGTTCATGGCGAGCGACAGCGAGCCTGTAATATAATGGTAATCGGCCATAGGCCGGGACATTTTTATATCGATAAATGTACAAATCTATCTTGAAGGAGGTCTGGGGTATGTTTTAAGCTTGATGGAGGTCTAGGGAGGACAATGAGCTATAGAGATGGGTAATGACGTCGATTTTGTCATTCATTTATTAAGTTTTAGTTTCCTCCCTAGACCTCCATCAAACTTAGAAAATACAACCCCAGGATCCCCCTTCCACATATATTTGTACATTTTTCGGTAGAAATTTTTTGTGGCCGAAGGCCGGTTTCTCCTAAATTACCGGAAAACATCGACACCTAAAATACACGAAAAGTCTTAATATTGACAAAAAAATGGGGCAAAAGGTCTTAAAATCGCCAAACTAATGGGCCGAACGTCTTAAAACCTGAAAACCAATGGAGCTAAGCATGAGGGAGAAGGGGATCCAGAAAACCCGACCCATCTCCCCTTAACCCTTTCAAGATGGGTGTCGTATAATATGTGTTCCATGCTAGCTAGGCTATATGTGTGTGTGGATGATATAAACACAGTTCAGGAAGGGTCTGTGGAAGTTCAAAGGCTTAAGGGGGGTCACAGTCTTTTTTTTCTGTTTCTCTCCTTTTCTCTCTTTCCTTGGCTTGTATCCATTCGGCCCCATTAAGCCAACTGTTTTAAGACGTTTATCCCCATCCAGGTGTCGATTTCTTCCTGGCGAGCGATAGCGAGTTAGCATTGTGTAGAGAAATCCGGCTCTGCCGGAGAAATTTGTCTATCGAAAAATGTACAAATTTAGCTTGCTGTTAAAACAAAAAAATATATATGCTGGCTCGCTACCGCTCGCCAGGAATAAATCGACACCTGGATGGGGATAAACGTCTTAAAACAGTTGGCTGAATGGGGCAGAATGGATACAAGCCAGGGAAAGAGAGAAAAGGAGAGAAAGATAAAAACAAACGGTGACCCCCCTTAACTGAATAAAGTCGTGTAATAGTAGTCAGAATAATGTTAACATGAATGGGTTAGTCGCGGCCTCTCCAAAACTGATTTTTTTTTTTTTTTTTTTTTTTTTTTTTTACCTAATATTTGCATTGTACGATTTTGTGTTTCTGTTTTTTCCTTCCTTCCTCCTCCTCCTCTTCCTTCCTTCTCCTCCTCCTCTTCCTTCCTCCTCCTCTTCCTTCCTTCTCCTCCTCCTCTTCCTTCCTCCTCTTCCTCCTCTTCTTCATCCCTTTTTCCTCCTCCATCGCAATGTATATTGATATTTATACATCTGTTCCCTTTCAGAATTGTAGTAATAGAGTTAGCTTAGATTACAAATCAACTTCTTTTTCTCCCTGTCCTATCCAAAATTCCGTGTCAGGTTTTCCATACTACATGGTATTTTTCCTATCTGCTTCCATGCCAGCACTAGCTGGAGGGAGTAGTGGTGGGTGGGGAGGAGCCTTCTACTTTGATCTCCGTTTCTCTACATCGTAGTCAATAGACTAGTAGTTTTAGATATCCAAACTGCCCCGTAATGACCAACAGGTCTGTTGCAGTTTGTACTCCTTTGTGTTCCTCCCTCCTCCACCTCTTCCTTCCTTTCTTCCTCCACCTCCTCTTCCACCCTTCTTTCCTCCTCATCCACCTCTTCCTCCTCCACCTCGTCCTCCTCCTCCACCTCCTCCACTTCCTCTTCCTCCCTTCCTCCTCCTCCCAAGCCGGCAGTAGCTAAGCCAATGATGAGCCTTAAAGGATCGGAACAGTTCAGGAAAGAGACTCCCTCCCCTCCTCCTACCCCCCTTTCCCTCCCCACCTCCTACCCCTCATCCCCGCATCCTCTCCCCCCAACCCCCCAATCCAAGCCCCAGAGACCCTATTATGCCAGAGATCGGCCATCCTCCGCCATATTGGTGCCATTGGTGCCATTACCCGCTCTTTACACCCAAAATCGCTCCAGACGCACCCTAAACATTCGATAATACTTGGACAAATCATAGTGTAAGTGTTTCGTACATAAAAGCCATAGTGATATATGATTTATAGTTGGCTCCTTGGATCTAGATTCTACATGGTCAAACAAATAATATATATATATACAGTATATACTTTATATATATAATTATATATATACTGTATATATACTGTATATATACTTTATATATATAATTATATATATACTGTATATATAATTATATATATACTGTATATATACTTTTTATATATATATATATATTTATATTTATACATACATATAACATAATATATACATATTTTAATTATATAAATACAAGACTAATCACCCCATTGTTCGTTAATTATAGCACCAAAATGGCCGCCAAAGGACATTACAGACCGCTCTCTTTTATTATAGGATATCTACATCCCCCCTTCCACCCCCATCCCTCACCCCTACCCCCACCATTATCCCCCATCCCCACCCCAGAGGCGTCACCAGGGGGCTTGGAGCCCCCCCCAAATCAAGGACTCAGCCCCCCAAAAATGCAAACCCCAAAACTGCCAAAAGTAATTAAAATAAATAAATAAAAATTAAATAATAAATAATGCATAACCAGTTCACCACATTCACCAGCCCTGTACCCCCCCCCCCCCCCCCCCCATCTACTTTTTATTAATTGATCCATATAGGTTAAATACGAATTGTTTATGTAATGTGAATATTTATTCACAATTTACATAAACCTATGGCTATGACTCAAATCATAATAGTAATATTAGTAAGTTTCCCCTATATTTTCACCAAGCTTGGTTTTCTTTGAAGCTTGAGCCGTTATATTTATTGAAATTATTGGAAATATAAATGCAATATGTATTGTTTTTATGAGACTTATTATATTTACAATATAATATATTATTTATATTAATCGCAGGGCTTTAATATTGGTTTATTTTAATTATTTAGTCTAAAAATATACCGGTATATTAATATTATATTATGCATTTTCGAATGTTCGGAGAATCGGATTGTTTACGTTGAGAAGTGCCTGGAGTAAAGACTGGAGTAATCAAGCTAATATTTCTACCTTTGGGAAGGGTCAGCCAGGCAATAAGTATGGACATTTACAACCCATTTGCTCTAGCCATTTAGCGAATTACAAAGGTTAGGGGTCACAATTTCTGGCCTACCTATAATGAATGGACTATAGTATGATAGTATATGAAGAAAAAACTATTCTCTGCACATAGGCTTTATACCCTACAATTACCATTGGCCTTGTAACTTACTGACTGATGCCTGGTATCAGGTTCATCAATATTTATGTGTCATATGTTTCTTACTTATACACATTTTTAGGCCTCAAAAAGGCCCCAGAAACTGCTCAAATTTCAAAAAAATTCGGGGGGGCTTACAGCGCCCCCCCAGACCCCCCCGCTGCTTAGGCTCGCTTCGCTCGCCACCCACCCACCTATCTATGCCAGAGCTACAGCACCCCCAAAATTTTACCCCTGGTGACGCCACTGCCCCACCCCCATCCCTATGCCTCACCCCCACCCCCATCCATCACCCCCACCCCCATCCCTGAGCACCACCCCCATCCCTGACCACCCCCCATCCCTCCCTCACCTCATCCTCCATCCCTTCCCCATTCCCTACACCCCTCACCACCACCCTATTCCCCACCCCCATCCCTCCCTCACCCCATCCCCCATCCCTCCCTCACCCCATTCCCCAATCCCCATCCCTTCGCCATTCCCTACAGCCCTCACCACCACCCTATCCCCCACCCCATCCCCCCTTACCCACATCCCCCACCTCTGGCCACCATCCCTATGCCTCACCCGCATCCCTCCCCCCACACCCCCATCCCCCCTTACCCACATCCCCCACCTCTTTTATCTCCGAGTTAGAATCTTATTGTAGATGTCGTTCTTTTGATGCCGACTTTACTGAAATGGACTCAGCAATGGAGCCACTTTTAGGGGGAGGGAGAGAGAGATGGAAAGTGGGGGCCAGTGGGGGGGGGGGGGGGGGTAGAGAGAGAGAGTGTGGGGGGAGAGGGGCAGGGAGAGATGGAAAGTGGGAGCCATTGGAGTGGCAGGGTAAATAGGATTTGAGTTCGTTTAATTCGCCGAGCTGAACATTTTTGGGGGAGGGAGGTTCATTATTCGGTCGATTTTGTCATTTATTGATTATTTTCTTAGTTTCCTCCCTAGACCTCCATCAAGCTTAAAATTACACCCACTAGACCCCCTTTCAAGATAAATTTGTACATTTTTCTATCGAAAAATGTACAAATTTAGCATGCTGTCAACAATTTTTTTATATATGCTGGCTCGCTACCGCTCGCCAAGAAAATATTGACACCTGGATGGGGGTAAACGCCTTAAAACAGGAGGCTTAATGGGGCCGAATAGATACAAGCCAAAGAGAGGGAGAGGGAGAGAAAGAGAAAAAAAGCGAGGTGGGCTCCCTTAAATACTCATATATTATATAATGTGAAGTGGAATTCTGCGCCTTTTGATGTGCTGAATAAAAGTCAAAATCTACTTGGACACGAGTTCTAGCCGGATTGAGTTCATTTAATTAAGGGAGCCCACCTCGCTTTTTTATCTTCGTCTCCCTCTCTCTTTGGCTTGTATCATTTCGGCCCCATTCAGCCTACTGTTTTAAGACGTTTACCCCCATCCAGGTGTCAATATTTTCCTGGCGAACGGTAGCGAGCCAGCATATATATATTTTTGTTTTGACAGCAAGCTAAATTTGTAAATTTTTCGATAGAAAAATTTCTCCGGCGAAGCCGGATTTCTCCATACAATGCTGGCTGGCTATCGCTCGCCAGGAAGAAATCGACACTGGATGAGGATGAGGATGAGGATAAGGGGAGGTGTGGTGGAGTGGTCATGCCACTGGATTGGTAATCCAATGGACCCGGGTTCAAATCCCGATATGTCAATGGGAAGATATATTGGGATTGAATTTGTGCTGTACCTAGTATCAGTGCATTACCACAAAGCCCACCGAAATGCCAAAAAAATACCCTCATTGTTCCCTGATTAAATAACACTGTATGAATATTCCCATATTCAAAATATGTTACAGGGGGACAATGCCTAGTGAGTTCACTGCTCAATAGGTGGCGTTCTGAGAGTGAGGGTCTGAGTCTGGAGGGTGAGACGGTGAAGCACTTGAGCGAAGCAACCGGCCGCTTCAGAGATGGAGCTGCTTCGAGCCATGATGGTTGCTTCACATGTCTCACTCCCCAGACTGGAACAAGACCTCACGGGCTTCACCGTATTGAGCGGTGGAATGTACAGGCTCTCAGCCTATGCCCGAGAGGGAGTAGTTGGAATATAGAAAAAAAAAAAAAAAAAAAAAAAAAAAAACGTCTTAAAACAGTTGGCTGAATGAGGCCGAATGGATACAAGCCGGGGAAAGAGAGAAAAGGAGAAAAAGATAAAGAAACACCGGTGACCCCCCTTAATACGGGAAACTGAGTGTGTGTGTGTGTGTGTGTGTGTGTGTGTGTGTGTGTGTGTGTGTGTTTGTTTCATGTCTAATGTGGGTTTGTGAGCCCTTTTAGGTTTAGTTGTCATTCCTTTGGTATCAATCTGCTCGCATTTTCAGTTGAAATTTAATTATTATTGTAAGGAATAATGGTGAGCGGTCTTATTATTACTGATTTTTATTTATTTTATTATTATTATTATTATTATTATTATTTATTTTATTATTATTATTATTATTATTATTATTACTAAAGTTATTATTTTTATTATTATTTTTATTATTAATATGTTTTCTTGGGGTATTATGTATTTTGTAATTGGATTATTGTGTTTTCATATTGCACTAAAAATATTTTTGTATGCGATATATGATTGGATTCAGTTCATTTAAAAGGGGTAGGGTTTATTTGTTGCTCTATATATATTAATTTATATATTATTATTTTTTAGTTTCCTCGTTTCACCTCCATCAAGCTCGCTGCTGCTCACATATATATACCGTATATACTGCATATATACCGTATATATGTATTGTTACGATGATCCATCGTAAGTTTAATATAGTTTAGTCTATAATTACTATGTTGCATTGGTCATAATATTATATTCACATGGTGAATATATTATGCCGTCTTACGGTAGTCTCAATACCTCGTGAAGCAGTCTCAATACCTCGTGAAGCAGTCTCAATACCTCGTGAAGCAGTCTCAATACCTCGTGAAGCAGTCTCAATACCTCGTGAAGCAGTCTCAATACCTCGTGAAGCAGTCTCAATACCTTGTGAAGCAGTCTCAATACCTTGTGAAGCAGTCTCAATACCTCGTGAAGCAGTCTCAATACCTCGTGAAGCAGTACCGTACTCGTGAAGCAGTGAACGATATTTATCCATATATTATCGTCTGCTTCTAATTCATGTTGCTTCGTTCAATGACGTGTTGTCTCTGTTTTCCCATTCTCTAAACTGTGGAATTTATGTAACTCATTTATTATTAATGAGTAAATAGTGCACATATTGTATTATGCATTACATAAGCATTGTGTATTTAGTTGTTTACTTTTATGTGGTCCTACTTGTCGTGGTTGCATTAATTGGGCGGGTATTGCATTGTATAAAAGAATCAGGAGGCTGGTTCAAGTGGAGCCCTCTGTTGATGTCAGAAGGTCCCGGCAGTCAGCATTTACCATTCAAGGGAGCAACACCTACCTCTCGCATTCTCTCCTCTTGGCATTTGTTTATTTATTCTTTATTTTAGTCATTGGCATTCTTCTTTATTTTAGTCATTGGCATTCTTCTTTATTTTAGTCATTGGCATTATTCTTTATTTTATTCATTGGCATTATTCTTTATTTTAGTCATTGGCATTATTCTTTATTTTAGTCATTGGCACTATTCTTTATTTTAGTCATTGGCACTATTCTTTATTTTAGTCATTGGCACTATTCTTTATTTTAGTCATTGGCATTATTCTTTATTTTAGTCATTGGCACTATTCTTTATTTTAGTCATTGGCACTATTCTTTATTTTAGTCATTGGCACTATTCTTTATTTTAGTCATTGGCACTTCTCGTTTTAGTCATTGGCACTATTCTTTATTTTAGTCATTGGCATTATTCTTTATTTTAGTCATTGGCATTCTTCTTTATTTTAGTCATTGGCACTATTCTTTATTTTAGTCATTGGCATTATTCTTTATTTTAGTCATTGGCATAGTCATTGGCATTCTTCTTTATTTTAGTCATTGGCATTATTCTTTATTTTATTCATTGGCATTATTCTTTATTTTAGTCATTGGCACTATTCTTTATTTTAGTCATTGGCACTATTCTTTATTTCTTGTATAAACAATCTAAGGACGTGTGTGTGGCTTGTGTGTCCCTTCCTAGTTTATTTTTTGTTTTTCATATCTGTTTTATATATTGTTTTTGTGCCGCAACCTTGGCCTGGTTAAGGGGAGGTTTTTAGTGTGTTTCCTAGACTTCCATCAAGCTTGAAATTACACTCCCTTGACCCCCTTTCAAGATAAATTTGTACATTTTTCGGTAGAAAAATGTCACGGCCGAAGGCCGATTCTTCTTAAATTACAGGCTCGCTATCGCTCGCCAGGAAAAAATCGACACCTAAATGTCACTAAAGGTCTTAAAAGTGACATAAATGGGGTGAAAGTTCTTAAAATCGCCAAACTAATGGGGCGAACGTCTTAAAATCTCAAAAGCAATGGGGCTAAACATGAGGGAGAAAGGGGGGAAGAAAAAAAAATCCCTCAAGTGGAAATCTCCCCTTAAGGTATATATATATTTGTTTATGTGCATTGTTTTAGTTAGGGGTCCAACTATTGGGGTGCCTGGTTCCAAGTAGAGGGTGGAGGACTTCATTAGTCTTCTGTTACAGGGAGGATTACTTCGTCCCAGGCCAACCAATGGTCTGGACAGCTTAAGGGGAGGTTTTTAGTATGTTTCCTACTCTTCCAGTAATCTTAAAATTTCACCCCCTTGACCCCCTTTCAAGACAAATGTTTACATTTTTCGATAGAAAAATTTCCCGGCCGAAGGCCGGTTGCTTTTAAATTACAGGCTCGCTATCGCTCGCCTGGATAAAATCGACACCTAAATGGCACGAAAGGTTTTAAAATTGACAGAATGGGGCGGACATTCTTAAAATCGCCAAACTAATGGGGCAAACGTCTTAAAATCTCAAAAGCAATGGGGCTAGACATGAGGGAGAAATGGGTCAAGAAAAAAGTCCCTCAAGTGGAAATCTCCCCTTAAGTGGGTGGTGGTTGATTGGTGTTTTATTTGATCAGTGTTTGATTAATTAATTTTGCATTCATTATTGGCTGGTATTTACCGTAATTTTATGAACGTAGATTAAATCAGAGCTTTCTCTTTTTTTTTTTGCAGCTTAGAAAGGATCCTCCTCAGTATTGCCATTCGGTACTGAGTGTTGTTGATAGTTGTGGCTCAAGATATCTTTTCACCACAAATTGGGGTTCCAGTTTTTGCATTGTGTGTATAACGGAACCAGTTGGGAGATTGTCTGCACCTTTGGTCCTCAGAGAGCCTGGAAGTTGCGAATGAGCTCTGTTCTGTTGCGATAGGCTGTGTTACGAGTTGAGGCTACGGAGGTGCTGAGTATTTACTTGTCTGTGTTAGTCCATGGACTAGAAGCCTCTACTGTCAGTCGTAACAGTATATATATTGTATTATATTTTTAAGTTTATGTTGCAATCCAATTATCAGGCATTGTAATTATTATATATACAAATAATTCATCAGAAAACAACAATAGCCTTTTTATGACCATACCATATTTGTAGTAAGGGCAATACAATTGTATACCTCATTCTAACTTGTGACCCACACGTACTCCCTCAAGACCTGGGTTCACAGACACCAACTCCTTCACTAACTTCCTTCCTTCACAGTCCTTCATTCCTTCATTCTTAACTTTCAACCATCACTGTCCTTCCTTCCTTCCTTCCTTTTCTCCTTCCTGCCTCACTCCCTTCCTTCTATCCTTTCTTCTTAACTTCATTCCTTCCTTCCTTCATTTATTCTTCACTTCCAGCCATCACAGTCCTTCCTTCCTTTCTTCTTTCCTCCTAGCCTTCCTTCCTTCCTTCATTCATTCTTAACTTTCAGCCATCACAGTCCTTCCTTCCTTCCTTCCTTCATTCCTTTTCTCCTTCCTGCCACACTCCCTTCCTTCCTTCTTTCCTTCCTTCCTTCCTTCATTTATTCTTAACTTCCAGCCATCACAGTCCTTCCTTCCTTCCTTCCTTCTAGCCTTCCTTCCTTCATTCATTCATTTATTCTTAACTTCCAGCCATCTCAGTCCTTCCTTCCTTCCTTCCTTCCTTCCTCCATCCTTTCCTTCTTACCTTCCCTTTCTTCCTCCCTCCCTCCCTCCCTCCCGTCTTTCCTTCAGTCTTACCTTCCTCCCTCCCTCCCTCCCTTCCTTCCTTCCTTCCTTCTTACCTTCCTCCATTCCTTCCTTCTTACCTTCCTCCCTCCCTTCTTACCTTCCTTCCTCCCGTGCTTCCTTCCGTCCTTCCTGCTTACCCTGGAAAGAAGACAAATTGGAAATGTTAGTTGAGAAAAGAGTTGATTAGATTATTTCATTTTAAGTTAGTCCTACCGTACATTGCCGTAATTATAATTTACGGATGGATTTCGTATTAAATTGATTTGTTCACATGGTAATCATATGTAATTTTATTTTAAGTTTATATACATATATATATATATATATGTGTGTGTGTGTGTGTATTGTATTATAGTGTTGTTATACAGTATACAACAAAGTATTTATTGTCAGGAAAATGGAACACAGCTTATTAACAATAGTCTAATTTTATTTTTATTTATTTATTTTTTGTTTTTCATGTAATTTACCTCTTGGATACACAGGGGTAAATACGGTCTCAAGAAACCCTCTGAATAACATAAGTCCTTCTTTAAGGGGAGATTTCCACTTGAGGGATTTTTTTCTTGACCCCTTTCTACCTCATGTTTAGCCCCATTGCTTTTGATATTATAAAACGTTTGCCCCATTAGTTTAGCGATTTTAAGAACTTTAACCCCATATTAAGACCTTTCGTGCAATTCAGGTGTCGATTTTATCCTGACGAGCGATAGCGAGCCTGTAATTTATGAGAAACCGGCCTTGGGCCGGGAAATTTTTCTACCGAAAAATGTACAAATTTATCTTGAAAGGGACTCAAGGGGGTGTAATTTTAAGCTTGACGCAGGTCTAGGGAACAAACTAAATACCTCCCCTTGGGCCGGTTTTCTGGACCACTTTCTCCCTCATGTTTAGCCCCATTAGTTTTCAGATGTTAAGATGTTTACCCCATTAGTTAGTCGATTTTAAGACTTTTCGCCCCATTTCTTTGTCAATATTTAGACGTTTCGTGCTATTTAGGTGTCGATTTTTTCCCTGGCGAACGATAGTGAGCCTGTACTGTTGGAAGAACCGGCCATCGGCCGGGAAATGTTTATACCGAAAAATGTACAAATTAATCTAGAAGGGGGATCTAAGGTCTGTTTTTGTTTAAATGTGATGGAGGTCTAGGGAGGAAACTAGAAAAAATAATGAATACATGCAAAAATAATGAATACATGCAAAAATAATGAAGACATGCAAAAATCGCCCAAAAATTGAACCGTCCGCCCTTAAACAGTATGACATATTCTAGTTTTAGCCTGAATCAAAGACAAACAACGTGTCATCGTGCAGAAGGGGTAACTATTCACTTTGCAATAATCCTCGGAAATTATGAGAACTACTTAGAGAACCACTTATTTTAGTTTCTTGCAAAGTCTGCCTGTGAAGATTTGCTAGTGCAATACATTAGCCTGTGAAGATTGCTCGTGGCCAGTGTATCTATATAAATCTCTCTCTCTCTCTCTCTCTCTCTCTCTACTAGAATTAATTCCTGACCACTTCGTTTGGATAGTAAGGTCAATGTGGCCAGTGTATCTATATAAATCTCTCTCTCTCTCTCTCTCTCTCTCTCTCTCTCTCTCTACTAGAATTAATTCCTGACCACTTCGTTTGGATAGTAAGGTCAATGTGGCCAGTGTATCTATATAAATCTCTCTCTCTCTCTCTCTCTCTCTCTCTCTCTACTAGAATTAATTCCTGACCACATTTGGATAGTAAAATGTGACCAGTGTATCTATATAAATCTCTCTCTCTCTCTCTCTCTCTCTCTCTCCTCTCTCTCTACCTACTAGAATTAATTCCTTAAGGGAAGCGGGGCATTCGTTTGGATAGAGAGGTCAATGTGGCCAGAGAGAGAGATCGCGCTCAAAGGTCTCTCTCTCTCTCTGACTCTCTCTAGGCTGCTTGTCCTCCAAAACACTGAGAGTTTAAAATATAGTCCAAACAGTGCTCTCCTTTGGGTAAGGGACATTACCAAACCAGAGTCTCCTGGAAACTAATGTCAGTGGCAGGACTAGGAAGTTAGTAGGGGACATATGGGTTAGTAACCGAGGGGAGGATAAAATAAAGTTATTCATTTACAAACGCAGTCAGTCGCGGGTTTGATGCGAGATATTTGTCTAAGCGGAGTTTAAATGAATCAACGGTGCTGCTGCAGTCTATAACGTCTCGGGGAAGCCCATTCCACAAGTTGACAACTCGATTGAAGAAGAAATTCTTAGATTCGTGTGAGTTAAAAAATTTACCAATAATTTTGCAACCGTTTCCCCGCGTGTAATTAGATTGGTCGATAGTGAAGTACTTACTACAGTTCATATTGTCGATGCCTTTGATGATTTTGAACACTTGAATTAAGTCACCTCTTAATCTGCGCTGGGTTAAAGGAAATAGATTTAATTCTCTAAGACGCTCTTCGTATGGTTTGTTCTTTAGGCTAGGTATCATTTTGGTAACTCTACATTGAACTCGTTCTAGCTTGTTTATGACTTTTTGGTAATAAGGGCACCAGGATTGAACGCAGTATTCCAAAAGAGGGCGGACTAAGGAATTGTAAAGGGTTAGGATAACGTCTTTGGATTTATGCTCAAATGACCTGCCTATAAAGCCAATTATTTTGTTTGCCTTCTTAACAACTTCTGAACATTGTTGACTCGGTTTTAGGTTACTCGATATTGTTACTCCCAGATCGGTTTCTCTGTTTACATTCTTAAGCTGAGTGCCATTCATCGAATAGTTGCTTTCTCATTTAGGTATCCGATATGTAGTACTTTACATTTATCCGCATTGAAACTCATTTGCCAAATTTGGGCCCAATGTGACAATTTATCTAGATTGTGTTGCATATCGTCAACTTGTTCTTTTGAGAGTACGCTATTTGCAATTTTGTATCATCAGCAAATTTTGAGATTGTACAGGTGAGACCCTCATCTATGTCGTTGATGTAAATTAGAAAGAGAATTGGTCCTAGTACCGATCCCTGGGGTACCCCGCTACTTACATTGGTCCATTTAGATGCCTTACCGTTTATGACTACTCTTTGCTTTCTGTCGCTGAGCCAATTTTCTATCCATTTCAACACACTTTCTTGTATTCCATGCGCTTTTAGTTTTAGCAGTAAACGTTTGTGGGGAACTTTGTCAAAGGCCTTTTAAAAATCAAGGTATATATAATATCTACAGCTTTACTCTCATCGTAGAGGTTGAGGATATCGTGGAAGAAGTCTAAGAGGTTTGTTAAACAGGAACGTTTTTTACAAAAGCCGTGTTGAGTATCTTTAAGTATGTTATTTTCCTCTAAGTGATTTACGAGTCTGTCTCTTATGACCGTTTCTAGCATTTTACATACAACTGAGGTTAAGTTAATTGGACGATAGTTACTGGGTAGGGATTTTCTGCCTTTTTTGAATATCGGTGTTACGTTGGCTATCTTCCACTGATCAGGCATAGATCCAGACTGCAAGGATTTATTGAATAGTAATGTCAGTGGTTTGGAGAGCTCATCCTTAGCTTCCTTTAGAACTCTAGGCGAGATTGTATCAGGTCCAGGCGTTTTATTTACCTTGAGTTTATCTAAACAATTCAATACTTCTCTCTCTGTAACGGTGATATTGCTTAGGACATCTGAATTATCAATCTGAATCGGCGATGGTGTAGGGATATCACTGAAGTTTTCTGTTGTAAAAACTGATGCAAAGAAGGTATTGAGGGCATTACTCATTTGTACTTCGTCGTTGGTGTATTCTCCATTTTCATCGACTAACGGTCCAACAGTTGAAGTAACTACTTTTTTCTTTCTGATATAACTATAGAATTCTTTCGGGTTTGTTTTACTTTGATTCGCAATATGTAACTCTAGGGTCTTTTTACTTTGCTTAATTAACTTTTTGACTTTGCGTCGTAGCTCTACAAATTTCACCCGTTCTTCGTCATTTTGTGAGGATTTTAATATATTAGCAAATTTTTTAGCAAGCAGGCAGTTTGAAATATCTTTATTCCACCATTTGGGCTTATTATTATGGCCTGGACGCCGTATTTTCGATGGTATGCAGTCTTGCACTGCTTTTAGGTAAGTGGTTTCGAATAACTTCCAAGATGTATTTATGTCGTTATTGTTAATTAAAAAGCTCCAGTCAGTTTCTTTAAGCTTTGATTTAAGTTTATGAAAGTTTGCTTTCTTGAAATTAGGGACTTTTTCGATGCTACTATTTGGTTCGTTACTAGTAAAGTTTAAAGTGAAAGTTATCGTACGATGGTCGCTGTTACTGAATTCATCACCAACATTCAAATTCTCTATTAATTCTTCTTTTGTTGCAAGTACAATGTCAAGAACGTTATTACCACGGGTCGGTGTTCGAACAAATTGATAAAGCGAACTCTCTTGCAAGTTCGTATACAAGTCATGTCCGGAGTGTGAAGTAAGAGTATCGCCCCACTTGGCCACAGGTAAATTAAAGTCGCCAAAAATTACGGTATCTTGTGAGTTACTTACATCTGCAATTTGTTCGTAAATTTCTCGGTCAGTTTGCACTGATTGAGCTGGAGGTCTGTATATTAATGCAAGTATTATTTTTGTACCTTTATTATTCTTTATTAGCACAAAAGATGCACAATTTACACAAAAGAGAGAGAGAGAGAGAGAGAGAGAGATAGTTAGAAGGATTATTTAGTATCTCCGAGACTTTGCGGTCCATTGTCAAGTATGTATTACTCCATTGGTTTGGAGGTTGTATAACGTTTCACCTCTTTAGTTTGGCGAGTATACGACCCATCACCCCATTCCGGTGTCGATTTTTACTGGGCGATGAGCCTAAACTATTTGAGAAGCTGGTCTTTGGCCGGGACATCTTTCCATCGACAACATTTTCATATTTATCATAAAGGCGAGTTTGGGTTGCCTAACTTTTTTTTTTTTTTTTTTTTTTTTTTTTCTTTTATTTGAAGGGGGTCTGGGGAGGCGTTTTTTACTTAGCCAATAGGGATACTAAAAATACATTGGTCATAAATGGCTGGATCAGTCAAAACCCTCACTAATAATATAACAAAATGTCATAATAACACCCTAAATGCTGCACCAGATAGTGTTAAGGGGAGGTCTCCACTTGAGGGATTTTTTGCTTGACCCCTTTCTCCCTCATGTTTAGCCCCATTGCTTTTGATATTATAAAACGTTTGCCCCATTAGTTTAGCGATTTTAAGAACTTTCACCCCATATTAAGACCTTTCGTGCAATTCAGGTGTCGATTTTATCCTGGCGAGCGATAGCGAGCCTGTAATTTAAGAGGAACCGGCCTTCGGCCGGGACATTTTTCTACCGAAAAATGTACAAATTTATCTTGAAAGGGACTCAAGGGGGTGTAATTTTAAGCTTGATGGAGGCCTAGGGAACAAACTAAATACCTCCCCTTAATCCCTTCAGCAACATGACGTCATTTTCATTTATTATGGTTACCCTTAGACGATGGGTTTTGCCTTATAATAATGTTTCTAAGACTTGAAGGGTAAATACTATCTTAATACAAACCTGAGGACGTGCGGCCATCTTAATTAAGCTGCACAACATCGTAATGGTATTCAGAATGTAAGGCCAGAACAATCATCATCGTGGTGAAGGGGCTAGTCTAAACTCTAAACAAACAGACACGATTATACCAAGGGACATTAGCATACATACCTTCATACATACATACATACATACATACATACATACATAAGAATACGTGTATGTATTGACAGACATAACGAAAAATATACAGACCTTAGCAACAGACAGAGAGACAGACAGACAGACGAAGCATGAAAGACAGGCAGACCACAGACCAATAGTGATATGAAAAGATGGCAGAGACCGAGAGAGACCGAGAGAGATTAAAAGTATGATAAGAAGTAGCAAAGTAGAATTAGTGTGTGTGTGAGAGAGAGAGACAGAGAGAGAGAGAGAGAGAGAGAGACCGAGAGAGATTAAGAGTATGATAAGAAGTAGCAAAGTAGAATTAGTGTGTGTGTGAGAGAGAGAGAGAGAGAGAGAGAGAGAGAGAGAGAGAGAGAGAGAGACCGAGAGAGATTAAGAGTATGATAAGAAGTAGCAAAGTAGAATTAGTGAGAGAGAGAGAGACCGAGAGAGAGAGAGAGAGAGACCGAGAGAGAGAGACCGAGAGAGATTAAGAGTATGATAAGAAGTAGCAAAGTAGAATTTGTGTGTGTGAGAGAGAGAGAGAGAGAGAGAGAGACCGAGAGAGAGAGACCGAGAGAGAGAGAGAGAGACCGAGAGAGATTAAGAGTATGATAAGAAGTAGCAAAGTAGAATTAGTGCGTGTGAGAGAGAGAGAGAGAGAGAGAGAGAGAGAGAGAGAGAGACCGAGAGAGATTAAGAGTATGATAAGAAGTAGCAAAGTAGAATTAGTGTGTGTGAGAGAGAGAGAGAGAGAGACCGAGAGAGAGAGACAGAGAGAGAGAGACCGAGAGAGATTAAGAGTATGATAAGAAGTAGCAAAGTAGAATTAGTGTGTGTGAGAGAGAGAGAGAGAGAGAGAGACCGTAAAGTTAGGATTATGGAGAATTAGGGAAGAAAGGCTTAAGGGGAGATTTTTAGTTGATTCCCTAGACTTCCATCAAGCTTAAAATTACACCCCCTAGACCCCTTTCAAGATAAATTTGTACATTTTTCGGTAGAAAAATTTCCCGGCCAAAGGCCGGTTCCTCTTTAATTACAGGCTCGCTATCGCTCGGCAGGAAAAAATCGACACCTAAATGGCACTAAAGGTCTTAAAATTGACGTAAATGGGGTGAAAGTTCTTAAAATCGCCAAACTAATGGGGCGAACGTCTTAAAATCTCAAAAGCAATGGGGCTAAACATGAGGGAGAAAGGGGTAAAGAAAAATATCCCTTAAGTGGAAATCTCCCCTTAAGTGGCCACATTAAGGAGAAGCCGCGCCAGACCAGAAAACTACTACCTCGGTTTCTCTTTTTCTCTCTTAATATTCCCTGTATTTTGAAACCTCACTTTTTATTTTTTATTTTTATTTTTTGTATGTGGATGAGGGAGATAAAGGGCAAAACTGCCTGTGACGAGTGCCTCCCCCAGAGTTGAAAGAGTGACAGGGCCAAAAGTAAGGAATGTTCGACCCACAATGTCTGGACACACAGAGTTTGAAACAATTTAAGTCATAGGATGAGGGAAAAATGGATTCAGAGAGTTCCAGAGCTCAGCTGTTGAATAGAATATAGAATGGGAGTATCGTTTCATTCTCGAGTTGAACAGAGTAGGGGTGGGATTGTGTTGCAAGACGGATATCACGTACCCTACGTAGAGGAGGTGGTATACACTGAGAGAGCTCTGAAGAACACTGATTATTGTAGTAGCGATAGAATAGTGAGAGAGATGGAACATTGCGGCGAAGAGAGAGAGATTGCAGAGAGTCGGTGAGTGGACGGGAGTTAATGATACAAAAGGCTTTCCTTTCTACTTTGTCTAGGAGTGCGGTGTGAAAAGATCCTCTCCACACATGTGAACAATGCTCAATACAAGGACGCACTGTGCCCCTGTACAGAACAAGAAGCTGTGCAGGGGTAAAGAACCCCTTGAGGCGGTTGAGCACACCCAGCTTCTGGGAGGCCGCCTTCGCAAGAGTGGTGATATGGTCCTTCCACGAGAGAGAAGAAGAAAAAGTGACACCGAGAATATTGAGAGATGAAGATTGATTTTTGTGTTGTTGAAGTATATAAGGGATAGTCCTTTGGGAGTTCCGGAGGGGTAGATAGATGGAGAAATTGGGTTTGGTAAGCATTAAGGGGAGATATCCACTTGAGGGATTTTTTCTGGACTCCTTTCTCCCTCATGTTTAGCCCCATTGTTTTTTAGATTTTAAGACGTTCGCCCCATTAGTTTGGCGATTTTAAGAACTTTCATCCCATGTATGTCACTTTTAAGACCTTTCGTGCCATTTAAGTGTCGATTTTTTTCCTGGCGAGCGATAGCGAGCCTGTAATTGAAGAGGACCCGGCCTTCGGCCAGGAAATTTTTCTACCGAAAAATGTACAAATTTATCATGAAAGGGGGTCAAGGGGGTGTAATTTCAAGCTTGATGCAAGTCTAGGAAACACACTAAAACCCTCCCCTTAAAGGCAACAAGGTTTTCTCTGCCCCAATTGGAAATGGTAGTTAGATCAGAAGATAAGTGTTGTATGGCTTCATTACGTTTGTTTTTGAGGGATTGCTGGGGAAAGGGCGTCATATTTTTCTTATTTATCTATTTTTGTACGATGTTTTTAGTGTCCTCCCTAGACCTCCATCATGTATTAAAAAAACACCCCCATGACCCCCCTTCTAGATAAAAAACACCCCCATGACCCCCCTTCTAGATAAATATGTACATTTTTAGATAGAATAATGTCCCGGCCGAATGCTGATTACTACTATAACGAATGCTGATTTGGTGATGGGCTGGTCTATCAGAGTGAGAACTGAGCGATCTCTGCCATACCCATAGCTTACTCTGACTGTTCCTTTAACTTATATATTTTCTAGATCTCAAGTGACGGCGTCTTTTCCGTGGATTGACCTCCCAATCTACCAAGATTGGAATCCAAAGCGTCACATTTTTCCCTTGCCCCTCAACTTTCTCTTCATAATTGCTGAGGGGCACAGGGCCCTGGGTGGGGCTTTGGTTTCCCGGGCGTTTCTGCACCCTCCTCAGCTTCCCGCCATGGAGTGGCTTCGGTCACCCAGGCTTTATTGTGGTGGGCAGGGAGGGTTCTGTGGGGGTGCTCGGTTATGGCCTTGGAATTGCTTGGGGCCTTGGGGCTGTTCGGCCAGGCAGCTTGGGGAACAACAACAACAACAACAACAACAACGAATGCTGATTACTACTATAACGAATGCTGATTACTACTATAACGAAGGCTGATTACTACTATAACGAATGCTGATTACTACTATAACGAATGCTGACTACTACTATAACGAATGCTGATTACTACTATAACGAATGCTGATTACTACTATAACGAAGGCTGATTACTACTATAACGAATGCTGATTACTACTATAACGAATGCTGACTACTATAACGAATGCTGATTACTACTATAACGAATGCTGATTACTATAACGAATGCTGATTACTACTATAACGAATGCTGATTACTACTATAACGAAGGCTGATTACTACTATAACGAATGCTGATTACTACTATAACGAATGCTGATTACTACTATAACGAATGCTGATTACTACTATAACGAAGGCTGATTACTACTATAACGAATGCTGATTACTACTATAACGAATGCTGATTACTACTATAACGAATGCTGATTACTACTATAACGAATGCTGATTACTACTATAACGAAGGCTGATTACTACTATAACGAAGGCTGATTACTACTATAACGAAGGCTGATTACTACTATAACGAAGGCTGATTACTACTATAACGAAGGCTGATTACTACTATAACGAAGGCTGAGTACTACTATTCTATTTGTTATTAACTTCACCACAACACCAAACATCTCCAATGAAATTAATGAAAACACATGTGCGATCCACCAGGATTCGAACCCGGGTTATCACACACAGATTGTTGACACCTTAACCATTACACCACCAAGATACACCTTGCACGAAAGGTCTAAATTATTGACAAAGAAATGGGGCAAAGGTTCTTACAATTGACATACTAATGGGGCGAACGTCTTAATTTAAATACTAATGGGGCTAAGCATGAGGGAGAAGGGGTCCACAAAAAGCAACCATCTCCCCTTAACCCTTTGAGGATTATGACGCATTTTGTGTGTTTATTCTGGCTATCATTAGACGATTTTATAGTTTCATCATCCATCTTATGTAAATGAGCTACAGGTGTTCATAATGACCATCCAAAAGCTTACATAATGAGCTACAAGTGTTCATTGAGGTCATCCAAAAGCTTATATAATGAGCTACAGGTGTTTATAGAGGTCATCCAAAAGCTTACAAAATGAGCCACAGGTGTTCATTGTGACCATCCAAAAGCTTACATAATGAGCTACAGGTGTTCATAGAGGTCATCCAAAAGCTTACATAATGACCAAAGAAGCCATCCAGGATCTATAGTTTGATAAGCTTAAGAGTTAAGGTGACAGTGGCTGGTTTTCTGGTCTATTAATTAATTTATTCACGTCTTTCTTAGTTTCCTTCCTTGACCTCCATCAAGCTTAGAAAAACACCCCCTACACCCCCCTTCAAGATAAATTTGTACATTTTTCGGTGAAATTTTTTCCGGCCAAAGGCCGGTTTCTCTTAAAATTACAGGCTTGCTATCGCTCGCCAGGAAATAAATCGCCACCTAAGTGGCACGAAATGTCTTAACATTGATAACGAAATGTGTAAGAATCGCCAATCTAATGTGTAAGGATCGCCAATCTAATGTGTAAGGATCGCCAAACTAATGGGCCGAACTTCTTAAAATATCAAAACTAATGCGGTTAAAGACGAGGGAGAAATGGGAGCAGAAAAGCGACCCATCTCCCCTTAAGAGAGTTTTGATAAGCCATGGATTTGATTGTTAATGGTCTCTATTGCTTGTTCCTAGTCATCAACACATACAGTGAAAAAAAATGAATGAGGAAATGGTGAACATCTTTATAATTATCATTTTAGGATATTTAGGTGTGTGTGTGTGTGTGTGTGTTTATTTGTGTGAGAGCTTATGTGCATGTATGTGTGTTTGTGTGCGGTCCCTGTGTGAGCGTGCGTTGTTTTGCATGTTTATAATGTTTGCATATAATTGTGTGTAATATAGTAATACCGCCCAGGTATGCTAAATCCTAATATTGTTTTCTAGTTAAGGGGAGATGGTTTACTTTTTGGGCGATTTTTGCATGTATTCATTATTTTTCTAGTTTCCTCCCTAGACCTCCATCAAATTTAAAAAAAACATCCATTAGATCCCCCTTCTAGATTAATTTGTACATTTTTCGGTAGAAAAGTGTCCTGGCCGAAGGCCGGTTCTTTCAACATTACAGGTTCACTATCGTTCGCCAGGGAAAAAATCGACACCTAAATACCACGAAAGGTCTAAATATTGACGAAGAAATGGGGCGAAAGGTCTTAAAATCGACTAACCAATGGGGCAAACATCTTAAACATCTGAAAACTAATGGGGCTAAACATAAGGGAGAAAGTGGTCCAGAAAACCGGCCCATCACCCCTTTTAACCCAATAATACAACGCGCGATGTGAATATCAATTGATCAATTCTTCTCTCCTTTCTCTTCTCCTCTCTCTTCTTCTCTCGGTTGCAAAATTATTGGTAAATCTTTTAACTCACACGAATCTAAGAATTTCTTCTTCAATCGAGTTGTCAACTTGTGGAATGGGCTTCCCCGAAACGTTATAGACTGCATCACCGTTGATTCATTTAAACTCCGCTTAGACAAATATCTCGCATCAAACCCGCGACTGACTGCGTTTGTAAATGAATAACTTTATTTTATCCCCCCCTCAGTTACTAACCCATCTGTCCCCTACTAACTTCCTAATCCTGCCACGGACATTAGTTCCAGGGCAGTAATTCCCTTTCCAATGTTCCCTTACCCACTCTAAACCACTGTTTGGACACTTGATCCTCAGTGTTTTGGAGGACAAGCAACCTAGAAGGGTCACTAGATCTGTTGTTGCTTGATTTCCTTTGTACTCCTTTGTACTCCCTTTGTACTTTCTCTTCTCCTGTCTCTCTTCTTCTCTCCTGTATCTTCTTCTCTCCTGTCTCTTCTTCTCTCCTTTCTCTTTTCCTGTCTCTCTTATTCTCTCCTTTCTCTCCTCCTCTCTCTTCTTCTCTCCTCTCTCTTCTTCTCTCCTTTCTCTTCTCCTGTCTCTCTTCTTCTCTCTTTTCTCTTTTCTTTTTTCTTTCCCGCTTCTACAATTTTCTATTGTATCGTGTGTATTTTTGTTTTTCTATATTTACGGTAACATTTCCGGCTTCAATAATTGTCTATCCTATCGTATACGTTTGTGTGTTTTATATATTAACCCGTTCCGTACCGATGACGTACTTTGTTTTTTTATATAAGCTGTATGTAGACGATTTTATGAAGCTTGGGAAGGATATATGGTAGCTAAAAGGATTCATTGAGTAAATCTGTAGCCTTTTAATTGGTAGACATCCTTCCTAAACTGAATTAAAGTACGTCACCGGTACAGAAAGGGTTAATGCAAAATGTCTTCTCTCTTTCTCCTTCTCTTCGCTCCTACAATTGTCTATCTTATTGTGTCTATTTATATTTTTCTATATTGACTATAATTTTTGCACCTCTCGTTCTCCTCCCTGCTACTGTAATATTCTGTCATATCGTGTATATTTTTTGTATTATATATTTACGGTGAAATTTCTACTCCTCTCTCTCCTCCTCCTGTTCGCTCCTTCAATCTTCTATCTTATTGTGTCTATCTTCTTATTCCCCTTTTGTTTTCCTTCTGCCCTCCCCTCTTCCCTTCTTTTCTCTTTATTCTTCACTTCTCTTTATCTCTCCTTTCTCCTCCCCTGTCCTATAGTCTATTCACTGTAAGTAGGCGAAACATCATGACCACTAACCTCTGTAACTGAAGAACGACTAGAGTAATCGAGCTAATATTTCTACCATTTGGGGAGAGTCAGTCGAGGAATAGATGTGACAATGTACAGCCAATTTGCTCTAGCCCTTTTTGAGTTACATAGGATAGAGGTCATGATTGCTCGCCTACTTACAGCGAATAGACTATAGTATCGGCTCCTTATCCACGAAATACAGGTATATATCCTAAGCCCTCCTCATACACCCTTTCCGAACCCCCCCCCCCCTCCCCTTACATCCCCAGAGACACGAAATGTATCCCCTAGTCCCCCTTAATGCCCCCTTAAACCCTTTCCCTCCCCCCTCCTTCCCCAGATATACGAAATTTATCGCATGAGGCCCCCCCCCCCCCCGAGTCACTAAATACATCACGTAATGCCCCCTTAGTGTCCCCATTGCACCCCTCCCCCCAAGCCACCAATAATAACCACCCCCCTTTAGTGCCCCCCACCCACCAGAGACTCGAAACCAATGCCCTAATATGCGTTCAACTGTCGACTTGGGATGAGCTATATGGACGGGCCAAGACTCTCATTATGACTATTGGGGCTTCTCTCTCTCCCCCTACTACTACTACTACTACTACTACGACGCCTGCCAAAACCACTGCATTGATTCCCTGCATTGACCACCCCCCCCCTCCCCTCCGTTCGGGTTAGTGGGGTGGGCTCAGACCAGGGTGTCAAACCAGAACAACTTTGCGTGATGCCTTGAATGAATACGAAAAGGAAGACGAACAATAACGTGAAATAGCATTGTGTTCGGTATTTTATCACTTCCAAAAGGCCATTAATTGAACTATAAACCATAAATTTATCTCTATACATAAAGTAATATAGACCAAACACAAATTAACTCGGCTTTCATCATTTGACACACTGGGCTCGGACTACCCCTTAGTCCCGTTGCACTTCCATTTTACCTTCGCCTACAATTGGTTTTCAATATGGTGTTGATAAATTTGTTTATGGTTACCTGGAATTTGTTTATGGTTACCTGGAATTTGTTTATGGTTACCTGGAATTTGTTTATGGTTACCTGGAATTTGTTTATGGTTACCTGGAATTTGTTTATGGTTACCTGGAATTACATGTAATGAGGGGAGATGGGTCGTTTGTCTAGTCCCTCGTCTTCCTCATGTTTAGCCCCATTAGTTTTCAGATTATAAGACGTTCAACTCATTACTTTGGCTATTTTAAGAAATTTCGCGCCATTTATTTGTCAAAATTAAGAATTTTCGTGCGCTTTAGGTGTCGACATTTTCCTGGCGAGCGATAGCGAGCCTGTGTTTTTAAGAGAAACCGGCCTTCGGCCAGGACATTTCTCTACTGAAAAATTTACACATTTATCTTGAAAGGGTGTCTATGGAGTGTGCATTAAGGGGAGGTATTTAGTGTGTTCCCTAGACCTCCATCAATCTTAAAATTACACCCCCTTGAGTCCCTTTCAAGATAAATTTGTACATTTTTCGGTAGAAAAATTTCCCGGCCGAAGGCCGGTTCCTCTTAAATTACAGGCTCGCTATCGCTCGCCAGGATAAAATCGACACCTGAATTGCACGAAAGGTCTTAATATGGGGTGAAACTTCTTAAAATCGCTAAACTAATGGGGCAAACGTTTTATAATATCAAATGCAATGGGCTAAACATGAGGGAGAAAGGAGTCAAGAAAAAAATCCCTCAAGTGGAGATCTCCTCTTAAGCTTGATGGAGGTCTAGCGAGGAAACTAAAGAAATTATAAAATAAATATATAAATGAGCAAATAAATTAGCACATTTCCCCCCCCCCCCCCCTTAAGGGGAGATCTCCACTTAAGGATTTTTTTTCTTGACCCCTTTCTCCCTCATGTTTAGCCCCATTGCTTTTGAGATTTTAAGACGTTTGCCCCATTAATTTAGCGATTTTAAGAACTTTCATCCCATATTAAGACCTCTCGTGCCATTCAGGTGTCAATTTTATCCTGGCGAGCGATAGCGAGCCTGTAATTTAAGAGGAACCGGCCTTCGGCCGGGACATTTTTCTACCGAAAATTTACAAATATATCTTGAAAGGGACTCGAGGGGGTGTAATTTTAAGCTTGATGGAGGTCTAGGGAACAAACTAAATACCTCCCCTTAAGGTATTGTTGAAGTGATAAGCTACTCAACATACTGTATTTTACAACTAAAATTGTAATCGACATTGCCCATTCGACGTTAGCCAAATATTGTTAAAACATAAATTAAATGCGTCATTGTGCTGAGAGTGATAAGGAACAGATGGAGGCTGCATTAAGGGGAGATGGTTCAGTTTTTGGTCTATGTAAAAAAAAATTAGTTTCCTCGCTAGACCTCCATCAAACTTACATAAAAACATCCATTTGATCCCCCTTCTAGATTAATTTGTACATTTTTCGGTAGAAAAATTTCCCGGCCGATGGCCGGTTATTCTCAAATTACAGGCTTACTATCGTTCGTCAGGGAAAATATCGACACCTAAATAGCACAAAAGGTCTAAATATTGACAAAGAAATGGGGGCGAATGGTCTTAAAATCGACAAATTAATGAGGCAAAATTCTTAAAATCTGAAAACTAATGGGGCTAAGCAGGAGGAAGAAGGGGGACCAGAAAATCGACCCATCTCCCCTTAAGAAATATGAACATCTTGCATGCAGTTCATATTGTCGGTGTCGTCGTGTTCGCGTGTAAACAACATTAAAGATGTCGACCCTTTAAGTATGAAGTATACAGTAATTAATTAGTGCATATTATATAGATTGTAAGAATCGATAAAGAATGCTTGTTATTTGATCTACGTATAATTTATATATATATACATATTTGAGTTTCCTCGCTAGACCTCCATGAAGCTTTAAAAAACAACACCCCCAAGACCCTCTTTCAAGATAAACTTGTACATTTTTCGGTAGAAAAATGTTCCGGCCGCAGGCCGGTTCCTTTTAAAATTACAGGCTCGCTTTCGCTCGCTAGGAAAAAATCGACACCTAAATGGTACGAAGGGTCTTAATATTGACAAATAAATGGGACAAATGATCTCAAATTCGCCAAACTAATCGAACAAACGTCTTAAAATTTCAAAACAAGTATGCTAAACATACCTGAGAAGGGGCTCCAGAAAAAGCGACTACCTCTCCCTTAAATTTGCCTGCAGTATGATATGATAGAAAATAAGCCCCAAAAATGCCTTTAGAGCGTAATCCCCATATTGGCATTGCTTGTATGGTTGGCCAAATAAGTCGTGTCTCCGCTGTCATTACGGTTTGCTCGCTTTGTGCTGTATTAATGTCTGCCAGATGTTGAGTAGGGTGTATAAAGCTAGGAACATGTTTGTATATCTCACTCGAAACGATGAATTAATGCTTAGATAGTGCTGATACCAATTTGTGTGCCTAGACATAACTTATTAGGCCGACTGTACCTTTCTACGTATTACTGGCAAGGGATCCAGATGGCGCTGAGTGTCATTGGAGTATAGCTAATTATCCCATAAAGACACGGCTTCCTCCAAGGACAACTGGAGAGATAGAGTGAGAGTGAGTCAGGGAAATAGAGAGAGTGAGGGAAATAGAGAGAGTAAGAGAAATATATGGAGAGAAAGATAGTTACAAGGAATGGACCTTGCGGTCCATTCCGAGGAGATACTCGAAGTGGAAGGAGAGAGAGACTGTTTAGTCACTACACTCTTTACAGAGTGTGCAAAATACGATCTACTCTCTTCTTGAACTGCTTCACTGAAGAACTATTTACAACTTCGGAGGGAAGTTTGTTCCAGGTAGAACAGATCTTATATGTGAAAAAGTGTCCACAAATACTAGTGCTGAACCTTTTCAATTCTAATTTCCAGCCATGGTTGCGTGTTGTATTCATATTGAGACTAAACATTTTACCATAATCCACATTGTCAAACCCATTAATTATTTCAAAAACTTCAATGAGCTGACCTCGTAGTCAGCGTGTCTCCAACGGGAAGAGATCAAGAGCTCTCAACCGGTCCTCATAGCTCATTCTTCTAAGCGATGGAATAAGCTTTGCAGCCCTAGCTTGTACTCTTTCCAGTCGCTCTATATCTTTCCTGAGTGCTGGAGACCAGAATTGAACAGGAGAGGCCGTATCAGAGCATTGTAAAGTGTGAGGACTATTTCCTTATTTCTATACTTAAATTGCCTCTTAATATAGCCCAATAATTTCTGAGTTTTCTTCTCTACTTCAATGAACTGCTTGGCAAACTTTAGGTCACTGCTAATAAAAACATCCAAATCCTTTTCCAAGTCAGTCACTTCCAGAGACATTTCCAATAGTGAATAGCCTGAATTGGGGTTTGCTTGGCCGATATGCATCACCTTGCACTTTTCCAAGTTTAGAGGCATCTGCCATGTCTCTGACCATTCACCCAGTCTGTTGAGGTCCATCCTGAGCTCTTCAACCCCTCTAAGGTCTTTCACATTTATTCCAAGCTTTATGTCATCTGCAAACTTGGAGATCACACTCAACAGACCAATATCGATGTCATTGACATATATAATAAACAGAAGTGGGCCAAGGACAGATCCCTGTGGAACTCCAGAAGTGATTGAAGTCCACTCAGAAGAAACACCATTGATTACCACTCGTTGTTGTCTATTGACTACTCATCCTCTTCATTCTTGTGCATGAAAGGTGGTTAAGAGCACGTTTAACCATCCTGTAGTTTAGTAAGTAACACTGCACGATATTTCGCTGTGTATTGACTGATAAACTTTGTGTTTATCACAAGACTCTTGCTCGGACAGGGCGCCACTAGCGCCATCTGTTGTTTTGTTTTGTTTGTAAACAAACGCTCTCTTCTTAGTTGATATAAAATCGTAGCCCCTAATTTTACCCATTACCTACTGTAGTAAGTATCAATTTAACTGCCTTGTATGTAAGTAAAGCTTTGCATATTAATTTGCTAATAAACAATATTGTGTACTAACTAACCTGCCTACAGGAACGAACGCCGACGCCATTTTGTAAACAAACTTTTTTGGGGATTATACATATTAAATTCCAGCCAATTTTGTAGTAAATTTAAGTGCATTCATTTATCTTTTCCCCCTAGATATATTCTTGACTTTTTCTCCTCAGAGTGATTTTACTTTAAGCTAAGGGTGGTATTTGTACAAACTAACCTAGCCTAACCCAACCTGCCAAACTTTTAACCTAATCCAAACCTAGCCTAGCCTATAGCCAGCCAATCTGTTGTTCTTATTAACTCTAGTAGATATTGTATTTAGTATCCTACTGTAGCTATATATATCTGTAATTTTAGTTGTTGCTTGCACGATCTTGTAGTAACCTTTGACTGATACATTTTGTTTTGTTTTATCTAAAAAGAGTAGGCTACAGTGACACCAGGGCCATCTGTTGATACAGTATATTAACCCCTTGTGTGCGGTCACACTTTATTTTATATAATCTCTATTTGGTGAATTGTATATTTAGTTACATATTCTGTTATACATATATATTTGTTTAAGGTTAGGTTATCACACCTGGTAGCCTATTTCTGCGTATTTCAATTTTATTATTTTCGGTTAGGCTATTCAACGCTGGTAGCCTATTGGTGCGTATTTAAAAAAAAATTTAAACTTTTGGTTAGGCTATCGCCCCTGGAAGCCTAATTCTGCGTATCTCAATTTTTTTTGTTTTCGGTTAGGCTATCACCCCTGATAACCTATTGTTGTGTATTTCAACATTGTTTTCGGTTGAAGTGATTGAAGTGTTTCTAAAGTGAGTGAAGTGTTTTAAAGTGAGTTAAGTGTTTTAAAGTGAGTGAAGTGATCTGAAGAAACTGACTGTTACCATGCCTCGCACTTGTACGAACTGCGCCAGTAGGTTTGGTGAGTCCATGTTTGTTACTGTCGATCTTCAAGTCTGCCGTCTCTGCCAGCAACAAGAGAATTTGACAGTGAAATTAGATGAAGCCTACAACAAGATCAACGTCCTCACCATGAAGCTGGAATCACTCCAAGAGTTTGTAACACTCAACGTTGGAGTACCACAAACTTCAATTGTCACCGCAACTCCAGCAGCCACCAACGCCCCACCGTCAACTGCCAACAATTCAACGCCTGCAGTAACCATTTCATCTGATGGTTCCGATACTCAAGAAACAAATAGTAACTCTCTTCCCCCTCAAGACAACTTCCGTGTTGTGAGGAACAACGTTTGCCCCAAGACCAGGAAACCCATACCGATTACCGAGTGTCAAAACCGCTTCCAGATACTCGCAGACTCAGATGACGAAGCGGAAATAGAAGAAGTCCGGCTCGTGGGAGACTCGATGATACGTGGTCAGCTCACAGAGTTTTGCGCCAGAGCACCTAAGACCAGGAAGCGTTTTTGTATCCCTGGTGGTGGTGTGGACGACGTAGTTGCTGCAGTTGACGAAGTATCTAAGCTGGCCCCTGCTAATACAATGTACGTCATCCACGTTGGATCCAACGATGTACAGCGAACCCGGTCGGAAGATTTGCTTTTAAAGTACCAGCAGCTGATCAAGTCGTTTAAGGAGAAGTCATCAAGGATCATCGTCTCAGGAATCGTCCCCCGGCTTGGTGTAGAGAGCCGATTTTACAACATAGCCAGCAGCACAAATCGTTGTCTAGCAAACCTCTGCAGGAAGGAAAACGTGGGATTCGTCGACACCTGGGACAATTTCTACTACGATGACTATTTGTTTTCGGACGATGGAGTTCATCTGAACCAGGTGGGAGCAGCACGTTTTGGGCGTCTTCTCAACGATGCGGTGAAGGATTTTCGGAGAAGAAATCGACTCAGCACAGGACAACCAGGAAGGAGGACCGAAGACAGCGAGGGCGGCAACCTGCGAAGGAATTAAATGCTAATCTGTCAAGAACCGCGAATTTGGATAAAGCTCCACCAACACGACCCAAATTCAAAACCGCCAGGGATAACGACCGAGGACCGATGTCAGCCATGAATGTAAATGTAGATCCGATCAGAACCAAAAATTTGATTAAAGAACGTTCTGTGAGTTCTAAAACCGCAACTTTAAAGGTTTTCTATGCAAACGCTCGTAGTATACGCAATAAATTTTCAGATTTAGAGGAACTAGTGTTTACTGAAAATTATGATGTGATTGGTATAACAGAATCTTGGCTCAATACAGTAGATAGAGACTTTTTAGCAGAGTATTCACTTCCCGGTTATGTAATGTTTGAGAAAAGCCGAATAAATAAAAATGGAGGTGGCGTTTTATTTTATATCAAAGAAAGTCTTAACCCGACCCTCTTGTCAAAACCTCAAATTGTGAATGTCGACACATCTTTTGTGCTAATAAAGAATAATAAAGGTACAAAAATAATACTTGCATTAATATACAGACCTCCAGCTCAATCAGTGCAAACTGACCGAGAAATTTATGAACAAATTGCAGATGTAAGTAACTCACAAGATACCGTATTTTTTGGCGACTTTAATTTACCTGTGACCAAGTGGGGCGATACTCTTACTTCACACTCCGGACATGACTTGTATACGAACTTGCAAGAGAGTTCGCTTTATCAATTTGTTCGAACACCGACCCGTGGTAATAACGTTCTTGACATTGTACTTGCAACAAAAGAAGAATTAATAGAGAATTTGAATGTTGGTGATGAATTCAGTAACAGCGACCATCGTACGATAACTTTCACTTTAAACTTTACTAGTAACGAACCAAATAGTAGCATCGAAAAAGTCCCTAATTTCAAGAAAGCAAACTTTCATAAACTTAGAGCTATGTTTAAAGAAACTGACTGGAGCTTTTTAATTAACAATAACGACATAAATACATCTTGGAAGTTATTCGAAACCACTTACCTAAAAGCAGTGCAAGACTGCATACCATCGAAAATACGGCGTCCAGGCCATAATAATAAGCCCAAATGGTGGAATAAAGATATTTCAAACTGCCTGCTTGCTAAAAAATTTGCTAATGATAGATTAAAATCCTCACAAAATGACGAAGAACGGGTGAAATTTGTAGAGCTACGACGCAAAGCCAAAAAGTTAATTAAGCAAAGTAAAAAGACCCTAGAGTTACATATTGCGAATCAAAGTAAAACAAACCCGAAAGAATTCTATAGTTATATCAGAAAGAAAAAAGTAGTTACTTCAACTGTTGGACCGTTAGTCGATGAAAATGGAGAATACACCAAAGACGAAGTACAAATGAGTAATGCCCTCAATACCTTCTTTGCATCAGTTTTTACAACAGAAGACCTCAGTGATATCCCTACACCATCGCCGATTCAGATTGATAATTCAGATGTTCTAAGTAATATCACCGTTACAGAGAGAGTAGTATTGAATTTTTTAGATAAACTCAAGGTAAATAAAACGCCTGGACCTGATACAATCTCGCCTAGAGTTCTAAAGGAAGCTAAGGATGAGCTCTCCAAACCACTGACATTACTATTCAATAAATCCTTGCAGTCTGGAACTATGCCTGATCAGTGGAAGATAGCCAACGTAACACCGATATTAAAAAAGGCAGCAAATCCCTACCCAGTAACTATCGTCCAATTAGCTTAACCTCAGTTGTATGTAAAATGCTAGAAACGGTCATAAGAGACAGACTCGTAAATCACTTAGAGGAAAATAACATACTTAAAGATACTCAACACGGCTTTCGTAAAAAACGTTCCTGTTTATCAAACCTCTTAGACTTCTTCCACGATATCCTCAACCTCTACGATGAGAGTAAAGCTGTAGATATTATATACCTTGATTTTCAAAAGGCCTTTGACAAGGTTCCCCACAAACGTTTACTGCTAAAACTAAAAGCGCATGGAATACAAGACAGTGTGTTGAAATGGATAGAAAATTGGCTCAGCGACAGAAAGCAGAGAGTAGTCATAAACGGTAAGGCATCTAAATGGACCAATGTAAGTAGCGGGGTACCCCAGGGATCGGTACTAGGACCAATTCTCTTTCTAATTTACATCAACGACATAGATGAGGGTCTCACCTGTACAATCTCAAAATTTGCTGACGATACAAAAATTGCAAATAGTGTACTCTCAAAAGATCAAGTTGACGATATGCAACACAATCTAGATAAATTGTCACATTGGGCCCAAATTTGGCAAATGAGTTTCAATGCGGATAAATGTAAAGTACTACATATCGGATACCTAAATGAGAAAGCAAACTATTCGATGAATGGCACTCAGCTTAAGAATGTAAACAGAGAAACCGATCTGGGAGTAACAATATCGAGTAACCTAAAACCGAGTCAACAATGTTCAGAAGTTGTTAAGAAGGCAAACAAAATAATTGGCTTTATAGGCAGATCATTTGAGCATAAATCCAAAGGCGTAATCCTAACCCTTTACAATTCCTTAGTCCGCCCTCTTCTGGAATACTGCGTTCAATGCTGGTGCCCTTATTACCAAAAAGACATAAACAAGCTAGAACGAGTTCAATGTAGAGTTACCAAAATGATACCTAGCCTAAAGAACAAACCATACGAAGAGCGTCTTAGAGAATTAAATCTATTTCCTTTAACCCAGCGCAGATTAAGAGGTGACTTAATTCAAGTGTTCAAAATCATCAAAGGCATCGACAATATGAACTGTAGTAAGTACTTCACTATCGACCAATCTAATTACACGCGGGGAAACGGTTGCAAAATTATTGGTAAATCTTTTAACTCACATGAATCTAAGAATTTCTTCTTCAATCGAGTTGTCAATTTGTGGAATGGGCTTCCCCGAGACGTTATAGACTGCAGCACCGTTGATTCATTTAAATTCCGCCTAGAGAAATATCTCGCATCAAACCCGCGACTGACTGCGTTTGTAAATGAATAACTTTATTTTATCCTTCCCTCAGTTACTAACCCATATGTCCCCTACTAACTTCCTAGTCCTGCCACGTTAGTGGCAGGGCAGTAGTTCCCTTTCCAATGTTCCCTTACCCACTCTAAACCACTGTTTGGACACTTGATCCTCAGTGTTTTGGAGGACAAGCAGCCTAGAAGGGTCACTAGATCTGTTGTTGCTTGATTTCCTTTGTACTCCTTTGTACTTTGTACCTGTTAGCCAACTTTCTATCCAATTTGTGACCTTTGTATTGATACCTAGCGCACTCACTTTTGACATTAGCCTGCAATGAGGTACTTTTTCAAAAACTTTTTTGAAAATCTAAGTAAATGATGTCTATGGCTCTACTTTCGCCATACTCACTCAGCATTTCATGGAAACATTCCAGCAAATTGGTAAGACATGATCAGTGTCGCCTAAATCCATGTTGGGAATCTGTAATTAAATTGTTGATTTCTAGGTAGTCAACTATCTTGTCTACTAGTATCTCTTCTAAGAGTTTTAATATTATAGAAGTCAAGCTAATTGGCCGATAATTCTTGGGACACTCGTGATCCCCTTTCTTAAAAATTGGGTCACATTGGCCAGTTTCCAGTCTTCAGGGACTTCTCCATGTTCTAGTGATTTATTGAAGATGTCTGCTAAGAAAGGTTCACGTACAACTCAAGGAAGAAATCCATCTGGGCCGGATGACTTGAACCTATTTAACTTATCTATTCTTTTTGCTACCTCCTCTGGGATACATCTGATTCTGCTAAGAACTTCACCCTCATGCACTAATTCTGAACTTAGCATGTCATTGGTATTTTCCCTTGTGAATACTGAGGCAAAATAGTCGTTTAGGGATTTAGCTATATCAGTGTCAGAAGTTTGAAGTTGGCCTGTTGGATCCTTAAGGGGTCCAATGCAAGCGAGAGAGAGAGATTGAGTGAGTGAGTGAGTGAGTGAGAGTGAAAGAGAGAAAGAGAGTGAGAGAGAGAGAGAGCAGGAGCAGGTGGGGTGTAACTAACCACTGAATCATCCCTTAGTAGCACACAGGGTCCTAGGAGAGCAGGAGTGTGTTTCTGTGTGTGTGTATTATAAACGGCGATAATTTAAGTGAATCATTGAGCTAAGCCACTATTGAACTGAATCACTAAATCATGTCACTAATTTGAATCAGATTATAATTAACCACTACTAAGCAGAATTATCAGTATATTTATTGAACAAAACCGCAATAACACACAATTAATTCTGTACAACACTCTGAATAAATTATATCTTTCCAGTATTTTATAACCATAACTTGTTTAACAAATAATTTCCATACAACAACAATAACACAATTATTATGTTCTATCCAACAACCAACTATACTCCTAAAATCGATTAATGAAATTTACAAACTCATGTGGCAGTCCGTGGATTCGAACCCAGGATGCTCACACCGAAAATCAACACCTTATGCATCGCACCACGATAGTAGAAATGTAAGCATTATTTAATGTGAGAGAGAGAGAGAGAGAGAGAGAGAGAGAGAGAGAGAGAGAGAGAGAGAGAGAGAGAGAGAGAGAGAACTATAGGTAGCGCCAACAAACTTGACAATTATTTTGACCTTAACTTCTCATAACTCAAAATGAAAGAAAACAATCGGGCTGACGTTTCTATGATTTGGGAAGAGTCCACCAGGAAGTAGGTGTGGAAATGTACAGCCAGTTTGCTCAAAGTCCTTTTGAGTTAAGAAGAGGTCAGGGATCGAGATAATTGTCAAGTTCGTTGGCGCTACCTATAGTTAGAAATACAAGGCCATCTATTTATGACTATTCTCCAACAGTGTGTGTGTGTGTGTGTGTGTGTATATATGCGAGTGAAATAAAAGAATAGCGAAGACTAGGAACAACAGTATTTAGAGTTTCTGAAATATTTACAAGCCGTCCCGACGTAAATAAAATATAATAACAGTGTTCCAGAGCACATGGAGATTTGATCCCTTAGGCTTCTCTAAAAATACGACCAAAGAATTGCTGGTGTGTGTGTGTGTGTGTGTGTGTGTGTGTGTGTGTGTGTGTGTGTGTGTGTGTGTGTGTGTGTGTGTGTGTGTGTGTGTGTGTGTGTGTGTGTGTGTGTGTGTGTGTGTGTGTGTGTGTGTGTGTGTGTGTGTGTGTGTGTGTGTGTGTGTTGTGTGTGTGTGTGTGTGCGTGTGTGTGGTGTGTGTGTGTGTGTGTGTGTGTGTGTGTGTGTGTGTGTGTGTGTCAGGATGAGGGATATTGGTGGTAATGCGTGGAAGTCAAATATCTTGTCAAACGCATATTAATTTATTTGACATTGTATGGGGCACATTTAGGCGAGGTGTGGTGGAGTGGTCTTGCCACTGGAATGGTAATCCAATAGTTCCGGGTTCGAATCCCGATGTATCAATGGGAAGATATTATTGGGATGGAATTTGTGGTGTACCTTGTATCAGTGCATTACCACAAAGCCCACCGAAACGCCCAACAAAAATACCCTCATTGTTCCCTGATTAAATAGCATTGTATAAATATTCCCATATTCAAAATATGCTACAGGGGTGCAATGCCTAGTGAGTTCATTGCTCAATAGGTGGCGTTCTGAGAGTGAGGGATGCGAGTCTAGGGGGTGAGACAGTGAAACGCAAAGGCGAAGCAGCTTCAAAGATGTGGCTGCTTCGAGCCGTGAGTGGGTGGCCAAGCCCCGTGCATCTTTCGAAGAAAAGATGGCAGGGGCTGGTTGCAGCTCAAAGTGCTTCACATGTATCACCCCCTAGACTGGAACGAGACCTCACAGGCTTCACTGGTCAATGTACAGTGGTTGAATGTATAGGCTCTCAGCCTATGCCTGAGAGGGAATAGTTGGAATATGGATATATATATATATATATATATATATATATATATATTCTGTATATATACAGTATATATATATATATATATATATATATATATTCTGACATACGGAGCCCTGTATGTTAATTTAAGAGTTAGAATTAGAGTTGAAGGAGTGTCAAACTACCCAAGCGGCGAAGCAGACTAGCGAGCGAACTAGCGAGTGGGAAACCAGCTCGCCCGCATACCAGCAAACAAGCCTTCACACCTGCGTGCGTCATAGTGGACCCTGCAAACTACTTCGATGACCCGACGCTATGACGTATGATCGACGCCAGGAACCCCATTGGTCCATGCACCTGTTATGCAACTCGAGGAGCTATGATAGGAGCGCGCACCATCACTCGCCTCCTGATTCGTTCCTACACCATCATTGTTTAGTATATAAGACCCGAGTAGTGGGCATTCAAATCAGTCTCATTTGGAGTTGGGGAAGGTGAACTTGCAGCTGGAGGAAGACGGGGTGAAGTATTATAATGGGATTGTGACTGTCAGTCAGATTATATATGTGTGTGTTAAGTGTGTTCGGTGTAAACACTTACGTTATGTTGGTTAGTGAGATATGTGATTGGGACGTTAACGCTATTATTGTGTACTTAACTATTTGATTGGGAATTAACGTTAACGCTACTATTTATGTACTTAACTATTTGATTGGGAATTAACGTTAACTATTTGATTGGGAATTAACGTTAACGCTACTATTTATGTACTTAACTATTTGATTGGGAATTAACGTTAACGCTATTATTATGTACTTAACTATTTTAGTTGACTAACTTGTGGACTAAAGCAACTCTTTAAGTAATTGGGTTATGATGAAAGTAATACTATTGTTTTAGATTAATACTTACGAGTTCTTTCATTTTCTTTAATTAAGCTTACATTGCTTAACGGTGCTTAGTACGGTGATGCTATTGTCTCATATTAGTAATATCGCCTTAGACTAACATGGCTGTGTTAATATTACTTCTAGTGATTTCCTAAGCTGAAGAAAATTCTTTTAGCTTCAAAATATTATTTTTGCTTTTCATATTATTTGAGTGAGACCTGAATCGAATCTATGAAGCGATCCTGTAACTTAATTTACTCATAATCAAACCTCAATGTTACGTAGTTAAGAAATACATTTAACTAATTATTAAATATATATCTAACTTTTTATGTGACTTTGATATAAATCCTGATGATAATAATAATATAATACTGTTAACGTAAGACAAGAACCAAGAATAATTACATTAAATATAAATAAAAGGACATATAAGAAAACTATCTATTCATTTCAAAAAGGGTAAGAGACAGAAATATTCTTACTTTAATATTTATCTTTCAAGACTTTTTATAGAATTAATAGTCCTTCTTTAGATATAACTTCTTTGGTTCATAACCATAGCCTACTAAGCTTCGGTTAAATAATAATTCTTTATAAATACTACATGACTTTAATTAGTTTCAGTATTTAGTATAATTAAAGAGTATCAGTCAATAAAGGATACTAAGTCCTAAGATCCAAAAGGAAAGGAAGCAACAACAGGAAATAATTTTATTAGATTTTACTTTTGTTTTGCCTTCAGCTGACTGATACCTTAATATATATATCTGTGCTAGCTAGATTCATCAAGTTAACCACTTGAGGATCAAGATACGTAACAATATATATATATATATATGCAAGAAGTAATAGTGCTGACCAAGTTTCATCAAAGTAATTTTGTTTAGAGTATTACTAGTGTCCTGATTAATGGCTACACTATAGTAAACTTTATTCCAGCTAACATAAGAACATAAGAAACCGGAAATCTACATATGGCCGACCAGCCCACACGAGGCAGATCCCATTCAATATTCGTAACAATAACAACAACAACAACAATTACAACAACAACAATTACAATAACAACAACAACAACAGTTACAAAACAAACCATTACAACAACAACCACAACAACAACACTACCATGAAATACATTAAAACCACATACCTAGAAACTACATTTAAGGGGGGTCGCGGCTTTTTTTATCTTTCCTTTTCTCTGTTTCCCTGGCTTGTATCCATTTGGCCCCATTCAGCCAACTGTTTCAAGACGTTCATCCCCATCCAGGTGTCGATTTCTTCCTGGCTAGCGATAGCGAGCCAGCATTGTATGGAGAAATCCGGCTTCGCCGGAGACATTTTTCTATCGAAAAATGTACAAATTTAGCTTGCTTTCTAAACAAATATATATATATATATATATATATATATATATATATATATATATACCGATATATATATATATATATATATATATATATATATATATGCTGGCTCGCTACCGCTCCCCACGAAAAATATTTACACCTGCATGGGGGTAAACGTCTTAAAACAGTAGGCTGAATGTGGCCGAATGGATAAAAACCGAAGAGAGAGGGAGAGAAAGAGAAAACAAAAGCGAGGTGGGCTCCCTTAACAAGGTATTGAAAAATCATTCCATTTCATTCCAGCAACCAAAACACAACTGTTATTCATACCAGAGCAAACACACATACATACATACATACAGGGTTATATTTGACAGACAGTGAAAGTACAGAATTCCTTGAGAGAGAGAGAGAGTTACAAGGAATAGTTAGCATCTCAGACCTTGCGGGCCATTCCGAGGAGTACAAAGGAGTACAAAGGAAATCAAGCAACAACAGGTCTAATGACCCTTCTAGGCTGCTTGTCCTCCAAAACACTGAGGATCAAGTGTCCAAACAGTGGTTTAGAGTGGGTAAGGGAACATTGGCAAGGGAACTACTGCCCTGGAACTAATGTCCGTGGCAGGACTAGGAAGTTAGTAGGGGACATATGGGTTAGTAACTGAGGGGAGGATAAAATAAAGTTATTCATTTACAAACGCAGTCAGTCGCGGGTTTGATGCGAGATATTTGTCTAGGCGGAGTTTAAATGAATCAACGGTGCTGCAGTCTATAACGTCTCGGGGAAGCCCATTCCACAAGTTGACAACTCGATTGAAGAAGAAATTCTTAGATTCGTGTGAGTTAAAAGATTTACCAATAATTTTGCAACCGTTTCCCCGCGTGTAATTAGATTGGTTGAAAGTGAAGTACTTACTACAGTTCATATTGTCGATGCCTTTGATGATTTTGAACACTTGAATTAAGTCACCTCTTAATCTGCGCTGGGCTAAAGGAAATAGATTTAATTCTCTAAGACGCTCTTCGTATGGTTTGTTCTTTAGGCTAGGTATCATTTTGGTAACTCTACGTTGAACTCGTTCTAGCTTGTTTATATCTTTTTGGTAATAAGGGCACCAGGATTGAACGCAGTATTCCAGAAGAGGGCGGACTAAGGAATTGTAAAGGGTTAGGATAACTTCTTTGGGTTTATGCTCAAATGACCTGCCTATACAGCCAATTATTTTGTTTGCCTTCTTAACAACTTCTGAACATTGTTGACTCGGTTTTAGGTTACTCGATATTGTTACTCCCAGATCGGTTTCTCTGTTTACATTCTTAAGCTGAGTGCCATTCATCGAATAGTTTGCTTTCTCATTTAGGTATCCGATATGTAGTACTTTACATTTATCCGCATTGAAACTCATTTGCCAAATTTGGGCCCAATGTGACAATTTATCTAGATTGTGTTGCATATCGTCAACTTGATCTTTTGAGAGTACGCTATTTGCAATTTTTGTATCGTCAGTAAATTTTGAGATTGTACAGGTGAGACCCTCATCTATGTCGTTGATGTAAATTAGAAAGAGAATTGGTCCTAGTACCCATCCCGGGGGTACCCCGCTACTTACATTGGTCCATTTAGATGCCTTACCGTTTATGACTACTCTTTGCTTTCTGTCGCTGAGCCAATTTTCTATCCATTTCAACACACCGTCTTGTATTCCATGCGCTTTTAGTTTTAGCAGTAAACGTTTGTGGGGAACTTTGTCAAAGGCCTTTTGAAAATCAAGATATATAATATCTACAGCTTTACTCTCATCGTAGAGGTTGAGGATATCGTGGAAGAAGTCTAAGAGGTTTGTTAAACAGGAACGTTTTTTACGAAAGCCGTGTTGAGTATCTTTAAGTATGTTATTTTCCTCTAAGTGATTTACGAGTCTGTCTCTTATGACCGTTTCTAGCATTTTACATACAACTGGGGTTAAGCTAATTGGACGATAGTTACTGGGTAGGGATTTGCTGCCTTTTTTGAATATCGGTGTTACGTTGGCTATCTTCCACTGATCAGGCATAGTTCCAGACTGCAAGGATTTATTGAATAGTAATGTCAGTGGTTTGGAGAGCTCATCCTTAGCTTCCTTTAGAACTCTAGGCAAGATTGTATCAGGTCCAGGCGTTTTATTTACCTTGAGTTTATCTAAACAATTCAATACTTCTCTCTCTGTAACGGTGATATTGCTTAGAACATCTGAATTATCAATCTGAATCGGCGATGGTGTAGGGATATCACTGAGGTCTTCTGTTGTAAAAACTGATGCAAAGAAGGTATTGAGGGCATTATTCATTTGTACTTCGTCTTTGGTGTATTCTCCATTTTCATCAACTAACGGTCCAACAGTTGAAGTAACTACTTTTTTCTTTCTGATATACCAGGTAACTATAGAATTCTTTCGGGTTTGTTTTACTTTGATTCGCAATATGTAACTCTAGGGTCTTTTTACTTTGCTTAATTAACTTTTTGGCTTTGCGTCGTAGCTCTACAAATTTCACCCGTTCTTCGTCATTTTGTGAGGATTTTAATCTATCATTAGCAAATTTTTTAGCAAGCAGGCAGTTACTCGTAGAGACAGATTGAGGAATGAAGAGATACGTAGGAGAGTGGGGCAGCAAGAACATTTGTCAGCCAGAGTGGACAGAAGGGTGCTGAGCTGGTACGGTCATGTCGAACGAATGGGAGATGAAATGCTTACAAAGAGAATATGTGAGTCAGGTACAAGGGGAGATAGAAGGGCAGGAAGACCCCCATTGAGATGGAGAGACTGTGTAAGAAAGGCTTTGGATGATAGAGGAATGACTATAGATCAGGCAGGGGAAGTGGTGGTGGACAGGAGTGAATGGAGAATGCTTGTGAATAGTTGAGTGAACACGTGGTCATTTGGAGTAAGGGGTCGGGCGCAAGTTGGACTAGATAATAGTCCATCAGGTGCCTGGCCCGGGGAGACGATTAATATGAAGGGTGTGCCTGGAAGTGTGGTGGGAGGGCTTGTGGCTTTGGCTCCGCTGCATGTCTGCCTGCCGAGATCGGAACCTCTCCGGGTGGTCAGGGGCTGGGGGAGTGCTGGAGCGACCTTGGTAACCCTGGTCTCTGGGTCTTCTCCTGGGTGACCTGGATGTGTGAGAGTTTGTGTTTTTATCTGTGTTTATTTTTTGTTTTATGTTGTTTTTGTGTTTTCCCTGTTCTTGCTGTCTTGAGTCGGCTACCCCCAAAATGGGGATTGGGCCTGAGCATATAGATAGATAGATAGGCAGTTTGAAATATCTTTATTCCACCATTTGGGCTTATTATTATAGCCTGGATGCCGTATTTTCGATGGTATGCAGTCTTGCACTGCTTTTAGGTAAGTGGTTTCGAATAACTTCCAAGATGTATTTATGTCGTTATTGTTTATTAAAAAGCTCCAGTCAGTTTCTTTAAACATAGCTCTAAGTTTATGAAAGTTTGCATTCTTGAAATTAGGGACTTTTTCGATGCTACTATTTGGTTCGTTACTAGTAAAGTTTAAAGTGAAAGTTATCGTACGATGGTCGCTGTTACTGAATTCATCACCAACATTCAAATTCTCTATTAATTCTTCTTTTGTTGCAAGTACAATGTCAAGAACGTTATTACCACGGGTCGGTGTTCGAACAAATTGATAAAGCGAACTCTCTTGCAAGTTCGTATACAAGTCATGTCCGGAGTGTGAAGTAAGAGTATCGCCCCACTTGGTCACAGGTAAATTAAAGTCGCCAAAAAATACGGTATCTTGTGAGTTACTTACATCTGCAATTTGTTCGTAAATTTCTCGGTCAGTTTGCACTGATTGAGCTGGAGGTCTGTATATTAATGCAAGTATTATTTTTGTACCTTTATTATTCTTTATTAGCACAAAAGATGTGTCGACATTCACAATTTGAGGTTTTGACAAGAGGTTCGGGTTAAGACTTTCTTTGATATAAAATAAAACGCCACCTCCATTTTTATTTATTCGGCTTTTCTCAAACATTACATAACCGGGAAGTGAATACTCTGCTAAAAAGTCTCTATCTACTGTATTGAGCCAAGATTCTGTTATACCAATCACATCATAATTTTCAGTGAACACTAGTTCCTCTAAATCTGAAAATGTATTGCGTATGCTACGAGCGTTTGCATAGAAAACCTTTAAAGTTGCGGTTTTAGAACTCACAGAACGTTCTTTAATCAAATTTTTGGTTCTGGTCGGATCTACATTTACATTCATGGCTGACATCGGTCCTCGGTCGTTATCCCTGGCGGTTTTGAATTTGGGTCGTGTTGGTGGAGCTTTATCCAAATTCGCAGTTCTTGACAGATTAGCATTTAATTCCTTCGCAGGTTGCCGCCCTCGCTGTCTTCGGTCCTCCTTCCTGGTTGTCCTGTGCTGAGTCGATTTCTTCTCCGAAAATCCTTCACCGCATCGTTGAGAAGACGCCCAAAACGTGCTGCTCCCACCTGGTTCAGATGAACTCCATCGTCCGAAAACAAATAGTCATCGTAATTGAAATTGTCCCAGGTGTCGACGAATCCCACGTTTTCCTTCCTGCAGAGGTTTGCTAGACAACGATTTGTGCTGGTGGCTATGTTGTAAAATCGGCTCTCTACACCAAGCCGGGGGACGATTCCTGAGATGATTATCCTTGATGACTTCTCCTTAAACGACTTGATCAGCTGCTGGTACTTTAAAAGCAAATCTTCCGACCGGGTTCGCTGTACATCGTTGGATCCAACGTGGATGACGTACATTGTATTAGCAGGGGCCAGCTTAGATACTTCGTCAACTGCAGCAACTACGTCGTCCACACCACCACCAGGGATACAAAAACGCTTCCTGGTCTTAGGTGCTCTGGCGCAAAACTCTGTGAGCTGACCACGTATCATCGAGTCTCCCACGAGCCGGACTTCTTCTATTTCCGCTTCGTCATCTGAGTCTGCGAGTATCTGGAAGCGGTTTTGACACTCGGTAATCGGTATGGGTTTCCTGGTCTTGGGGATACTCGAAGTGGAAGGAGAGACACTGTTTAGTGCACTACACTCTTTACAGAGTGTCCAAAATACTATCTATCCTCTTCTTGAACTGCTCTACTGAAGAACTTTTTACAACGTCGTAGAGAGATGGAGAGAGATGTGTGTGTACTTGTATTTGTGTGTGCATATGAGAGAGAGAGAGAGAGAGAGAAAATTGAAAAATATCGGGGACACTCAACGAAATTGGTGGGGCTTGTTGACGTGCTGCTAATCTGCTGTAATTAGTCGATCAAGGGGAGGGAATTAGTGATGGGAAAGATGGTGAGGGATGGGAGAGAGAGGGAGGGAGGGGGAGCTGTAGAGAGGGAGAGGGAGAGAGCTGGAGAGAGAGAGAGATAAGGTGGGAGTATGTGTGTGAGCTGGAGAGAGAGAGAGAGAGAGAAGGGATTAGTATGGTCGGAAATTGGTGATGGAAGTGCTGGAGAGAGAGAGGGGAGGGAGGATTTGTGTGTGTGTGTATGTATGTATGTATGTGTGTGTATGTTGTTCCCCAAGCTGCCTGGCCGAACAGCCCCAAGGCCCCGAGTAAGGCCAAGGCCATAACCGAGCGCCCCCACAGAACCCTCCCTGCCAACCACAATAAAGCCTGGGTGACCGAAGCCACTCCATGGCGGGGAGCTGAGAGGGTGCGTAAACGCCCGGGAAACCAAAGCCCCACCCAGGGCCCTGTGCCCCTCGGCAATTATGAAGAGAAAGTTGAGGGGCAAAGGAATAATGTGACGCTTTAGCTTCCAATCTTGGTAGATTGGGAGGTCAATCCACGGAAGAGACGCCGTCACTTGAGATGTATGCGTGGTTATGTGTGTGTGTGTGTGTGTGTGTGTGTGTGTGTGTGTGTGTGTGTGTGTGTGTGTGTGTGTATGTGTATGTGTGTGGTTATGTGTGTGTATGTGTATGTATGTATGTGTGGTTATGTGTGTGTTATGTGTGTGTGTGTTATGTGTGTGTGTGTGTGTGTATGTATGTATGTGTGCGTGTGTGTGGACCAGTTGTTTTGATGGCCCAGTGTTCATCCGTTTAGTCATTTTTCATTTGAGTCACTATTACCGTTTTCTTTACCGTGGAGTGGATGGTGGGGTAACTGGCATTTAGGCTCTTCTAAATTGGATGTTTTGACCGCCTAAACTATCTTAAGGGGATATGGGTCGCTTTTCTGGCCCCCCTTTCTCCCTCGTGTTTAGCCCCATTGGTTTTTATATTCTAAGACGTTCGGTTCATTATTTTGGCGATTTTAAGACCTTTCACCTCATTTATTTGTCAATATTAAGACTTTTCGTGTCATTTAGATGTCGATTTTTCCTGGCGAGCGATAGCGAGCGTGTAATTCAAGGGAAACCAGCCACCAGCCGAGACATTTTTCTATCTTGAGCCAGGAAAAAATCGACACCTAAATGGCAGGAACGGTCTTGAAATTGACAGAAATTGGGCGAACGTTCTTAACATCGCCAACTAATGGGGCGCACGTCTTAAAATCTCAAAAGGAATGGGGCTAAACATGAGGGAGAAAGGGGTCCCTTTATCTTGAAGGGGAGTCTAGGGAATATTTTTTTAAAGCTTGATGAAGTTCTAGCTAGGAAACTAAATAATATATTAATATATAAATAGACCCCCCAAAAAATATCCACTGTTCCCTTAATCCTTAGAAAATACGATGAGCATCTATCTTGTTTTCCGGCTATTATTAGACGATTTTATTCAGATTAACCCTCTCCGACATATGACGCGATTTTGAGCCTATTAGGGATACTTTAAAACCTTTGTTACCATCAGGGGTATTTAGAAACCTTTAGTTTTGTTACTTCAACCTCTGCAGTTGTCTTTGAGTTAGCTGTGGGCACAAAACTAATTTTGGAGAGGTAATTATAAGAGTGAGAGAACTCTTATTTCTTATTGCTAATCTGGCAACCTCTGCGTCATATGAGTCTGAAAGGGTTAAGAAGGGTATATGGAAGTCAGAGGGTTGATTGCGATAGTCTTTACCCTCATTATTCCCACAGATGATTCTTAAGGGGACATGGGCCGATTTTCTGGACAACTTTCTCCCTCGTGTTTAGCCCCACCAGTTTTGAGATTATAAGACGTTCGGCCCATTAGTTTGACGATATTAACACCTTTCGCCCCATTTCGTAGTCAATATTTAGACCTTTCGTGCTATTTAGGTGTCGATTTTTTCCATGGCCAACGATAGTGAGCCTGTAATGTTGGAAGAACCGGCCTTCGGCCGGGACATTTTTCTACCGAAAAATGTACAAATTAATCTAGAAGGGGGATCTAATGGATTTTTTTTTTTAAATTTGATACTGTACATGTTAAAATCGCCCAAAAAGTGGTTCAGTTTTCAGTCGATTTTTTCACTTATTTATCCTTTTTCTAGTTTCCTCCCTTGACCTCCATCAAGCTTAAGATTAAACACCCTAGACCCCCTTTCAAGATAAATTTGTACATTTTTCGGTAGAAAAATGTCCCGGCTGGAGGCCGATTCCTTTTATATTACAGGCTCGCTATCGCTCGCCAGGAAAAACATTGACACCTAAATGGCACGCAAGGTCTTAGCATTTACAGAAAAGGGGCGAACGTTCTTAAAATCGCCAAACTAATGGGGCGCACGTCTTAATATCTCAAAATCAATGGGGCTAAACATGAGGGATGAAGGGGTCCAGAAAGAAAAATCCCTCCAGTGGAAATCTCCCCTTAATATTGAACAGGTTAAAGCCGGTATCACACGAGCGCTTTTTCACTCAACATTTATCCTCAACACTGGTCTGGCAGCTTATGAGGTCAACATTTAGAATATTTCGGTTACCTAGGTTCATCTATCATCACTTTAGTTTCCGATACCAGTGCAAAATAGTCTAGAAATGTTGTCAGAAATAGGTTGATTATTGAATGTTGACTATAACAGCTCTCGTGTGATAACGGCTTAACAACTCGCCTGAGAGAGCGAGTTGAGGGGAGTTGGGCCGTTTTTCTGGACTCCCTTCTCCCTCATGTTTAACTCTATATTAGTTTTGAGATTTAAAGACGTTCGTTCCATTAGTTTGGCGATTTTCAGACCTTTCCCCCCAATTCTTTGTCAATATTAGACCTTTCGTGCCATTTAGGTGTCGATATTTTCCTGGCGAGCGATAGCGAGCCTGTAGTTTTAGGAGAGACCGGCCTTCGGCCGGGACATTTTTCTACCGAAAAATGTACAAATTTATCTTGAGAGGGAGTCTAGGGGTTGTTTTTTTCAAGTTTGATGGAAGTCTAGGAACTATAATAATGATACTATTTCTAAAAATCGACCAAAAAGTGTGCCATCCCCCCCCCTTGAAAGAAACAAAGTACATGATTGCATTACTGGATTGCAATAATTGAATTACATCTTACCCTCTCGTTTGATCTATTAAGGGGAGATGGGCCGCTTTTCTTAGATCATTTATGTATCTTTTTATGATTTAATTAGTTTCCTCCCTAGAACTCCACCAAGCTTAAAAAAACACCCGACCAAGACACTCGTTCAAGATAAATTTGTACATTTTTCGATAGAAAAATGTCTCTTAAATTACTGGCTCGCTATCGCTCGCCAGGAAAAAAATCGTCACCTAAATGACACGAAAAGTCTTAATATTGACAAAGAAATGGGGCGAAAGGTCTTAAAATCGTCAAACTGATGAGCCAAACGTCATAAAATCTGAAAACTAATGGGGCTATACATGAGGGAGAAGGGGGTCTAGAAAGATACCCATCTCCCCTTAAGAGAAATGCCACTTCTCACTATTTTACATAATTCGGACCTTATTGTTATCAAATATCAAATATATTTGTTTTTATGTACTATTTGTACTGCTACCTTATTATTATTATTATTATTATTATTATTATTATTATTATTATTATTATTATTATTTATTATTATTATTATTATTATTATTATTATTATTATTGTTATTATTATTATTATTATTATTATTATTATTGTTATTATTATTATTTATTGTTATTGTTATTATTATTATTATTATTATTATTATTATTATTATTATTATTATTATTGTTATTATTGTTATTATTATTGTTATTATTATTATTATTATTATTGTTATTATTGTTATTATTATTATTATTATTGTTATTATTATTATTATTAGTAGTAGTAGTAGTAGTAGTAGTAGTATTAGTAGTATTAGTAGTATTATGCATATATATAATTATGGGATTGACCCTTAGATGATCAGACAACACATTTTGTTTCTGTTGTTGGCTATTATTAGATGGTTTTATTCAGATTAGGAAGGTTGTATGTGTGCCAATTCCGTGACATTGAAACTCACATTAATGTTACCGCCGTTTACCAAAGCAAGCCACTATCATTCTCGACACTCTGGTTCCTACTAAAATACAGGCTTGCTTTAACTCACCAGGGAATAATATCAACACCGGCCCTGTCACTCTTTCAACTATGGGAGAGGCACTCGCTATAGGCAGTTCTGCCTTTTGCCTCCCTCAATCATATAAAAAAAAAAAAAAAAAAAAAAAAAAAATGGCACGAAAGGTCTTAGCATTGAGCAAGAAAAGAGGATAAAGCTCTAAAAATCACGCAACTAATTGGGCTAAACATGAGTGATAAGGGGGTCCAGAAAAAATCTCCCCTTAAGGTGGGTCACCTGTTTGTTTTTTTGTTTTTTCTATCTCCTTTTCTCTCTTTCTCTGGCTTGTATCCATTCGGCCCCATTCAGCCAACTGTTTTAAGACGTTTATCCCCATCCAGGTGTCGATATCTTACTGGCGAAGCGATAGCGAGCCAGTATTGTATGGAGAAATCCGGCTTCGCCGGAGAAATTTTTCTATCAAAAAATTTACAAATTTAGCTTGCTCTCAAAACAAAAACATATATGTGCTGGCTCGCTACCGCTCACCAGGAAAATATTGACACCTGGATGGGGGCAAAGGTCTTAAAATAGTAGGCTGAATGGGGCCGAATGGATACAAGCCAAAGAGAGAGGGAGAGAAAGAGAGAAAAAAGCGAGGTGGGCCCCAATCGTTTGCCATTGTTAGTTTTTGTCGACACAGGAAAATAAAGTCCACAAAAAGAAAAATATACGCGGAAAATCTAAGCTAATAAGATTACAACAAAGTTCACTCAGCTCCCAACTTCTTACTCTCTCACTTACTTTCACAACTTTGCTTTCCTTTTCTGTCTTGATAGCGTAATGCATAGTGCGCGGAATTTTGATGCGAGTATCCTGGGTTCGGGTCCTCGGAGTGCCGTATGTATTTGTTAATTTCATTAATTGAGTTTAGATGTGAAGTTGGTTGGTGTAAAAAACATAATCATTTGTTCATTGAAATTTATCAACATTTTACATAATCCAAAGTTCTATGGACGAATTATAGGTTGATGAAATGTGAGCTAAATTCCTGTTTGGTTTGGTTTGTCTTGTTTTATTTGTTTTTATCTCGTTTTCTGACAAATCTTCTTTTTTGAAAACCATTTTTGTTTAAAAATGGGTGCTTATTTAATTATAATATAAAGATAATTAGTGGAAGGATTTCAGAACGATGATAATTAATTGTATCGGTAATTGTGTGATTAGAATAATTAATAAAAGTTAACCCCTTTTGGTATTTTCTCTTAGCTACATTTAGACGATTTCATGAAGTTTAGGAAGGACGTCTACCAATTGAAAGGCTACACACTATCTCAATTACTACTTTAAGCTACCATATATCCTTCCTAAGCTTCATAAAATCGTCTAAATGTAGCTGAGATCATTTAAGAAAAACGTCCCCGGTACAGCAGGGGTTTATTATCCCATTAATTACGGTTATATGTGTTTATTATCCCATTAATTACCAGTGACATTCTTTTCATTGTATTCTGGCAACTATTAGATGATTATAATCAGCTAAAGGAGGACGTCTACCAATGAAAAGACTACAGACAGAAATGGGGCGAAAGTTCTTAAAACCGCTAAACTAATGGGGCGAACATCTTAATATCGCAAAAGTAATGGGCTAAACACGAGGGAGAAAGGGGTCCTGAAAAAATCCCTCTAGTGAAAATCTCCCCTTAACGCACCCAAGTCCCTAATTCAAGCTAAATATATGCATATTTCGATATAAAAATGGTCCCACCAAAGGCCAGTTTCCCCCAATCTGCAGTTTCGCTACCGCTCGCTAGGAAACAATCGATACTTGAATGTGGCGAAGGTCGCCCAGGAGAAGACCCAAAAACCAAGGACCATGAGGGGTCCCCAGCAAAAGATTACCATTTCCAGATCTCCCGGAGAGGTTCCGGTCACAGCAGGCAGACAAGCAGCAGAACTACACCACAATGCCTGCCCACATACTTCCAGGCTGGGCCCTTCCTATAGAAACCGGCTCCCCGGGCCAGGCGCCTGACGGACTATTATCTAGTCCAACTGTCGCCCAACCCCCACTCCCTATGACTGGGTTATCACTCATCTATTCACAAGCATTCTCCCTTCATTCCTATTTATCACCACTTCTCTTGCCTGTTCGTCAGTCATCTCTCTATCTTCCAACGCATTTTTGACACCATATCTCCATATCCTCCGAAGTCTTCCTTTCAGACTAATTATCCTTGTTTCTGACTGATATATTCTCTTTGTAAGCCTTTTATCACCACCTTTGTTCAACATGTCCATACCAGCATAACACCCTTCTTTCCACTCGGGTTGATTGGGGTTCCTGTTGTCCCATTCTCCTATGTACAGTCGGCCTAATAAGTGATGTCTCAGCTGTTATTAAGTTTGGCTCGCTCTGTGCTGTAATAATGCCTACCAGATTTTTAATAGGGTGTGTAAGTGTAGGAATCGGTTTGTATATCCCCCTCGAAATGAACAAATTAAGTTTAGATATTGCTGAAACCAATTATGGACCAAAATATACTTGGTGCCGAGACATCACTTATTAGACCGACTGTACTTCTTTATTCCTCAATCTGTCTCTACGCGTCAATCCACACATACTCCTAAAGCAACATATCTCCATCACATCCAATCCACACATACTCCTCAAGCAACATATCTCCATCACATCCAATCCACACATATCTCCATCACATCCAATCCACACATACTCCTCAAGCAACATATCTCCATCACATCCAATCCACACATACTCCTCAAGCAACATATCTCCATCACATCCAATCCACACATACTCCTCAAGCAACATATCTCCATCACATCCAATCCACACATACTCAAGCAACATATCTCCATCACATCCAATCCACACATACTCCTCAAGCAACATATCTCCATCACATCCAATCCACACATACTCCTCAAGCAACATATCTCCATCACATCCAATCCACACATACTCCTCAAGCAACATATCTCCATCACATCCAATCCACACATACTCCTCAAGCAACATATCTCCATCACATCCAATCCACACATACTCCTCAAGCAACATATCTCCATCACATCCAATCCACACATACTCCTCAAGCAACATATCTCCATCACATCCAATCCACACATACTCCTCAAGCAACATATCTCCATCATCCAATCCACACATACTCCTCAAGCAACATATCTCCATCACATCCAATCCACACATACTCCTCAAGCAACATATCTCCATCACATCCAATCCACACATACTCCTCAAGCAACATATCTCCATCACATCCAATCCACACATACTCCTCAAGCAACATATCTCCATCACATCCAATCCACACATACTCCTCAAGCAACATATCTCCATCACATCCAATCTTCTTTTCCCTTGTACAGTTGGACAAATAAGTCTCGTCTCCGCTGTCATTACGTTTTGCTCGCTGTGTGCTGTATTAATGTCTGTCAGATGTTAAATAGGGGGTGTAAAGATAGGAACATGTTTGTATATCTCACTCGAAACGATGAATTAATGCTTAGCTAGTGCTGATACCAATAATTATTAATCAAAATATACTTGGTACCGCGACAGCACATAATTGGCCGACTGTACATTCAGACCCCATGTCTCAGCCCCATACACCACAGAACTACAATACATATACCTCAAACCATTCACTCAACACATTCCCTACTCCAACACACGCTCTGCTCTCTTCATAAATATATAGACATATATATAAATACCTGGAGAAGGTGATCCAGAAAAACGACCCATCTCCCTTTAATTTTTCCAACACCATTACCATTTTTCTCCAGCCCTCCCTCTGTTTACCTTGGACCCGGCCACTTCGTCTTCATATTTGATGGTGATCTTAAGACCTTTCGCCCCATTTCTTTGTCAATATTAAGACCTTTCGTGCCATTTAGGTGTCGATTTTTAGTTTCCTCCCTAGAACTCCAAGCTTAAAAATCACCCGCTCAAGACCCTCCAAGATAAATTTGTACATTTTTCGATAGAAAAATGTCCCGGCGAGCGATAGCGAGCCTGTAATTTTAAAAGGAATCGGCCTTCGGCCGGGACATTTTTCTATCGAAAAATGTACAAATTTATCTTGAAGTAGGGTCTTGGGCGGGTGATTTTTAAGCTTGATGGAGTTCTAGGGAGTTAGTCAGTTATGTAGAGGAGATTTACCAGGAGATTAACTAGGGAGGAAACTAGTAACATAATAAAATAACACATAAATGAGCCAATAAATACGACCCATCTCCTCTTAATTAATAAATACGACCCATCTCCTCTTAATTAATGAATACGACCCATCTCCTCTTAATTAATAAATACGACCCATCTCCTCTTAATTAATAAATACGACCCATCTCCTCTTAATTAATAAATACGACCCATCTCCTCTTAATTAATAATACGACCCATCTCCTCTTAATTAATAAATACGACCCATCTCCTCTTAATTAATAAATACGACCCATCTCCTCTTAATTAATAAATACGACCCATCTCCTCTTAATTAATAAATACGACCCATCTCCTCTTAATTAATAAATACGACCCATCTCCTCTTAATTAATAAATACGACCCATCTCCTCTTAATTTTTCCAACACCATTACCATTTTTCTCCGGCCCTCCCTCTGTTTACCTTCAACCCGGCCACTTCGTCTTCATATTTGATGGTGATCTTTGCATAGCATTAGGGAGCTAGGGTGGGGGGGGGGGGATTTAATGCTGGAAAAGGGCGTAGGGGGGAGGGGGAGGGGGTGTGAGTGAGATTAATGCTGAGAGAGAGAGAGAGAGTAAAAGAGTGAAAGTGAAAGAGAGAGTGTGTGTGTAGGTGTGTGAGATTAATTAATGCTCAAACACGTAGGAGAGAGGAGTGTGAGAGTGAGTGAGAGAGATTAGTGCTAAAAACGGAGGCGAGAGGTACAAGGCGTTACACGGAATAGTTAGTATCTCAGAGACCTTGCCGTCCATTTCGGGGAGGTACTCGAAGTGGAAGGAGAGCGAGGGATTGTATAGTGCACTCCACTCATTACAGAGTGTGCAAAATACTACGCACAGGAATAATGTTGCTGATGAGTAAGAGATGAGCGATGAAGGAATTGTAAAGTAGGATGTAGAGAGCACTAGTTAAGGGGAGATCTCCACTTGAGGGATTTTTTTCTTGACCCCTTTCACCCTCATGTTTAGCCCCATTGCTTTTGATATTATAAAACGTTCGCCCCATTAGTTTAGCGATTTTAAGAACTTTCACCCCATATCAAGACCTTTCGTGCCATTCAGGTGTCGATTTTATCCTGGCGAGCGATAGCGAGCCTGTAATTTAAGAGGAACCGGCCTTCGGCCGGGACATTTTTCTACCGAAAAATGTACAAATTTATCTTGAAAGTGACTCAAGGGGGTGTAATTTCAAGCTTGATAGAAGTTTAGGAAACACACTAAAAACCTCCCCTTAAAATGAAACTCAAACCTACGAGGAAGTAGGTACGGTTGCGCTAATAAGTCATGTCTCAACTGTCATTACGTTTGGCTCGCTCTGTACTGTATTAATGTCCGTCAGATGTTGAATAGGGTGGGCAAGTGTAGGAATAGGTTTTATATCCCCCACGAAATTAATAAATAAAGTTTATATATTGCTGACACCAATTATTGATCAAAACATACTTGGTGCCGAGACGTCACTTATTAGCGCGATTGTACATGGAGAGATAAAGTTTCTGACGCGCAGGGGATGAAGTAAAGGAAGGGAAGAATGGAAGGAGATGAAACTAGATCAAATTTAACTACCAAATACGAGAAACATATAAACCCAGATATAACCGGAATCTGCCTTGTGTGGGCCGATCGGCTTTTTGCAGACTCCCATTTGTTTATGTTCTTATATAAGGGCCAGGAAGGGAATGTTGGAAGGAGATGAAACTAGATTAAATGAAACCCACACAAATACGAGAAACATATAAACCCCGATATACACACAGAGGAATTAACCCTATTACGTACAGGGCGGGCCAATTTGGATCCTCCCTGATTTACTCCATTAGCTTGGATATTTTAAGACGTTTCATCTCATTAGTTTGGCGATTATATGATGCTTCAACCCAATAAAGTGTCGATTTTTCTTGGGCGAGCGATAGCGAGCCTGCAATTTGGGAGAAATCGGCCTTTGGCCGGGACATTTTTCTACCGAAAAATGTACATATTTAGCTTGAAGGGGGTCTGGGGAACGTTTTTTTAGTTTGAAAGGGGTTTGGAGAGGCGTTTTTCCAAGTCTAGGGGTTAACTAAATACACATTGCTCGAAAATGGCTAAAACAATTAAAACCCTCATTAATAATTAAACAAAATACCATAATAACCCCCGAGACGTTGCACCAGATAGTGTTAAAAGGGAATGTAGGATGGAGATTTAGCTAGATAAAATTACACACACACACACACACACGAGGACATATAAACACACACACACACACACGAGGATATATAAACACACACACACACACACACGAGGACATATTAACACACCCACACACACACACACACACGAGGACATATAAACACACACACACACACACACGAGGACTTATAAACACACACACACACACACGAGGACATATAAACACACCCACACACACGCGAGGACATAATTATAAACACACCCACACACACGAGGACATATAAACACACCCACACACACACACGAGGACATATAAACACACCCACACACACACGAGGACATATAAACACACCCACACACACACACTAGGACATATAAACACACCCACACACACGAGGACATATAAACACACCCACCCACACGAGGACATATAAACACACTCACCCACACGAGGACATATAAACACACCCACACACACGCGAGGACATATAAACACACACACACACACACGAGGACATATAAACACACCCACACACACACACACGAGGACATATAAACACACCCACACACACACGAGGACATATAAACACACCCACACACACACAAGGACATATAAACAAACCCACACACACGAGGACATATAAACACACCCACACACACACGAGGACATATAAACACACCCACACACACACACGAGGACATATAAACACACCCACACACACACAAGGACAAATAAACACACCCACACACACACAAGGACATATAAACACACCCACACACACACGAGGACATATAAACACACCCACACACACACACAAGGACATATAAACACACCCACACACACACGAGGACATATAAACACACCCACACACACACGAGGACATATAAACACACCCACACACACACGAGGACATATAAACACACCCACACACACGAGGACATATAAACACCCACACACACAAGGACATATAAACACACACACACACACACGAGGACATATAAACACATCCACACACACGAGGACATATAAACAAACCCACACACACGAGGACATATAAACACACCCACACACACGAGGACATATAAACACACCCACACACACACGAGGACATATAAACACACCCACACACACACACTAGGACATATAAACACACCCACACACACGAGGACATATAAACACACCCACCCACACGAGGACATATAAACACACTCACCCACACGAGGACATATAAACACACCCACACACACGCGAGGACATATAAACACACACACACACACACGAGGACATATAAACACACCCACACACACACACGAGGACATATAAACACACCCACACACACACGAGGACATATAAACACACCCACACACACACACACAAGGACATATAAACAAACCCACACACACGAGGACATATAAACACACCCACACACACACGAGGACATATAAACACACCCACACACACACACGAGGACATATAAACACACCCACACACACACAAGGACAAATAAACACACCCACACACACACAAGGACATATAAACACACCCACACACACACGAGGACATATAAACACACACACACAAGGACATATAAACACACCCACACACACACGAGGACATATAAACACACCCACACACACACGAGGACATATAAACACACCCACACACACACGAGGACATATAAACACACCCCCACACACACGAGGACATATAAACACACCCACACACACACACACACACACACACACACACACACACGAGGACATATAAACACACCCACACACACACGAGGACATATAAACACACCCACACACACGAGGACATATAAACACACCCACACACACACGAGGACATATAAACACACCCACACACACACGAGGACATATAAACACACCCACACACACGAGGACATATAAACACACCCACACACACACACACACACACACGAGGACATATAAACACACCCACACACACACACACACACACACGAGGACATATAAACACACCCACACACACGAGGACATATAAACACACCCACACACACGAGGACATATAAACACATCCACACACACAAGGACATATAAACACACACACACACACAAGGACATATACACACACCCACACACACGAGGACATATAAACACACACACACACACAAGGACATATAAACACACCCACACACACGAGGACATATAAACACACACACACACACACACACACACGAGGACATATAAACACACACACACACACACGAGGACATATAAACACACACACACACACGAGGACATATATACACATACACACACACGAGGACATATAAACACACCCACACACATGAGGACATATAAACACACACACACACACACACACGAGGACATATAAACACACCCACACACACAAGGATATATAAACACACCCACACACACGAGGACATATAAACACATCCACACACACGAGGACATATAAACACACACACACACACGAGGATATATAAACACACCCACACACACGAGGACATATAAACACATCCACACACACGAGGACATATAAACACACACACACACGAGGACATATAAACACACCCACACACACGAGGACATATATACACACACACACACACGAGGACATATAAACACACCCACACACACGAGGACATATAAACACACACACACACACACACACAAGGACATATAAACACACCCACACACACGAGGACATATAAACACACCCACACACACGAGGACATATAAACACACCCACACACACGAGGACATATAAACACACCCACACGAGGATATATAAACACACCCACACACACGAGGACACATAAACACACCCGGAGTGGTCTTGCCACTGGCCTGGTAATCCAAAGGTCCTGGGTTCAAATCCCGATGTATCAATGGGAAGATATTATTGGGATGGAATTTGTGCTGTACCTGGTATCAGTGCATTACCACAAGCCCACCGAAACTTCAATAAAATACCCTCATTGTTCCCTGAATAAATAGCACTGTATGAATATTCCCATATTCAAAATATGCTATAGGGGTGCAATGCCTGGTGAGTTATCTGCTCAACAGGTGGCGTTGTGTGTGTGTAAGTGTGAGAGTCCGAGTGTAGGGAGTGAGACAGTGAAGCACGGGAACGAGGTGGCTTCAGAGATGGGGTCGTTTCGGGCCATGAGTGAGCACCGTGCCTCATGTGAAGGCAAGAAGGCAGGTGCTCGTTGTACTCTACGTGCTTCACATGTCTCACTCCCTAGACTGGAACAAGACCTCACAGGCTTCACTGTTCATTGTAAAGCGGTGAATGTTAAGGCTCTCAGCCTATGCCCGAGAGGAAGTAAGTTGGAATAAAAAAAAAAAAAAAAAAAAAAAAAAAAAAAAAAAACACACACACACACACACACACGAGGACATATAAACACACCCACACACACACACACGAGGACATATAAACACACCCACACACACGAGGACATATAAACACACCCACACACACACACACACACACCTCCCCGTGGCGTAACAGATAGCGCGTCTGGCTCACAACCAGAAGGTCCCGAGTTCGAGACCCGGGCGGGGAAGAGACATTTGGGCAAGTCTCCTAACGGTGTAGCCTCTGTTCACCTAGCAGTATAAATAGGAACCTGGAATAAGTGGACGAAGTTGTGACGTCCCATCTGGGGTTGGTGATCGGTTACAAGGTGAGATGGGTAACGTACTGGTCAACCTAAGCTACTGGTCAACCTAAGCCTTCGGGTGAGACTGGTACCGTAGTGAGAATGGTACCATACAGATTAACCCTAAGCCTTCGTTTCCAGATGTCGCCAATTGGCGAAAATACAGACTACACACACATCCACAGCCATTCCAACGATACATAAACACTTAACATGCATTTCACGCAATACATTCCCAGTTAAGGAGGCGCGATAATAATGAGCTTAGCTCGCATTGCGTGGATTCCCCTTGACGAACTAGCAAGTGAATACACACACACGAGGACATATAAACACATATAGATAAACATAGGAAGGGCCAGGAAGGGAACATAGGATGGCGATTAAACTAGATGAAATAAAATCCTAAAATACGAAAAACTACACACCCATATAGGCCTTGATAAAACAAACACCCATAGGCCATATACTACACACCCATATAGGCCTTGATAAACTACACACCCATATAGGCCTTGATAACACCACCCATATAGGCCTTGATAAACTACACACCCATATAGGCCTTGATAAACTACACACCCATATAGGCCTTGATAAACTACACACCCATATAGGCCTTGATAAACTGTACACCCATATAGGCCTTGATAAACTATACACCCATATAGGCCTTGATAAACTACACACCCATATAGGCCTTGATAAACTATACACCCATATAGGCCTTGATAAACTACACACCCATATAGGCCTTGATAAACTACACACCCATATAGGCCTTGATAAACTACACACCCATATAGGCCTTGATAAACTACACACCCATATAGGCCTTGATAAACTACACACCCATATAGGCCTTGATAAACTACACACCCATATAGGCCTTGATAAACTACACACCCATATAGGCCTTGATAAACTGGGGAAAGGCCAGGAAGGGAACGTTGGGAGGAGATATAAATAGGTAAAATATAACTCACAAACACGACAAACAATAAACCCCAATTGACCACTTGCGAGTTTCAGGCTATAAGGAAGTTGGAGCCATAAACATCGATATTAAACAGAAATACAATAATAATGTACGTTTCTGATGGATAAAAGGTATGTTGAATTGGGCTTTATGTATTTATGAATGTACTACGACCGTATTTTAGCTCGTAATTCTGTTAAATATCGATGTCAGCAGCTCCAACTTCCTTACAGAACGAGACTTGCAAGTGGTCAATTGATGAACAGAGTAAGGGCCTTCCGAGATAAACCTAGATAAAATGAACCCCCAAATAAAATTAGATAAAATAAACCCCCAAATAAAACTAGCTATAATGAGCCACCAACAACAAACCCCTACAGATAAACAGGGATGGGGCCAGGCAAACAGAGGGGACCATAACATTCAATGACAAGGCTGCCACACACTTTTGGCTATCAGAAAGGTAAACGTAAATTGTTGATGGTTGTTGTTTACTCTCTGACACATAACCTCGAGGCTTGTTTGAGTTTGGGTGGAGATAGATCGATAGATGGATAGATAGATGATTGGAAGGGGTAGGTAGATACTGACGGTGGCATGAGGAATGGTGAGGGGTAATATTTAACATAGGTTCTCTCTGCAGGCATCGTCTAATGTTCTGGGTTCGATTCCCGGCTAGGGCCTAAAAAAATATATATATAATAAATAAATATATATATATATATATATATATATATATATATATATATATATGTATATATATATATATACTGTATATATATTCATATATTCTTGGCATCTCTTTTTCTTCTGCTCTCACTTGGAAGGACCATATTACCAGTCTTGCTAAAGCAGCCTCCCGGAAGCTGGGTGTGCTCAACTGCTTCAAGGGGTTCTTTACCCTTGCACAGCTTTTTGCTCTGTACAGGGGCACAGTGCGTCCTTGTATTGAGTATTGTTCACATGTGTGGGGAGGATCCTCTCACACCGCACTCTTAGACAAAGTAGGAAGGAAGGCCTTTCGTATCATTAATTCCCGCCCACTCACCAACTCTCTCTCTTCGCCGCAATGTTGCATCTCTCTCGCTATTCTATCGCTACTACAGTATAATCAGTGCTCCTCAGTGCTCTCCCAGTGTATACCACCTCCTCTACGTAGGGTACGCAGTACCCATTTTGCAACACAATCCCACCCCTACTCTGTGCTACTCTCCAACCCAAAAGTGAAACGTTACTCTCAGACTTTCTTCTATTCAACATCTGAGCTCTGGAATTCTCTCCCAGAATCAGTCATTCCCTCCTCCTATGACTTAAATTGCTTCAAACTCTGTGTGTCCAGGCATTTTGGCTCGAACGTCCCTTGATTTTGGCCCTGTCACTCTTTCAACTATGGGGGAGGCACTCGCTACAGGCAGTTCTGCCTTTTGTATATATATATATATATTATATATAAGAGAGAGAGAGAGAGTGTGAGTGTGTGTCATTGCATAGGAGTGACTTTGTGAAAATAATAATTCTATAAAATATCAACACTCTCTTCCCCTCACTGATTGTTATTTTCTGTTATCAGTGTCCATTACGTTATCAGTATTCAAGCCCATTCGGAAGCTTTATTTTCAACCCCACATTTTCAACCCGTCCATCTGTCTGTCTGAACGTCCGCAGTTGTGAGATAACCTGGAATGGCACCAAATAGAGAGACTGTGGTAGGAGAGAGCGGCTTTCTTTTTATTAATTTTTTAGTATTTTTATTTATTTTTTCCGCCATTTTTGTACCATCCTTAACCCTTTCTCTATGAGCGACGTTTTTGTTTTTCTAGCTTATACGATTTTGTTCATATTAATGGGGGATGGGCCGCTTTTCTGGACCACTTTCTCCCTCATGCTTAGCCCCATTTGTTTTCAGATGTTAAGATGTTTGCCCCATTAGTTAGTCAATTTTAAGACTTTTTTGCCCCATATCTTCGTCAATATTTAGACCTATCTATCTATCTATTGCCGGATGCCTTACTCCCCTTAATGAGGGTGGCCATACACAGAAGGCCCCACAGTGGACCTATCCCCTGTAAGAGGGACAACCCATGCCAGTTTACTGAAGGACTTGCAGGATTGACCACTCAATTTTGGGGTACCCCAGGGATCGGTACTAGGACCAATTCTCTTTCTAATTTACATCAACGACATAGATGAGGGTCTCACCTGTACAATCTCAAAATTTGCTGACGATACAAAAATTTCAAATAGCGTACTCTCAAAAGAACAAGTTGACGATATGCAACACAATCTAGATAAATTGTCATGTTGGGCCCAAATTTGGCAAATGAGTTTCAATGCGGATAAATGTAAAGTACTACATATCGGATACCTAAATGAGAAAGCAAACTATTCGATGAATGGCACTCAGCTTAAGAATGTAAACAGAGAAACCGATCTGGGAGTAACAATATCGAGTAACCTAAAACCGAGTCAACAATGTTCAGAAGTTGTTAAGAAGGCAAACAAAATAATTGGCTTTATAGGCAGGTCATTTGAGCATAAATCCAAAGAAGTTATCCTAACCCTTTACAATTCCTTAGTCCCGCCCTCTTCTGGAATACTGCGTTCAATCCTGGTGCCCTTATTACCAAAAAGATATAAACAAGCTAGAACGAGTTCAACGTAGAGTTACCAAAATGATACCTAGTCTAAAGAACAAACCATACGAAGAGCGTCTTAGAGAATTAAATCTATTTCCTTTAGCCCAGCGCAGATTAAGAGGTGACTTAATTCAAGTGTTCAAAATCATCAAAGGCATCGACAATATGAACTCTAGTAAGTACTTCACTATCGACCAATCTAATTACACGCGGGGAAACGGTTGCAAAATTATTGGTAAATCTTTTAACTCACACGAATCTAAGAATTTCTTCTTCAATCGAGTTGTCAACTTGTGGAATGGGCTTCCCCGAAACGTTATAGACTGCATCACTGTTGATTCATTTAAACTCTGCTTAGACAAATATCTCGCATCAAACCCGCGACTGACTGCGTTTGTAAATGAATAACTTTATTTTATCCCCCCCTCAGTTACTAACCCATCTGTCCCCTACTAACTTCCTAATCCTGCCACGGACATTAGTTCCAGGGCAGTAATTCCCTTTCCAATGTTCCCTTACCCACTCTAAACCACTGTTTGGACACTTGATCCTCAGTGTTTTGGAGGACAAGCAACCTAGAAGGGTCACTAGATCTGTTGTTGCTTGATTTCCTTTGTACTCCTTTGTACCCGTCCGACCCCGAGGCATTCTAAGTATCATTTTAGCACTATTTTTCTACAGTCCATCCACTAACCTGCTTCACCCTTATGTAAGCAGTACCGATTTGTATCAGGTTTACTCCCCTAGACAGGTTGCCGACCAAGGCTGACGAGTCCCATCGACCCGGATTTTTATACGGTTGTCTCCCCTAGATGGGTTGCCGACCAAGACTAACTAGTCCCATCCATCCGGATATTTAGACCTTTCGTGCTATTTAGGTGTCGATTTTTTCCCTGGCGAACGATAGTGAGCCTTTAATGTTGGAAGAACCGGCCTTCGGCCGGAAATTTGTTCTACCAAAAAAAGTACAAATTAATCTAGAAGGGGGATCTAATGGATGTTTTTTTTTTATTTGGTGGAGGTCTAGGGAGAAAACTAGAAAAATAATGAATACATGCAAAAATCGCCCACAAAGTGAACCATCTCCCCTTAAGAAGGATCTGTGGTAGTAAATAGGGTTAATTAAGATAGTTGCAAATGACTCCAATATGGCGTAGGTTGGCCGATTTTTGTTTCGATAGGTCCTCTACCACCATTGGACTCTCTGTCTCTCTCACACACACACACACACACACATATAATCAGTAATTGACAGTCAGTACCCATTCTATAAAAGATAATGTATTCCTTCCTCCGCAATTCCTTAAGGTGAGATGGGTTGTTTTCTAGACCACTTTCTCCCTCATGTTTAGCCCCATTAGTTTTCAGATTTTAAGATTTTTGCCCCATTACTTTATCGATTTTAAGACCTTTTGCCCCATTTAATTGTCAATATTAAGACCTTTCGTGCTATTTAGGTGTCAATTTTTTCCTGGCGAACGACAGTGAGCCTCTAATTTTGGAAGAACCGGCCGGGACATTTTTCTACCTAAAAATGTACAAAGTTAGTCTTACAAGGGGGATCTAATAGATGTTTTTCTAAGTTTGACGGAGGTCTAGGGAGGAAACTAGAAAAATAATGAATAAATGAACAAATCGACCAAAGAGGGTACGATTCCTTCTCACCCCACTGCTTCCAATGTCCTCCTCCCTCCTTTCTCCAAATCCTGCATCTCCATCATCTGTTCACCTTCCCCAGTCATCTGATCAGAATTGAACCTATAAACTCACAAAGCCCTTGAATGTTCGTTTTCTATGAGACGTTGATGGTATTCTCATGCAATTCTCCCTACCAATAAATGCCTACAGTGGCCGATAGAGGCGCTGAACGCAAGGTTTACCGCGGTGCATTGTGGGAAATGGGCGACATCGCGGAGCTATCCACCCTCCCTCTACTTCAACAATTCTATAATATATGCAGTTAGTCAAAATGGCTGTAGCTGACACATACTTTGGTCTATGCATACTGTTGTTTTATATATTTTAAAATCACCCATATTCATAAATAACGTATATTTACAATACAAAGTCAGCAGGTATTTTCGCGCCAATTTTTTATGATAATCAGCGTATAATAATGTTTGTAGTCATTATCAGCTGCATATGGACTTTCCCTTTGTTACTATACTATATAAGCACTTAGTGTAGTCGTATACTGTATAATAAAAACGTGTAGAATCACACAAAAATTGAGATAAACTGTGGATATCCTAGGTGTTGGGTATAGTGATGTTTACAGTCGCAGCTCTGGCGCTAGTTCAGAAGCATCCACCAGAGGTGTCAAGAGAATTGTTGGTAAGGAGAATTCCGTAACACCCATCCAAATTGACAATCTCATGCATAGGGTATATGAATTTCCATACCAGAACCCAACGAACCCTAAACGAACCCAAAACAAGACCCAGCTAACCCCAAACAGGACCCAGCTAACCCCAGACAGGACCCAACGAACCCCAAACACGACCTAACAAACCCCAAACAGAACCCAACGAACCCCAAACAGGACCCAGCGAACCCCAAACAGGGCCCAACGAACCTCAAACAAGACCCAACGAACCTCAAACAAGACCCAACGAACCCCAAACAAGACCTGACGAGGCCCAAACAGGACCCAATGAACCCCAAAGCAGGACCCAACGAACCCCAAACAGGACGCAACGAACCCCAAATAGGACCCAACGAACCCCAAATAGGATCCAAAGAACCCCAAACAGGACCCAACAAACCCCAAAAAGACCCAACGAACTCCAAACAGGACCCAACGAACTTCAAACAGGACCCAATGAACCCCAAAGAGGACCTAACGAACCCAAAACAGGACCCAACGAACCCCAAACAGGACCCAACAATCCCAAAACAGGACCCAACGAACTCCAAACAGGACACAATGAACCCCAAACAGGACCTAATGAACCCAAAACAGGACCCAACGAACCCAAAACAGGACCCAACAAACCCAAAACAGGATCCAACGAACCCCAAACAGGATCCAACGAACCCCAAACAGGATGCAACGAACCCCAAATAGGACCCTACGAACCCAAAACAGGACCCAACAAACGCCAAACAGGTCCCAACGAACCCAAAACAGGAAGAAACAAACCCCAAACAGGGCATAACAACCCCAAACAGGACCCAATGAACCCAAAACAGGACCCAATGAACCCCAGACAGGACCCAAAAAAAAAAACACATTACCCAACAACTCCGAATAGAACCCACGAACCCCAAACAGGACCCAACAAACCCCGAATCGAACCCAACAAACTCCGAAACGAACCCAACGAACCCCGAAACGAACCCAAAAAACTCCGAATCGAACCCAACGAACCCCATATCAAACCCAACAAACCCCAAGCAGGACCCAATGAACCCCGAATCGAACCTAACAAACCCTGAATCGAACCTTACGAACCCTGAATCGAACCTAACGAACCTCGAATTGAATCCACCAACCCCAGAACCCTACGAAACCCCCAAACAGAACCCAACGAACCCCGAATCGAACCCAACGAACCCCAAACAGGACCCACATAGCCCCTGGAGGGATTCAAGGCCCTCGTCTGACGGGCAGTAACTGGGAAGCGGGATTACCACGACCAACGACAGAGCTTACATCAACAATAACCCAGAAGTGGAGAGAGAGAGAGAGAAGGGGGGAGGGAGGGTGGGGGGGGAGATCAACGACAGGGATTATATCAACAATAACGCATAAGTGGAGAGAGAGAGAGAGAGAGAGATTTATAAAGAATTACATGAGAGAGAGAGAAACGACAGAAATTACATCAACTATATCCCAGAAGTGAAGAAAGAGAGAGACTTACTCAGATTTACTCAGATTTACGTAGAGACACTGGCCACACAGACCTTACGATCTGAGCGAATTGGTCAGAACTAAATTATAGTAGGGATAGAAAACCCAATAGTAAGGGAAAGAGGAAGGAAAGGATAGCAAAAAAGAAGGCTCTCTCCCCACCTTCCGTCCCTCCGGCAATTGACGTACATGAAGGCAGAAGTGAATAACCTTGTAGAGTTTGGAAACTGCCTGAAAAAAATTATAGAATAGTTAGAAATGGAGATTTCCTTTCATACAATCGTTCACCTATAGCAATATATACACACTTTCTTTCGCTGTCTTAAACGTACCAGTTAGTTAAAATAGGACTTCAGAGGCTATCAACCCTATTGGATTATTAAGCCAGCACACTGTAAGTCAAAAATAACGTCAGGACTGGAGCCTTTCTGCGAGAAATCCAGCCCCTTGACCCTACCAGATCGCTCTAGTATTAGCTATTAGTGAGAGAGAGAGAGAGAGAGAGAGAGAGAGAGAGAGAGAGAAGACAAAAATCATAACGCAAGGATTGGAGCCTTTTTTCGAGATTAAAAGAGCTAATGTTGTCTGATTTGTTATGACATTATACAATTCAACTTAGAAACAACGAATCGAAACCGCGAACCCCAAACCGAATGCTTTGAATTCGGCATTAAACCCTTTGAGTACCAGCGACGTGTGTTATATTATATTCTAGCTATATTTAGACGATATTATACAGCTTACGAAGGATCTGTGGTAGTTAAAGAGTTGGTTGAGATAGTTTGAAGCCTTATTATTACTAGAGTTCCTTCTTAAGCTGAATAAAATCGTCTAATAGTTGCCAGAATATAATGAAAAGGACTTCCCTGGTACTGTATGGGTTAAACCCTTTCAAGATCCGATTACGCATTTGTTTTCTTTTCTTTTGTATTCTGGCAACTATTAGACGATTTAACCCTCTCCGACATATGACGCGATTTTGAGCCTATTGGGGATACTTAAAAGCCTTTGTTACCATCAGGGGTAATTAGAAACCTTTAGTTTAGTTACTTCAACCTCTGCAGTTGTCTTTGAGTTAGTTGTGGGCAGAAAACTAATTTTGGAGAGGTAATTATAAGAGTGAGAGAACTCTATTTCTTATTGCTAATCTGGCATCCTCTGCGTCATAAATGCGTGAAAGTGTTAATACATATTAGGATGGATATAAGGAATTCAGAGGGTTAATTGCGATAGTATTTACCCCTATAATTCACACAGATCCTTCGTAAACTGAATAAAATCGTCTAATGATAAGCCAAAATAAACTGTCAACACGCGTCATAATCTTCAAAAGGTTAATATCCAGTAGATCTTTACCGATACCAATGAACCCCAAAACCGAGACCAATGAACCCCAAAACCGAGACCAATGAACCCCAAAACCGAGACCAATGAACCCCAAATCCGAGACCAATGAACCCCAAAACCGAGACCAATGAACCCCAAAACCGAGACTAATGAACCCCAAAACCGAGACCAATGAACCCCAAAACCGAGACCAATGAACCCCAAAACCGAGACTAATGAACCCCAAAACCGAGACCAATGAACACCAAAACCGAGACTAATGAACCCCAAAACCGAGACCAATGAACCCCAAAACCGAGACCAATGAACCCCAAAACCGAGACCAATGAACCCCAAAACCGAGACCAATGAACCCCAAAACCGAGACCAATGAACCCCAAAACCGAGACCAATGAACCCCAAAACCGAGACTAATGAACCCCAAAACCGATACCAATGAACCCCAAAACCGAGACTAATGAACCCCAAAACCGAGACCAATGAACCCCAAAACCGAGACTAATGAACCCCAAAACCGATACCAATGAACCCCAAAACCGAGACCAATGAACCCCAAAACCGATACCAATGAACCCCAAAACCGAGACTAATGAACCCCAAAACCGAGACTAATGAACCCCAAAACCGAGACTAATGTACCCCAAAACCGAGACTAATGAACCCCAAAACCGAGACCAATGAACCCCAAAACCGAGACTAATGAACCCCAAAACCGAGACTAATGAACCCCAAAACCGAGACCAATGAACCCCAAAACCGAAACCAATGAACCCCAAAACCGAGACTAATGAACCCCAAAACCGAGACTAATGAACCCCAAAACCGAGACTAATGAACCCCAAAACCGAGACCAATGAACCTCAAAACCGAGACTAATGAACCCCAAAACCGAGACTAATGAACCCCAAAACCGAAACCAATTAACCCCAAAACCGAGACTAATGAACCCCAAAACCGAGACCAATGAACCCCAAAACCGAGACCAATGAACCCCAAAACCGAGACCAATGAACCCCCAAACGAACCCTAAATCGAAGCCCCGAACCCCGAAGTGAACCCATAGTCCTTGGGATCCGTGGGTCTCATGGGACTTGCGGTAACTGGGAGGAGGGATTACCACCAACAACGATAACAACAACAATAACTCAGAGAGAGAGAGAGAGAGAGAGAGACAGAGACAGACTGACTTAGAGAGAGAGAGAGATAGATAGAGAGAGAGATACATAGACACAGACTTAGAGAGAGAGAGAGTTACATAGATACTCAGACCACACAGACTTTGCCGTCCCTACTAGGCAGTCCGGTCTTATATCTAAACAAAAGTAAATAATAATAATAATAATATAATTTAAACCATCAATATATAATACAAAGTATGTGTTAGGGTTTAAGGGGAGACTGATAGTTTGTTTGGTCTATTAATTCATTTAATCATATATTTTGTTTTTAGTTTCCTCCCTAGACCTCCATCAAGCTTAGAAAAACACCCCCTAGACCCCCCTTCAAAATAAATTTGTACATTTTTCGGTAGAAAAATGTCCCGGCCGAGGGCCGGTTCCTCTTAAAATTGCAGGCTCGCTCTCGCTCGCCAGGAAAAGGTCTTAAAATTGACAACGAAATGGGGCGAAAGGTATTAAAATCGCCAAACTAATGGGCCGAACGTCTTATAATCTCAAAACTAGTGGGGCTAAACATTAGGGAGAAGGAGGTCCAGAAAAACGGTCTGCCTCCCCTTAAGACAAGAATAGTAAGAGAGAGAGAGAGAGAGAGAGAGATAGAGATAGAGAGGAAGAGAAAGAAAGAGAGAGAGATAGAGAGAGAGAGGGAGAGAAAGAAAGCGAGAGAGAGATAGAGAGAGAGAGAGCGTAATCCTGACTGTATTCTGATTTGGTTTGCGTTAGGCTTTGAACTCTAATTCTAATTCAACGAGACATTGTGACAAATCTAGGCTAATCACGTCCGATGTCCTCTGCATATTAGCCCAGACCTTGTCGTGTTAAGGGCAGATTTTCACCTGGAGGATTTTTTCCCGAACCTCTTTCTCCCTCATGATTAGCCCCATTGCTTGTGAGATTTAAAGACGCTTGCCCCATTAGTTTGGCGATTTTAAGAACCCTCGCCCCATTTCTGTCAATTTTAAGACCATTCGTGCCATTTAGGTGTCGATTTTTTCCTGGCGAGCGATAGCGAGCCTGTAATTTAAGGGGAACCGGCCTTCGGCCGGGACATTTTTCTACCGAAAAATTTACAAATTTATCTTGAAAGGGGGTCAAGGGGGAGTAATTTTTAAGCTTGATGGAAGTCTAGGGAATCAACTAAAAACCTCCCCTTAAGGTGTGGGGGGAGGGGGGGGTTGCTTTTTTTGGTCCCCTTCTCCCTCATGTTTAGCCCCATTATATTTTCAGATTTTGTGATGTTCGGCCCATTACTTTAGCGATATGAAGATCTTTCACCCTATTTTAGTTGTCAATATAATGACCTTTCGTACCATTTAGGTGTCAATTTTGTCCTGGCAAGCGATTGCGAGCCTGTAAATTAAGAGGAATCGACCTTCGGCCAGGACATTTTCTATCGAAAAATGTACATCTAACGGAGCCCACCTAGCTTTTTTTCATTTTCTCTACCTCTCTCTTTGGCTTGTATCCATTCGGCCCCATTCAGCCTACTGTTTTAAGACGTTTACCCCCAACCAGGTGTCAATATTTTCCTGGTGAGCGGTAGCGAGCCAGCATATATATAATTTTTTGTTTTATTACAGCAAGCTAAATTTGTACATTTTTCGGTAGAAAAATGTTTCCGGCGAAGCCGGATTTCTCCATACAATGCTGGCTTGCTAATCAACACCAGGATGGGGATAAACGTCTTAAAACAGTTGGCTGAATGGGGCCGAATGGATACAAGCCAAGGAAAGAGAACAAAGGAGAGAAAGATAACAAAACAAAACGGTGACTCCCTTAACAAGCGCACCACTCTTCCTTCCAATAATGTACACCTAAGAAACACATCCTGTGATCCAGCTCTCTCACTCTTTCAACTTTGGGGGAGACACTTGTTGCAGGCAGCTTTGCTTTTTGTCTTCTCCTTACACACACACACATACATATATATATACAGTATATATATATATATATATATATATATATATATATATCACCGGTATATATATATATATCCGGTTATATATATATATATATTCTATATATCTATATATATATATATATATATATATATATATATATATATATATATACCCTTCCTCTACACTGCAGCCAGGGCCCGTCCCGATTATTCAGTGATAATCCGGTGATCTGAATAATCCGCACACTAA
>CM064566.1:53561872-53714372 GCA_032716605.1 Paralithodes platypus | reverse complement strand
CATAGTACGTGCTTCTGAGAACATTGATTCATAGTACGTGCTTCTGAGAACATTGATTCATAGTACGTGCTTCTGAGAACATTGATTCATAGTACGTGCTTCTGAGAACATTGATTCATAGTACGTGCTTCTGAGAACATTCACCGATGAGTTTGTTTGTGCGGTGTTGGTTAATGTTGACATAACCATTTGGATAACGTGTGTTGTTAGTTCGTAGCATTAGTATTGTGATATATATAACTTTAGCCTATATACGGTATATATATATATATATATATATATATATATATATATATATATATATATATATAGTCCAGACGTTATTCTTGACTTATCGTGTGTTGACTGGTTCACTTTTTGGGCCATTTTTGCATGTATTCATTATGTTTCTAGTTTCCTCCCTAGACCTCCATCAAATTAAACAAAAAAACATCCATTATATCCCCCTTCTAGATTAATCTGTACATTTTTCGGTAGACAAATGTCGAAGGCCGGTTCTTCCAACATTACAGGCTCACTATCGTTCGCCAGGGAAAAAATCGACACCTAAATAGCACGAAAGGTTTAAATATTAACGAAGAAATGGGGCGAAAGGTCTTAAAATCGACTAACTAATGGGGCAAACATCTTAACATCTGAAAACTAATGGGGCTAAACATGAGGGAGAAAGCCAGTGGTCCTGAAAACCGGCCCCTCCCCCCTTAACCCCTTCTGTACCGGCAAGGCCTATATTTAATGTCAGCTACATTTAGACCATGTTATGAGGCCTAGGAAGGACATAATTATGGTAGCTAAAAGGATGCATTGAGGTAGTCTGTATAGCCTTTTAAGGGGAGATATCCACTTGAGGGATTTTTTTTTCTTTACCCCTTTCTCCCTCATGTTTAGCCCCATTGCTTCTGAGATTTTAAGACGTTCGCCCCAGTAGTTTGGCGATTTTAAGAACTTTTACCCAATTTATGTCACTTTTAAGGCCTTTCGTCCCATTTAGGTGTCGATTTTTCCTGGCGAGCGATAGCGAGCCTGTAATTTAAGAGGAACCGGCCTTCGGCCGGGAAATTTTTCTCCCGAAAAATGTACAAATTTATCTTGAAAGGGGGTCATGGGGGTGTAATTTCAAGCTTGATGGAAGTCTAGGAAACTCACTAAAAACCTCCCCTTAACCCCTTCACCACCATGACGTCATTTTCATCGTTTTCTGGTGACCATTAGACGATTTTCTTTAGTTTATGATCCACTTCAAGGACTAAAATGGGAAAATACGATCTCAATACACCCCCTTTTAATAGCGATCTCAATACACCCCCTTTTAATAGCGATCTCAATACACCCCCTTTCAATAGCGATCTCAATACACCCCCTTTTAATAGCGATCTCAATACACCCCCTTTCAATAGCGATCTCAATACACCCCCTTTTAATAGCGATCTCAATACACCCCCTTTTAATAGCGATCTCAATACACCCCCTTTTAATAGCGTAGGTCCTTCTTCAACTGTTAAAAGTCATCTCCTTTTGGCCAGAATCAAAGGTAGAAAGACGTCATGGTGCTGAAGGGGTTAAGGGGAGGTTTGTAGTTGATTCCCTAAACTTCCATCAAGCTTAAAGTCACTCCTAGACCCCCTTTCAAGATAAATTTGTACATTTTTCGGTAGAAAAATGTCCCGGCCGAAGGCCGATTCCCCTTAAATTACAGGCTCGCTATCGCTCGCCAGGAAAAAATCGACACCTAATTTTTTTTTTCTTTTCTATGTGATTGAGGGAGGCAAAAGGCATAACTGCCTATAGCGAGTACCTCCCCCATAGTTGAAAGAGTGACAGGGCCAAAATCAAGGGACGTTCGAGCCAAAATGCCTGGACACACGGAGTTTGAAGCAATTTAAGTCATAGGACGAGGGAGAGACCGATTCTGGGAGAGAGTTCCCGAGCTCCGCTGTTGAGTAGAAGAAAGTTTGAGAGTAACGTTTCACTCTTGGGTTGGAGAGTTGCACAGAGTAGGGGTGGGATTGAGTTGCAAGACGGGTACCACGTCCTACGTAAAGGAGGTGGTATGCACTGGGATAGCTCTGAGGAACACTGATTATTATAGTAGCGATAGAATAGCGAGAGAGATGCAACATTGCGGCGGAGAGAGAGAGATTGCAGAGAGTTGGTGAGTGGACGGGAGTTAATGATACGAAAGGCCTTCCTTTCAACTTTGTCTAGGAGAGCGGTGTGAGAGGAACCTCCCCACACATGTGAACAATACTCAATACAAGGGCGCACTATGCCCCTGTACAGAGCAAGAAGCTGTGCAGGGGAAAAGAACCCCTAAGGCGGTTGAGCACACCCAGCTTCTGGGAGGCTGCCTTAGCAAGACTGGTAATATGGTCCTTCCAAATGAGAGCAGAAGAAAAAGAGACACCAAGAATATTGAGAGAAGATGAGGGGTTATTTTTTGTATTGCTGAAGAATAAGGGATAGTCCGCTGGGAGATCCTGACGGGTAGATAGATGGAGAAATTGGGTTTTGGAAGCATTAAAGTTAACAAGGTTTTCTCTGCCCCAATTGGAAATAGTATTTAGATCAGAATTTAAGAGTTCTATGGCTTCATTACGTTTGTCGTTGAGGGATTGCTGGCTGGGGCGTTCTGAAAAACTAATGGAGTAGTGTAAGGTTGAGTCGTCTGCGTATGAATGGATGGGAATTAAGGTACAGTTAAGGAGATCATTTATAAAAATTAGAAAGAGAATAGGAGATAGGACAGAGCCCTGAGGAACACCGGAGTTTATAGGGTGAGGAAGTGAACAATGGCCGTCCACAACCGCGGCTATGGAACGGCCGGAAAGGAAATTAGAGACAAAGGCACAGATGGAGGGATAGAAACCGAAGGAGGGTAGTTTAGAAATTAAAGATTTAAATGGCACGAATGGTCTTAAAATTGACAGACATGGGGCAAGGGGTCTTAAAATCGCCAAACTAATGGGGCGAACGTCTTAAAATCTCAAAAGCAATGGGGCTAAACATGAGGGAGAAAGGGGTCAACAAAAAAATCCCTCAATTGGAGATCCCCCCCTTAATGGGTAGACGTCCTTCCTAAGCTGAACCAAGTAGTCTTGTCGTTGCCAGAATATAAGTTACTCGTCTATAACCTATAAGGGGAGGTTGTTTCCACTTGAGGGATTTTTTTTCTCGAACTTCCTTCTCCCTCATGTTTAGCCCCATTGCTTTTGAGATTTTCAGACGTTTGCCCCATTAGTTTGACGATTTTAATAACTTTCGTCCCATTTCTGTCAATTTTAAGACCTTTCGTGCTATTTAGGTGTCGATTTTTTCTGGCGAGCGATAGCGACCCTGTAACTTAAGAGGAATCGGCCTTCGGCCGGGACGTTTTTCTACCGACAAATGTACATATTTGTCTTGAAAGGTGGTCTAGGGGATGTAATTTTAAGCTTGATGGAGGTCTAAGCAACACACTAGAAACCTCCCCTTAAGCGATCCTATTTCTAGTATATAGCCTAATTGGCCTGGCGGTCAATATATAATAAACGAACACATTTAAGGGGACATGGGCCGGTTTTCTGGGTCACTGGCTTTCTCCCTCATATTTAGCCCCATTAGTTTCCAGATGTTAAGACGTTTGCCCCATTAGTTAGTCGATTTTAAGACCTTTCGACCCATTTCTTCGTCAATATTTAGACCTTTCGTGCTATTTAGGTGTCGATTTTTTCCCTGGCGAACGATAGTAAGCCTGTAATGTTGGAAGAACCGGCCTTCGGCCGGGAAATTTTTCTACCGAAAAATGTACTAATTAATCTAGAAGGGGGATCTAATGGATGTTTTTTTTGTTTTTTTTTAATTTGATGTAGGTCTAGGGAGGAAACTAGAAAAATAATGAATACATGCAAAAATGATGGAGGTCTAGGGAGGAAACTAGAAAAATAATGAATACATGCAAAAATGATGGAGGTCTAGGGAGGAAACTAGAACAATAATGAATACATGCAAAAATGATGGAGGTCTAGAGAGGAAACTAGAAAAATAATGAATACATGCAAAAATGATGTAGGTCTAGGGAGGAAACTAGAAAAATAATGAATACATGCAAAAATGATGGAGGTCTAGGGAGGAAACTAGAAAAATAATGAATACATGCAAAAATGATGGAGGTCTAGGGAGGAAACTAGAAAAATAATGAATACATGCAAAAATGATGGAGGTCTAGGGAGGAAACTAGAAAAATAATGAATACATGCAAAAATGATGGAGGTCTAGGGAGGAAACTAGAAAAATAATGAATACATGCAAAAATGATGGAGGTCTAGAGAGGAAACTAGAAAAATAATGAATACATGCAAAAATGATGTAGGTCTAGGGAGGAAACTAGAAAAATAATGAATACATGCAAAAATGATGGAGGTCTAGGGAGGAAACTAGAAAAATAATGAATACATGCAAAAATGATGGAGGTCTAGGGAGGAAACTAGAAAAATAATGAATACATGCAAAAATGATGGAGGTCTAGGGAGGAAACTAGAAAAATAATGAATACATGCAAAAATGATGGAGGTCTAGGGAGGAAACTAGAAAAATAATGAATACATGCAAAAATGATGGAGGTCTAGGGAGGAAACTAGAAAAATAATGAATACATGCAAAAATGATGGAGGTCTAGGGAGGAAACTAGAAAAAATACTGAATACAGCAAAAATGATGGAGGTCTAGGGAGGAAACTAGAAAATAATGAATACATGCAAAAATGATGGAGGTCTAGGGAGGAAACTAGAAAAATAATGAATACATGCAAAAATGATGGAGGTCTAGGGAGGAAACTAGAAAAATAATGAATACATGCAAAAATGATGGAGGTCTAGGGAGGACACTAGAAAAATAATGAATACATGCAAAAATGATGGAGGTCTAGGGAGGAAACTAGAAAAATAATGAATACATGCAAAAATGATGGAGGTCTAGGGAGGAAACTAGAAAAATAATGAATACATGCAAAAATTATGGAGGTCTAGGGAGGAAACTAGAAAAATAATGAATACATGCAAAAATGATGGAGGTCTAGGGAGGAAACTAGAAAAATAATGAATACATGCAAAAATCGCCCTTAATTAAGAGTTAGCGATGACCTCGAAAATGTAGCAGGCAGATACAAAATATTTCCCTCTAAAGTCGAATCTAATCAAACGCAAAATAAAACTGACAACACCAATTTCCGCAGTGTGTTCGTCCATGGTCCCTTTAAAATTCAGAGGGTATATTTTGGGGTTGATTATTTCGTATATTTATCATAGTTTCTTAAAACAACATCAATTAGATCCCCGTTCTAGATTAATTTGTACATTTTTCGGTAGAAAAATGTCAAGGCCGAAGGCCGATTCTTCCAAAATTACAGGCTCGCTATCGCTCGCCAGGAAAATATTGACACATAAATGACACGAACATTCTTAATATTGACAAAGAAATGTGGAGAAAAGTCTTAAATTCGCCAAGCTAATGGGCCGAACGTCATAAAATCTGAAAACTAATGGGACTAAGCATGAGGGAGAAGAGGGACCAGAAAAAGACCCATCTCCCCTTAAATCCATGCCGGAGATTACCTGGGCCAGTGCGAATTATTGCTTTTGTCAGTTCGATTCCATTTTTTTTTTTTTTTTTTTTTTTTTTTTTTTTTTTTTTTTTTTAGCGATTATAATTATTTTGCGTTGTTTATACTTTTATTATAATTATGTTGCGTTGTTTATACTTTTATTATAATTATGTTGCGTTGTTTATACTTTTATTATAATTATGTTGCGTTGTTTATACTTTTCTTATAATTATGTTGCGTTGTTATACTTTTATTATAATTATGTTGCGTTGTTTATACTTTTATTATAGTTATGTTGCGTTGTTTATACTTTTATTATAATTATGTTGCGTTGTTTATACTTTTATTATAATTATGTTGCGTTGTTTATACTTTTATTATAATTATGTTGCGTTGTTTATACTTTTATTATAATTATGTTGTGTTGTTTATACTTTTATTATAATTATGTTGCGTTGTTTATACTTTTATTATAATTATGTTGCGTTGTTTATACTTTTATTATAATTATGTTGCGTTGTTTATACTTTTATTATAATTATGTTGCGTTGTTTATACTTTTATTATAATTATGTTGCGTTGTTTATACTTTTATTATAATTATGTTGCGTTGTTTATACTTTTATTATAATTATGTTGCGTTGTTTATACTTTTATTATAATTATGTTGCGTTGTTTATACTTTTATTATAATTATGTTGCGTTGTTTATACTTTTATTATAATTATGTTGCGTTGTTTATACTTTTATTATAATTATGTTGCGTTGTTTATACTTTTATTATAATTATGTTGCGTTGTTTATACTTTTATTATAATTATGTTGCGTTGTTTTGTTTATACTTTATTATAATTATGTTGCGTTGTTTATACTTTTATTATAATTATGTTGCGTTGTTTATACTTTTATTATAATTATGTTGCGTTGTTTATACTTTTATTATAATTATGTTGCGTTGTTTATACTTTTATTATAATTATGTTGCGTTGTTTATACTTTTATTATAATTATGTTGCGTTGTTTATACTTTTATTATAATTATGTTGCGTTGTTTATACTTTTATTATATTATGTTGCGTTGTTTATACTTTTATTATAATTATGTTGCGTTGTTTTGTTTATACTTTTATTATAATTATGTTGCGTTGTTTATACTTTTATTATAATTATGTTGCGTTGTTTATACTTTTATTATAATTATGTTGCGTTGTTTTATACTTTTATTATAATTATGTTGCGTTGTTTATACTTTTATTATAATTATGTTGCGTTGTTTATACTTTTTATAATTATGTTGCGTTGTTTATACTTTTATTATAATTATGTTGCGTTGTTTATACTTTTATTATAATTATGTTGCGTTGTTTATACTTTTATTATAATTATGTTGCGTTGTTTATACTTTTATTATAATTATGTTGCGTTGTTTATACTTTTATTATAATTATGTTGCGTTGTTTATACTTTATTATAATTATGTTGCGTTGTTTATACTTTTATTATAATTATGTTGCGTTGTTTATACTTTTATTATAATTATGTTGCGTTGTTTATACTTTTATTATAATTATGTTGCGTTGTTTTGTTTATACTTTTATTATAATTATGTTGCGTTGTTTATACTTTTATTATAATTATGTTGCGTTGTTTATACTTTTATTATAATTATGTTGCGTTGTTTATACTTTTATTATAATTATGTTACGTTGTTTATACTTTTATTATAATTATGTTGCGTTGTTTATACTTTTATTATAATTATGTTGCGTTGTTTATACTTTTATTATAATTATGTTGCGTTGTTTATACTTTTATTATAATTATGTTGCGTTGTTTATACTTTTATTGGGGAGATTGATGACGTAAAGGGGGTACAGTCGGTTACGGTACCATAGTCTTCAGCCCACTCGTAAAAATTCGTGGACCATCTATATTTTCCTTTATGCAATTATAACTATCTGGATGGATTTTTGGATATAACTTGCTTTTCAATAGATCGTATATTATATAGTTTTGTAGTTTATTTTTTTTTTATTTTTTTTTTTTTTTTATTTTTTTTTTTTTTTTTTTTTATAGAATATTAGAGTGATTTATTCGTTTCCAGATATATACTTCCACAATTAGAAATAGGTGAATCCACGAATATTTATGAGTGGGCTACAGACTATGGTATCCGAGTGTACGGTCGCGCTAATAAGTCATGTCCCAGCTGTCATTACGTTTGGCTCGCTCTGTGCTGTATTGATGTCTGTCAGATGTTGAATAGGGTGGGTAAGTGTAAGAACATGTTTGTATATTTCACTCGATATGCAAAAATGAAGCTTAGATATTTCTGATACCAATTATTGATCAAAACATAGATGGTGCCGAGACATGACTTATTAGCGCGATTGTACATAGAATCTATCGGTACCTTGATAGTAACTTATCTATCTAGCCTTATATTAATGGGGTTTACTATTACCATTATGCCTTGATAGGGGTAGGCCTACTATATATGACCATGGACGCTTGAATTGCCCTCTACATACTCATACATTATATAGTCTGTTATTTCAATATGTCATGCATTGTCCATTTATTTATATAACTCATGTATGTACTGAATACATTAAGGGGAGGCAGACCGTTTGTTTGGTCTATTAATTCATTTATTCATATATTTTTGTAGTGTCCTCCCTAGACCTCCATCAAGCTTAGAAAAACACCCCCTAGACCCCCCTTCAAGATAAATTTGTACATTTTTCGGTAGAAGAATGTCCCGGCTGAAGGCCGGTTCCTCTTAAAATTGCAGGCTCGCTATCGCTCGCCAGGAAATAATCGACACCTAAATGGCACAAAAGGTCTTAAAATTGACAACGAAATGGGGCGAAAGGTGTTAAAATCGCCAAACTAATGGGCCGAACGTCTTATAATCTCAAAACTAGTGGGGCTAAACATTAGGGAGAAGGGGGTCCAGAAAAACGGTCTGCCTCCTCTTATCCCAGTCAGTACCGGCGACGTCATTTTAATTGTATTCTAGCTAAAAGGATTAATTGAGATAGTCTGTAGCCTTTTAATGGGTAGACGTCCTTCCTAAGCTGACTAAAATCGTCTTATAGTTGCCAGAATATAATGGAAAGGGCGTCACCGGTACTGTATGGGTTAATAGAAGCACCCACACACACACACACACACACACACACACACACACACACACACACACACACACACACACACACACACACATCCATATATATTCTTCTGAAGTCTAAACATGTATATTCCAACAAGCGCAATAATCGCTATACACACAGACACACATACACACACACACACACACACACGCACGCACGCACGCACACACACACACACACACACACACACACCATATATATTCTTCTGAAGTCTAAACATGTATATTCCAACAAGCGCAATAATCGCTATACACACAGACACACATACACACACACACACACACACACACACACACACACACACACACACACACACACACACACACAGACACACATACGCTCATACACACATCCATATATATTCTTCTGAAGTCTAAACTTGTATATTCCAACAAGCGCAATAATCGCTATACACACAGACACACATACACACACATGCTCATACACACGCACATACACACACACGCTCATACACGCACATACATTTAAATACAAGCACACGCACACAAGCATCTCTCTCTCTCTTTCTCTAATCATACATATTCAAACAAACTCATACACACACACACACACACGTTAGCACAAACACCTCCATGGCTCTGTCTCGAGTCACTCCAGATAAGCTTTATTTGTCGTGCCCAAACAAACTAAGAAACAAAGGGGATGAACGCTGGAGACATTTTTGGGAGTCTGGACATCTCTTTCCTTGGCCGCCATTGTGGTACCCTGATGATTAACCCCTTCTGTACCGGCACCGTCCTTTTAACTTGATTCTGGCGACTTTTAAGCGATTGTATTCAGTCTTACGGGGAGATAGATAAGTGTATCTATTGAATTTTTGTATCTATTGTATTTTTGTATCTATTGTATTTTTGTATCTATTGTATTTTTGTATCTATTGTATTTTTGTATCTATTGTATTTTTGTATCTATTGTATTTTTGTATCTATTGTATTTTTGTATCTATTGTATTTTTGTATATATTGTATTTTTGTATCTATTGTATTTTTGTATCTATTGTATTTTTGTATCTATTGTATTTTTGTATCTATTGTATTTTTGTATATATTGTATTTTTGTATCTTGTATTTTTGTATCTATTGTATTTTTGTATCTATTGTATTTTTGTATCTTGTATTTTTGTATCTATTGTATTTTTGTATCTATTGTATTTTTGTATCTATTGTATTTTTGTATCTATTGTATTTTTGTTCTATATTTGTATTATTGTTAAGTTTCCTCCCTAGACCTCCATCAAGCTTAAAATTACACCCCCTTTACCCCGAATAAAGATTAATTTGTACATTTTTCGGTGGAAAAATGTCCCGGCCGGAGACCGGTTCCTCTTAAATTATAGGCTCGCTATCGCTCGCCAGTAAAAAAAACCCACCTAAGGCACGAAAGGTCTTATACTTTTATTATGTTCCTTCCAACAACCAACCATACTCCTAAAATCGATTAATGAAATTTACAAACACATGTGGCAGTCCGTGGATTCGAACCTAGGATGCTCATACCGAAAATGACAGAAATGGGGAGAAAGTTCTCAAAATCGCCAAACTAATGGGGAGAACGTCTAAAAATCTCAAAAGCAATGGGGTTAAACGTGAGGGAGAAATGGGTCCAGAAAAAAATCCCTCCAGTGGAAATCTCCCCTTAACCCCTTCAGTACCGGTGTCGTCCTTTTAACTTGATTCTGGCTACTATTAGACGATGGTATCCAGTTTCAAAAGGGGCTCCAGCAATTACCAGGCTTGGAACTATCTCACTTATAACTCTTTTTACTACCACAGATCCTTCTTAAGCTGTACAAAATCGTCTACCTGAAGCTACAATAAAATGTAAAAGACGTCGCTGGTACAGAAAGGGTTAAGGGGGGATGGTTAACTTTTTGGGCGATTTTAGAATGTATATATTCATTATTCTTGCATGTATTCATTATTTTTGCATGTATTCATTATTTTTGCATGTATTCATTATTTTTGCATGTATTCATTATTTTTGCATGTATTCATTATTTTTGCATGTATTCATTATTTTTGCATGTATTCATTATTTTTGCGTGTATTCATTATTTTTCTAGTTTCCTCCCTAGGCCTCCATCAAATTTAAAACAAAAACATCCATTAGATCCCCCTTCTAGATTAATTTGCACATTTTTCGGTAGAAAAATTTCCCGGCCGAAGGCCGTTTCTTCCAACATTAGAGGCTCACTATCGTTCGCCAGGGAAAAAAATCGACACCTAAATAGCACGAAAGGTCTAAATATTGACGAAGAAATGGGGCGAAAGGTCTTAAAATCGATTAACTAATGGGGAAAACATCTTAACATCTGAAAACTAATGGGGCTAAACATGAGGGAGAAAGTGGTCCAGAAAACCGGCCCATCCCCCCTTAAAGAACGGGCTGATATTATATTTTTGACCATGCACAATCTAATTTAAGAGGACAGTGGTTATTTATTTAAGGGGACAGTGGTTATTTATTGAAGGGGACAGTGGTTATTTATTTAAGGGGACAGTGGTTATTTATTTAAGGGGACAGTGGTTATTTATTTAAGGGGACAGTGGTTATTTATTTAAGGGGACAGTGGTTATTTATTTAAGGGGACAGTGGTTATTTATTTAAGGGGACAGTGGTTATTTATTTAAGGGGACAGTGGTTATTTATTTAAGGGGACAGTGGTTATTTATTTAAGGGGACAGTGGTTATTTATTTAAGGGGACAGTGGTTATTTATTTGGGTCTATTTATTTATGTATTAATTTATGTTCAGTTTCTTCGCTAGACTTCCATCAAACCTAAAAAAAAAACGTCCATCAGATCCCACCTCTAGATTAATTTGTACATTTTTCGGTAGAAAAATGTCCTGGCAGAAGGCCGGTTCGCCCAAAATTACAGGCTCACTATCGTTCGCCAGGAAAAAAATCGACTCTTAAATAGCACGAAAGTTCTTAATATTGACAAAGAAATTGGGCGAAATATCTTAAAATCGTAAAACTAAAGGGGCAAACGTCTTAAAATCTGAAAACGAATGGAGCTAAAGATGAGGGAGAAGGGGATCTAGCAAAACGACCCATCAGTGTAGCCAGCACCAGAATGGCCGAATATTTATTATGGTCATAGGTCAGGTCAGGTCAGGTCAGGTGAAGGTATTGAGGGATAAACCATTACAACGGCACCTCATAGCTACTATTCCAATAGTAATAGAGGGGAGAAACGGTGTTGTAGGTTGTTGGAGTGGCTTTGTTATGTATGTTATGTTCGAATCCTTGGAGTACCACATGTATTCATTAGATTTATTGATTTAATGAATTACGTTTATTTGTAAGTTAATTGGTGGGTTGGTGATAATATTAACCCTTTGAAGCTCTGACGCGTTTTAGCAGTTTATGTCGGCTATAATTAGGTGATTTTATGCAGCTTAGGAAGGATCTGTCGGTATTAAAAGGGTAAATACCATCCCAATGAACCCTTTGACTTCCGTATTCCGTTACTAATCTGAATACATTCGTCTAATAGTAGCCAGAAAACAGAACAGAAACGCGTATTGGAGCTTGAAAGGGTTAATTAGTTTGTATACGTCGTCGCGGTGTCGTCCGACTGGGTGTGAGCATATGAAACACGCTAGGACATACTACCACATACATTAAATATGTTCGCCTTGGCTGGGAACGAACCCAGGTCAAGCAGATTCACACGTGAGCATGTTATCCACACTGTCACCGCGGAATATTCCAGTACATGGAAGCTATTAATAACATCAATGGCGGAGGTTGATATCTCTCTCTCTCTCTCTCTCTCTCTCTCTCTCTCTATATATATATATATATATATATATATATATATATATATATATATATATATATGTATATATATATACATACAATTAAACCCTGTATAATATCTCCATCCAACCGCGAGAATATCCTAAATCCCTCCTCTCTCTCCGTGTGTGTGTGTTTGTGTGCCTGTGTGTCTGTGTGTTTGTGCTGGCTGGGGTAATGAAGAGACGTAAATAGTGATGGAGGAAGGTAAACAGTGTGGAGGAGGAGGAGGGAGTAAACCAAGCCTAAACTACCACTATCATCTCTACTACCACTACCTCCACCACCACTACTACCGCATTCACAACTCCCACCACCACGACCATCGCAACTACTTCCACCACCACTACTCTCACCCCCACCATCATTACTATCACCACCCCTACCATCACCACCACTACTACTCCCCCCCCACCACCACTACCACTACCCCCCCCCACCATTAATATCACCACCCCTACCATCACCACCACTACTACTCCCCCCCCCCACCACTACCACTACCACCCCCCCCCCCCACCATTAATATCACCACCCCTACCATCACCACCACCACTACCCCCCACCATTAACATCACCACCACTACTACCCCCCACCACTACCCCACCCCCACCATTACTATCACCACCCCTACCATCACCACCACTACCTCCTCCCCACCACCACTATCACCACCCCTACCATCACCACCACCACCACTACCCCTCCCTCCCATCACCACTACCCACCCCCCCACCATCACCACTACCCCCCCCACCATCACTATCACCACCCCTACCATCACCACCACTACTACTTCCCCCCATCATCACTATCACCACCACTACTACTCCCCCCCACCATCACCACCACTACCACCCCCCCACCACTATCACCACCCTACCATCACCACCACTACTACTCCCCCACCCCCATCACCACCACTACCCCCCCCCCCATCACTATCACCACCCCTACCACCACCACTACCCCCCCCCCCCACCATCACTATCACCACCACTACCATCACCACCACTACTACTCCCCCACCCCCATCACCACCACTACCCCCCCCCCCCCCACCATCACTATCACCACCCCTAGCATCACCACCACTACTACTCCCCCACCCCATCACCACCACCCCCACCCCCCCCACCACACTATCACCACCCCTACCATCACCGCCACTACTACCCCCCACCATCACCACCACTACCCCCCCCCCCACCATCACTATCACCACCCCTACCATCACCACCACTACTACTCCCCCACCACCACTACCCCCCCCCACCATCACTATCACCACCCCTACCATCACCACCACTACTATCACCATCACCACCACTATCCCCCCCACCATTACTATCACCACCACCAACATTCCCACCATCACCCCCACCCACCGCACCTCCACCATCATCACTACTCTCACCCCACCACCACCACCACCAACACCAACAATCCCACCATCACCCCCACCACCACCCACCGCACCTCCACCATCACCACTACTCCCAGCCCACCACCACCACTAACACTCCCACTATGACCCCCACCACCATCCACCGCACCTCCACCATCACCACTACTCCCAGCCCACCACCACCACTAACACTCCCACTATCACCCCCACCACCACCACTACTCCCAGCCCACCACCACCACTAACACTCCCACTATGACCCCCACCACCACCCACCGCACCTCCACCTTCACCACTACTCCCAGCCCACCACATCCACCACCACCACCACTAACACTCCCACTATCACCCCCACCACCACCCACCGCACCTCCACCTTCACCACTACTCCCAGCCCACCACATCCACCACCACCACCACTAACACTCCCACTATCAGCCCCACCACCACCCACCGCACCTCCACCATCACCACTACTCCCAGCCCACCACATCCACCACTAACACTCCCACTATCACCCCCACCACCACCCACCACACCTCCACCATCACCACTACTCCCAGCCCACCACCACCACCACTAACACTCCCACTATCAGCCCCACCACCACCCACCGCACCTCCACCATCACCACTACTCCCAGCCCACCACCACCACCACTAACACTCCCACTATCACCCCCACCACCACCCACCGCACCTCCACCATCACCACTACTCCCAGCCCACCACCACCACCACCACTAACACTCCCACTATCACCCCCACCACCACCCACCGCACCTCCACCATCACCACTACTCCCAGCCCACCACCACCACCACCACCACCACTAACACTCCCACTAACACTCCCACTATCACCCCCACCACCACCCACCGCACCTCCACCATCACCACTACTCCCAGCCCATCACCACCACCACCACCACCACCACCACCACCGTGCCCTCGGAGTCGCTGCGGTTTGTTTACATCTCGGAGTTACACGGATTACGGGAGGAGGGAGAGGAGGGGAGTGGAGGGGACAAAGGGAGAGGAGGGGGTAGTTAAATTAAGGGGTAGGGCTTGGGGAAGAGGGAGGGGAGGAAGGGGGAGGAAGGAGGAGGAGGAGGGGGTAGTAGTTAAATAAAGAGGGAGGGCTTGGGGGAGTGGGGATGGAAGGGAGGAGGAGGGGGTAGTAGTTAAATAAAGAGGGAGGGCTTTGGGGAGTGGGGATGGAAGGGAGGAGGAGGGGGTAGGTAAATAAAGAGGGAGGGCTTTGGGGAGTGGGGATGGAAGGGAGGAGGAGGGGGTAGGTAAATAAAGAGGGAGGGCTTGGGGGAGTGGGGATGGAAGGGAGGAGGAGGGGGTAGGTAAATAAAGAGGGAGGGCTTGGGGGAGTGGGGATGGAAGGGAGGAGGAGGGGGTAGTTAAATTAAGAGGTAGGGCTTGTGGAGGAGAGGGAGGGGGTAGGAGGAGGGTAGGATGGCGGATAGTTCAATTTAGTGAGAGGGCTTGGGGAAGAGGGGATGGGGGTAGTTAAATACAGATGGAGGGCTTTGGGGAGAGAGGGGTTAAATTTAGAGGTAGGGGTTGGGGATGAGGGGGTGGGGGTAGTTAAATTAAGAGGGAGGATTTGGGGATGAGGGGGTGGGTGTAGTTAAATTAGTTATGCAATATTTCAGAGTTGCAATATTTGAGATTTGCAATATTTTATAGTTGCAATTTTTCAGAGTAGCAATATTTGAAATTTACAGTATTTCAGAGTTGCCATATTTGAGATTTATAAATATTCTGAGTGATGCAGTATTTGAGAGTTGCAATATTTGAGAGTTGCAATATTTGGGAGCTGCAGTATTTCAGAGCTGCAATATTTGAGAGTTGCAATATTTGGGAGCTGCAATATTTCAGAGCTGCAATATTTGAGAGTTGCAATATTTGGGAGTTGCAATATTTGGGAGCTGCAGTATTTCAGAGCTGCAGTATTTCAGAGTTGCAATATTTGATAAACACTCTCCCTCCCCCCCCCCCCCCCCGTACCCAAACGAGCTATTTTACAGTCCTATATTGGCTCAAATGGGTAAGATCCAATGCAAATGGCCCACCCCACATTTGTATTCCCTACTTCATTTGTCAGGATCGTATTTTTATAGCTTTGTTTGGCCTTCAGCTTCAAGAAAAGTGAGGTAGCTTTAGCTGTATTAGATGATTTAGCTTTCAAATTTCAGCTTTAAGGGGAGACTGGCCGTTTGTTTGGTCTATTCATTCATTTATTCATATATTCTTTTTTAGTTTCCTCGCTAGACCTCCATCAAGCTTAGAAAAAACACCCCCTAGACCCCCCTTCAAGATAAATTTGTACATTTTTCGGTAGAAAAATGTCCCGGGCGAAGGCCGGTTCCTCTTAAAATTACAGGCTCGCTATCACTCGCCAGGATAAAATCGACACCTAAATGGCACAAAAGGTCTACAAATTGACAACGAAATGGGGGCGAAATGTGTTAAAATCGCCAAATTAATGGGCCGAACGTCTTAATATCTCGAAACTAATGGTGCTAAACACGAGGGAAAAAAGGGACCAGAAAAACGGCCCATGTCCCCTTAACAAATGTGAGGTAGCTTTAGCTTGATTAAATTATTTAGCTTTCAAATTTCAGCTTTAAGAATGATACGGTAGCTTTAGTTGTAATTAATGATAAATCCTTCAAATTCATAGGTAAAGATGTAATTATTTGATTTGATGGTCCGGTTTTCTGGACCACTTTCTCCCTCATGTTTGGCCCCATTAGTTTTCAGATGTTAAGATATTAGCCCCATTAGTTAGTCGATTTTAAGACCTTTCGCCCCATTTCTTCGTCAATATTTAGACCTTTCGTGCTATTTAGGTGTCGATTTTTTGCCATGACGAACGATAGTGAGCCTGTAATGTTGGAAGAATCGGCCTTCGGCCGGGAAATTTGTTCTACCGAAAAATATACAAATTAATCTAGAAGGGGATCTAATGGATTTTTTTTTTTTTTAATGGAGGTCTAGGGAGGAAACTAGAAAAATAATGAATACATGCAAAAATCGCCCAAAAAGTGATATAGCTTTCAAATTCATAAGTAAAGATTTAAATTATTTGATTTGCCGTCAGCTTCCAGAATAATACCTTTAAATAAAATCTGTAATTGTATTTCATTATAATAACATTCATGCTCCTATTTGTAGTTCCGTGTTTAGCCGTTAGCTTTATGAATAATAAGGTCACTTTAGCTGTAAGGAGTGATATAGCTTTATGAATAATAAGGTCACTTTAGCTGTAAGGAGTGATATAGCTTTATGAATAATAAGGTCACTTTAGCTGTAAGGAGTGATATAGCTTTATGAATAATAAGGTCACTTTAGCTGTAAGGAGTGATATAGCTTTATGAATAATAAGGTCACTTTAGCTGTAAGGAGTGATATAGCTTTATGAATAATAAGGTCACTTTAGCTGTAAGGAGTGATATAGCTTTATGAATAATAAGGTCACTTTAGCTGTAAGGAGTGATATAGCTTTATGAATAATAAGGTCACTTTAGCTGTAAGGAGTGATATAGCTTTATGAATAATAAGGTCACTTTAGCTGTAAGGAGTGATATAGCTTTATGAATAATAAGGTCACTTTAGCTGTAAGGAGTGATATAGCTTTATGAATAATAAGGTCACTTTAGCTGTAAGGAGTGATATAGCTTTATGAATAATAAGGTCACTTTAGCTGTAAGGAGTGATATAGCTTTATGAATAATAAGGTCACTTTAGCTGTAAGGAGTGATATAGCTTTATGAATAATAAGGTCACTTTAGCTGTAAGGAGTGGTATAGCTTTATGAATAATAAGGTCACTTTAGCTGTAAGGAGTGATATAGCTTTATGAATAATAAGGTCACTTTAGCTGTAAGGAGTGATATAGCTTTATGAATAATAAGGTCACTTTAGCTGTAAGGAGTGATATAGCTTTATGAATAATAAGGTCACTTTAGCTGTAAGGAGTGATATAGCTTTATGAATAATAAGGTCACTTTAGCTGTAAGGAGTGATATAGCTTTATGAATAATAAGGTCACTTTAGCTGTAAGGAGTGATATAGCTTTATGAATAATAAGGTCACTTTAGCTGTAAGGAGTGATATAGCTTTATGAATAATAAGGTCACTTTAGCTGTAAGGAGTGATATAGCTTTATGAATAATAAGGTCACTTTAGCTGTAAGGAGTGATATAGCTTTATGAATAATAAGGTCCCTTTAGCTGTAAGGAGTGATATAGCTTTATGAATAATAAGGTCACTTTAGCTGTAAGGAGTGATATAGCTTTATGAATAATAAGGTCACTTTAGCTGTAAGGAGTGATATAGCTTTATGAATAATAAGGTCACTTTAGCTGTAAGGAGTGATATAGCTTTATGAATAATAAGGTCACTTTAGCTGTAAGGAGTGATATAGCTTTCATGAGGAGTACGTACAGTTTTATTAAGGGGGGTGACCTGTTTTTTTTTTTTTCTCTCTTTCTCTTGTACATCCATTCGGCCCCATTCAGCCAACTGTTTTAAGACATTTATCCCTATCCAGGTGTCGATTTCTTCCTGGCGAGCGATAGCGAGCCAACATTGTATGGAGAAATCCGGCTTTGCCGGAGAAATTTTTCTATTGACAAATGTACAAATTTAGCCTGTTGTCAAAAACATTTAAAAAAAAATAAAAAAAAAAAAAAAAAAAACGAGGTGGGCCCTCTTAACCCATTCAGTACCGATGACGTCCTCTTAATTATACTCCGGCTATTATTAGACGTTTTTATTCAGCTTAGGCCGGACGTGTAGCAATATTATAAGAGGGTACAGTCTAGCTCAATTAATCCTTTTAGCTACCGTACCGCATATCCTTCCAAAACTTCATTAAGGGGAGACTGGCCGTTTGTTTGGTCTATTAATTCGTGTATTCATATATTTGTTTAGTTTCCTCCCTAGACCTCCATCAAGCTTAGAAAAACACCCCCTAGACCCCTTTTCAATAGAAATGTGTACATTTTCGGTAGAAAAATGGCCAGGAAATAATCGACACCTGAATGGCACGAAAGGTCTTAAAATTGACAACGAAATGGGGCGAAAGGTGTTAAAATCGCCAAACTAATGGGGCGGACATCCTATAAACTCAAAACTAGTGGGGCTAAACATTAGGGAGAAGGGGGTCCAGAAAAACGGTCTGCCTCCCCTTAATGCCTAAACCATTCCTTCCCTTCACCGCTCCTCATACCGAACGAATTATTGTGGGAATGAGCGTTGTTTACAGGGAGTACACGAATTGGCATGGCATTTTCTAAAGTTAACGCATTCTTTCACGTTTTGTTTTCTTGCATTAACGGGCTGTGTGTGTGTGTGTGTGTGTGTGTTGTGTGCATTGTAATTACCACCTTAGATTTTTAGTTGGCCACCCAATCCCCTCTCTCTTATTCTCTCTCTCTCTCTCGCTCTCTCTCTCTCTCTCCCCTATTCAATTCAATTCCATTCAAAATTCAATTCAAATCAAAACATTTATTGCCATGAAACATTTACAATTCAATACAATTATTACAAAATGTTAATATCCACTACAAAGTTCATGTCAATGAGGACTGATTCCAAAGTTTATTACGTACTCTAAATATTTTGTTATCTATCTATCTATCTATCTATCTATCTATCTATCTATCTATCTCTGTCTGTCTGTCTGTCTCTGTTTTTTTTCTATCTTCATATCTATCTTTCTTTATCTCCTCTCTCTCTCTCTCTCTCTCTCTCTCTCTATCTATCTATCTCTTTCTTTATTTCCTCTCTCTCTCTCTCTCTCTCTATGTATCTATGTATCTATTATATTTCCTCTCTCTCTCTCTCTCTCTATCTATGTATATCTCTTTCTTTATTTCCTCTCTCTTTATTTCCTCTCTCTCTCTCTCTCTCTCTCTCTATCTATCTATCTATATATCTATCTATCTTTCTTTATTTCCTCTCTCTCTCTCTCTCTCTCTCTCTCTCTCTCTCTCTGTATTATGTATCTATCTTTCTTTATTTTCTCTCTCTCTCTCTCTCTCTCTATCTATCTATCTATCTATGTATCTATCTTTCTTTATTTTCTCTCTCTCTCTCTCTCTCTCTCTCTCTATCTATCTATCTATCTATCTATGTATCTATCTCTTTCTTTATTTCCTCTCTCTCTCTCTCTCTCTTTCTCTCTTTATCTATCTATGTATCTATCTCTTTCTTTATCTCCTCTCTCTCTTTATCTATCTATATATGTATCTATCTCTTTCTTTATTTCCTCTCTCTCTCTCTCTCTCTCTCTCTCTCTATCTATCTATCTATATCTCCAGAGTGCAGTAAGTAACATTGAAGGCTATACAGTGGTTCTGGGTTTTCTTGCTATACTTATTCAACACACGCAGATATTCCTTTTCTTGATTTGATGCTGTACTTGTGTGTGTGTGTGTGTGTGTGTGTGTGTGTGTGTGTGTGATGCCATAATTATATATATTAAATCTCCTTCCTGTCCGGCTTTTTGTATACCATTTTCTTTCGCTATCTTTATCTATTTAACTGTCTACCTATCAGTCTATGTATAGCACACACACACACACACACACACACACACACACACACACACACCATAAGAAAGGTTGGACTTCCCATTGTCTTTATTCCGCGCGCATCATTAATTAAACTGTAATGTTATATGCCGAGATGTTCCTGTGAATATTCTCTCTCTCTCTCTCTCTCTCTCTCTCTCTCTCTCTCTCTCTCTCTCTCTCTCATTTGCTCTAGCCCATTTTGAGTTACAGAGGTTAGGGGTCACGTTTTCTGGCCTACCTATTATAAACAGACTGTAGTATCCAATACGAGATATTTTGTGCTATTTGTTCAAGAATATGACTGGAAAGACTCCAATTACCATCATTAATTACCATCATTAATTACCATCATTAATTACCATCATTAATTACCATCATTAATTACCATCATTAATTACCATCATTAATTACCATCATTAATTACCATCATTAATTACCATCATTAATTACCATCATTAATTACCATCATTAATTACCATCATTAATTACCATCATTAATTACCATCATTAATTACCATCATTAATTACCATCATTAATTACCATCATTAATTACCATCATTAATTACCATCATTAATTACCATCATTAATTACCATCATTAATTACCATCATTAATTACCATCATTATTACCATCATTAATTACGATCATTAATTACCATCATTAATTACCATCATTAATTACCATCATTAATTACCATCATTAATTACCATCATTAATTACCATCATTAATTACCATCATTAATTACCATCATTAATTAAAGAGGAGGAAATCTTTAGATGATCGATTCTACTCGCATATAATTTTGACTCCGATACTGTGATTCTGATACTGTGACTCCGATACCGCGACTCCGATACCGCGACTCTGATACTGTGACTCCAATACTGCGACTCCGATACTGTGACTTCGATACCGTGACACCGATACCGTGACTCCGATACCGTGCCTCCGATACCGTGACTCCAATACCGTGACTCCGATACCGTGACTCCAATACTGTGACTCCGATACTGTGACTCCGATACTGTGACTCCGATACTGTGACTCCAATACTGTGACTGATACTGTGACTCCAATACCGTGACTCCGATACTGTGACTCCGATACTGTGTGATACCGTGACTCTGATACTGTGACTCCAATACCGTGACTCCGATACTGTGACTCTGATACCGTGACTCCGATACCGTGACTCCGATACCGTGACTCCGATACTGTGACTCCGATACTGTGACTACGATCCACCCACCCTTTCCTGCGCTGTGTGACTCTTCCTTAATTCACTCCCTTGGTCTGTGTACTCGATAATATTCGCGTATAATTTTGACTCCGATACCTCGATTCCGATACTCCGATACTGTGACTCCGATCCACTCATCCTTTCTTGCACCGTGTGATTCCAGACGGTTTTGTGCAGCATGAATTACTGGTTCGGCTCAATGGTTTAAGGAAGGGGTTTAGTTTGCTCTCTAACCTCTATCAAGCTGAAAAAAACACCCCCAAGTCCCCCCTTCGTTATACAGTATATTTGTAAATTTTTCGGCAGAAAAATTTCCCGGCCGAAGGCCGATTCCCCTTAATATACAGGCTCGCTATCGCTCGCCAGAAAAAAATTGACACCTAAATGGCACGAAAGGTCTTAATATTAACACAGAAATGGGGCAAAAGGTCTGAAAATCGCCATACTGATGGGGCGAATGTCTTGAATTCTCATAACTAATAGGGCTAAACATGGGGGAGGAGGAGGACTCGAAAAACCAACTGCCTGCCCTTAATTGACTACCGCGGGGTCTGTGTGTACGGTACCTCGCAGCGGGGAACCCACTTGAGTAATCAAATTAGCGGAGCGTTTAACAAGTTGTCCCGCATGGATAATTTAGCAGGGGGGGTAGAGAGAGGGGGGGGGGGGCCTGAGAGAGGGAGAGGGGGACAGAGAGGGGCAGAGAGAGAGAGAGAGAGAGGGGGATATGAGAGAGTGAGAGTGAGAGTGAGTGAAAGGGGGGGGAGGGAGAGAGGTAGGGCTGAGAGAGAGAGAGAGAGAGAGAGAGGAGGGGGCGGAAAGAAGGAGAGAGTGGGGGTAGGGAAAGAGAGAGAGAGAGAGATTGCTTTACCTATAAATTTACATGGATATACTGGCCACACAGAGCTGACGATCCCAGCGAGGTGGTCAGGACTGTATTCTAGGATAGCTAACCAACCCCCGATAGTAAGGGAAAGTAGAAGGAAAGGAGAGCAAAGAGGAAGAAGAGAGAGAGAGAGATATGTAAATAAAAATAAAATAGAGAGAGAGAGAGTGAGAGTGAGAAAGAAAGAAAAAGAGTGAGAGTGAGAGAGATATATAAATCAAAATAAAATAGAGAGAGTGAGAGAGAGAGAGTGAGAGTGAGAAAGAAAGAAAGAGAGAGAGAGAGTAAAAGAAATATTACTCCTCCCAAACGCTGTACAGTAAGTTCGGCCCTCTGTAACTGCGCCCCCTTATAACTTGTTCTCATTGTTGATTAGTTTCCTCATGTGTGTATCTTTTTACTATTTTTGTTTAGTTTCCTCCCTACACCTCCATCAAGCTTAGAAAAACACTCCTAGATCCCCCTTCAAGATTAATTTGTACATTTTTCGGTAGAAAAATTTCCCGGCCGAAGGCCGATTGCTCTAAAAAATTCAGGCTCGCAGCTCGCCAGGAAAAAGTCGACACCTAAATGGCACTAAAAGTCTAATAAAATGACTACGAAATGGGGCGAAAGGTGTTAAAATCGCCAAACTATGGAGCCTAACGTCTTATAATCTGTAAACAAGTTGGTCTTAACACGAGGGAGAAAGGGGGACCAGATTTACAGATAGTTGGGGCCTCTGTAACTGCGCCCCCTTATATAACTTGTTCCCATTGTTGATTAGTGTGTATTGACCCAACGCGGTAAACCCGGTAAAGGTGGTAAACCCGGTATCACACGAGCGTTGTACAGTCGCGCTAATAAGTCATGGCTCGGCACCAAGTATATTTTGATCAATAATTGGTATCAGCAATATCTAAGCTTCACTTCTTCATATCGAGTGAAATATACAAACATGTTCCTACACTTACCCACCCTATTCGACATCTGACAGACATTAATACAGCACAGAGCAAGCCAAACGTAATGACAGCTGGGATATGACTTATTAGCGCGACTGTACCCCTCAACATTTATCCTTAAGGGGGGATGGGCGTATTTATTGGCTCATTTGTGTATATTTTTACTTTTTTTTTTCTTTTTTTTCCTTCCTACACCTACATCAAGCTTTAACAGAAAAAGAAAAGGGTACACACACACACACACATAAACACACACACACACACACACACACACATAAACACACACACACACACATACACACACACACACACACACACTCACACATACACTCCCTACACACCCCTCCTCCTTCAAGATAATTTTTTGACATTTTTCGATAGAAAAATGTCCCGGCCGAAGGCCGATTCCTCTTAAATTACAGGCTCGCTATCGCTCGCCAGGAAAAAATCGACACCTAAATGGCACGAAAAGTCTTAAAATTTACTACGAAATTGGGCGAAAGGTGTTAAAATCGCCAAACTAAGGGGCCGAACGGCCGTCAGGAACTTTGGCCCCCTTATAACTTGTTCTCAATGTTAATTAGGATGGATTGACCCAACGCCCTAGGTAAAGCCGGTATCACACAAGCGCATTTTTCCCCTCAACATTTATCCTTAAAGCCGGTATCACACAAGCGCATTTTTTCCCTCAACATTTATCCTTAAAGCCGGTATCACACAAGCGCATTTTTTCCCTCAACATTTATCCTTAAAGCCGGTATCACACAAGCGCATTTTTTCCCTCAATATTTATCCTTAAAGCCGGTATCACACAAGCGCATTTTTTCCCTCAATATTTATCCTTAAAGCCGGTATCACACAAGCGCATTTTCCCTCAACATTTATCCTTAAAGCCGGTATCACACAAGCGTATTTTCACTCAACATTTATCCTCAACACTGGTCTGACGGCTCGTAAGGTAAACATTTAATATATTTATATCACCTAAATTCATCTACCATCAATCTAGTTTCCGATACCAGTGCATAATATTCCAGAAATGTTGCCAGAAAAATGTTGATCATCGAATGTTGACTATAAGTATACCCTCGTGTGATACCGGATATGGGCGTATATACAGTGTTCTATAATTTATGTATATATATATATTTTTATTTTTATTTTTTTTTTCCTGTACATCTTCATCAAGGTTTTAGTTTCCTCGCTACACCTCTATCAAACGTAACACAACATTCATTAGATCCCTCTTCTAGTTTAATTTGTGCATTTTTCGGTAGTAAAAAGGTTCGGTTCTTCCACAGGCTCACTATCGTTCGCCAGGGGAAAAATCGACACCTAAACAGCACGAAAGGTCTTAGTATTGACAAAGAAATGGGTCGAAAGGTCTTAAAGTCGCCAAACTAATGGGGCAAACATCTTAAAATCTGAAAACTAATGGGGCTAAGCAGAAGGGGGACCAGAATAACGCCCCATCTCCCATTAATTAGTAGGTATTTTTTTCGCCTATAGACGATTACGACGAATTTATGACATTGTATTATGGCCACCGTTATACAATTTATGACATTGTATTATGGCCACCGTTATACAATTTATGACATTGCATTATGGCCACCGTTATACAATTTATGACATTGTATTATGGCCACCGTTATACAATTTATGACATTGTATTATGGCCACCGTTATACAATTTATGACATTGTATTATGGCCACCGTACAATTTATGACATTGTATTATGGCCACCGTTATACAATTTATGACATTGTATTATGGCCACCGTTATACAATTTATGACATTGCATTATGGCCACCGTTATACAATTTATGACATTGTATTATGGCCACCGTTATACAATTTATGACATTGTATTATGGCCACCAACAATTCGTTATGGCCCCGTTATACAATTTATGACATTGTATTATGGCCACCGTTATACAATTTATGACATTGTATTATGGCCACCGTTATACAATTTATGACATTGTATTATGGCCACCGTTATACAATTTATGGACATTGTATTATGGCACCGTTACAATTTTAGACATTGTATTAGATATACAATTATGACATTTTTTTTTTTTTTTTTTTTTTTTTTTTTTTAAGAGACAATGAACGGAGGAAGGAAAAACACAGATAAAACAAAAAGGTCCATGTGCCTAAAGGCATCCTCCATTCATAAAATGTTTGTAACAACTGGATTTAAACATTTGTTGATTGTAAGTTTGTGGAAAGCAATTCGAGGGAAGTGAATTCCAAAGAGTAGTAGCTCTGGGGATAAATGAATTCTGATAAGCAGAAGTTCTGCATTGTGGAGGAGAAAGTGTAAATTCATGGGCGCTCTCAGCTGCCCTAGTTCTACGGGGAAAGATGTGGAGAGGCGGCACAATTGAAGCAAGTTCCTCGGAACAATTGCTGTGAAAATATCTGTAGAATAATGCAAGGGATGCAACGTTTCTTCGTATGGCTAATGTAGGAAGGTCCTGTGTGATTGCAGGGTTATTGATTAATCTAATAGCTTTATTTTGAATTTTGTCCAACTGCCTCAATGCAACCACTCCACTTCCACCCCACAGAGGTGAACAGTAATCCATCTGAGAGCGCACATGACTTTTATATATTACGGCCAACTGCTCGTCAGTGAAGAATTCTCGAACTCTGTACAGGAGTCCCAGTTTTTTAGAGGCATTCTTAGCAATGCTTCTAACATAATGTGTCCAGCTCAAGTTAGTAGTTAATGTTACACCGAGAATGTCAATACTAGGGGAAGTGGGAATATTTACATCATTAAAAAATATATGGGAGTCAGTGAGATTCTGTCGGTTAGAAAATTGAATGTACTTGGTTTTCTGTGCATTAAAGGAAACTAGATTCTGTTGTCCCCATTCATTAATTCTAGAAAGGTCCTGGTTTCAGAGAAATTGCAGTGTTTATTTTTGAATTTATAAGATCGGGTTGGGTGAAAGAATTGGTAAATGTGAAGGAACTGTGGAGTGTTGAGTCATCTGCGTAGGAATGTATTGGATTATGAGTGGTAGATATGAGATCATTGATATGAATGAGGAACAGAGTTGGGGCCAAAACTGATCCCTGGGGAACACCAGCATTTATTGAGTGAAATTGAGAATAAAGGCCATCTACCATTACACGTATTTTTCTGTTATGAAGATAAGAAGAAATTAGTGGAACTAATGATGCAAGGCCGTAGTGTGACATCTTCGACAATAAGGATTGATGCCAGACTCTATCAAATGCCTTAGATATATCCAGTGCTATTGTATGTGTTTCACCATGTTGGTCTGTAGCTTGGTTGATTTGATGCGTAAGAAGGCAAAGAATGTCTGCAGTTGATCGACATCGTCTAAAACCATATTGCCTATCACTGATTAATTTATTATTCTCCAGATGCTTAATTATGTGATTATTTAATATAATTCAAAAACCCTTGCGAACAGTGGAAGTTATAGCTATTGGTCTGTAGTTTGATGGATCTGAAGAGGCACCTTTTTTAGGAACTGGATGGATGTTTGCTTCTTTCCAGGGTACTGGGAAGCATGAGGTATGAGTACACAGACGGAAAAATTTTGCCAATACAGGAGCGAGCACCAAGGAGCAATTCTTAAGTACTATTGGAGGAATTTCATCTGGACCAGGAGCCTTATCTACTGAGAGATTCTGCAAAATAGTTTTGACATGTCTGGTGTGGATCTTAAGTGAGGGAATTTCAGGTGAATTAAAATTAAGTACAGGGACATCTTGATTTATTTCATCTAAGGTTGAGTTGGTGGAGAAAATATCTGCAAGAAGGTTAGCTTTACCTCGTGGGTCACTTACAAGATTGCCAGTCGGAGATTTTAATGGTGGAATGGATGAAGCAGTAGTGAAGTTGGATTTGAATGAGTTAAGAGTAGACCAAAATATTTTGTTATCATTTGGATTATTTAGAAGTTTATTTGCCTGCTTATGGAGAAAGTTTGATTTAGTTAGGTTTAATACAGTTTTGGCATGATTTCTGATGTTTCTAAAGTAATTAAAGGCTTCATGTGTTTTTGATCTTGTGTATGCATTGTAGGCTATTGCTTTTTGTTCAGTTACTCTAGCACAATTATGGTCAAACCATTTAGGTGAATTAGATCTTTTACTGTACTTTTGATGAGGAATAAAAGTTTCCATTCCAATTTTTACAAAATCTTGTATGTGGCTCAAGGTAGAGTGTGCATCATTAGAAAAGAAAGAGGTCCAGGGAATATCAATAAAGAAACCTTGAAGACCCTCCCAGTCTGCCCTATCGTAATGCCATTTAGTCACCAAAACAGGTTCAGAGTGGGAAGGTGTGGTAGGTGATAGACAGGTGGCCTGTATCAGACAGTGATCAGAAGATCCAAGTGGGGACCTCACTGTAACATCATAATTTTCTGAATTGGTTGTTAAAAATAAGTCCAGTAGGTGGGAATTATGATTAGGATTATCTGGTACACGGGTGGGTGGTTGACTAGTTGAATGAGATTAAATGAGTCTGCAAATAGCTCACATTCAAGACCAGCATCATCAGTCCTGGCTGAATGAGTGAGCCATTCAACATTATGGACATTAAAATCACCCAACACAGTGATTCAGAAGAAGCATTTAAGTTGAGGACACTGAGTTGTGAGGACAGAGAATCAAAAAGACTTTGCTCTGGAGGAGTATTTGGGGAACGGTAGATGCAACATATGTATTTAAATTTACCAGCAGAAATTAATTTGTATATAGAATAATCAAAATAGGGACAATTGAAACTAGTAACCTCCTCCAGGGCAATTTCAGATTTTGCGAAGCAACATACACCACCTTTAGGTCTGAAATTTTGGAGCAGTTGATAACCTGGAAAATTAAATCTAGATGTGTCAGATGTGGATGTTACTTGAGTCTCTGTCAAAAAAAGGAGAGTAGGGGATTCTGCTTGAAGAAATTGGTGTACAGAATTGATGTTAGAGTGAAGTCCCCTTATATTACTAAAGAAATAGCTGTACTGACAAGCAGCTTTGGGACGTTGCAATGCTCTTGACACAGTCGCATGATGACGACCGGGAGGGCCCTGTGTCAATAACCCAACCCTGCCGGGGGTGGATATCCGAGGGACCACCAGGTTTGCTCTTAACAATTGTACTGCCATATTTATAAGGTAAGTGTATGGTGTTACATGTATGATATGTAGTGGGAAGAGTAGTATTTTATGGATAGAGGATAGCGATGTAGGGCAATGTCGTGAAGTTGGATGTGTATGTTATATAAAGAGGGTTTTCCTGATACCCCTGATGTGTGAGGCAGAAAGATATGTATCCAGCTACCAAGGCCTGGGAGAGAAAATGGAATTCAGGCTATTCCCTGAGTCTCCCGAAACCTTGGCGGTAGTACTTCCCTGGGCGGGGCTGCCTACCCCTACTACCTAATAAATTGTATTATTACATTGTATTATGGCCACCGTTATACAATTTATGACATTGTATTATGGCCACCGTTATACAATTTATGACATTGTATTATAGCCACCGTTATACAATTTATGACATTGTATTATGGCCACCGTTATACAATTTAATTCAGCTGAAGAAGAATCTGTGGGAATTTAATAGCGTACAGACTATCTCGATTAACCCTTTGAGTACGGTCGCGCTAATAAGTCATGTCCCAGCTATCATTACGTTTGACTTGTTCTGTGCTGTATTAATGTCTGTCAGATGTTGAATAGGGTGGGTAAGTGTAGGAAAATGTTTATATATTTCACTCGATATGCAGAAATGCAGCTTAGATATTGCTGATACCCATTATTGATCAAAGCATACTTGGTGCCGAGACATCACTTATTAGCGCGACTGTACCAGCGACGTGTGTTATATTTTAGTCTAGCTCTATTTTGACGATATTACGCAGCTTAGAAAGGATCTGTGGTAGTTAAATGGGTTGGTTCAGATAGTTTGAAGTGTTTTTATCGCTAGAGGTTCTTCCTAAACTGAATAAAATCGCCTAATAATAGCCAGATTATAATGAATAAGACGTCGCTGGTACAGAAGGGGTTAAGGGGAGGTTTCTAGTTTGTTTCATACTCCTCCAGCAATCTTAAAATGTCACCCCCTTGACCCTCTTTCAAGATAAATTTGTAAATTTTTCGGTAGAAAAATGTCCCGGCCGAAGGCCGGTTACTCTTAAATTACAGGCTCGCTATCGCTCGCCAGGATAAAATCGACACCTAAATTGCACAAAAGGTCTTAAAAGTGACATAAATGGGGTGAAAGTTCTTAAAATCGCCAAACTAATGGGGCGAACGTCTTAAATTCTCAAAAGCAATGGGGCTAAACATGAGGGAGAAAGGGGCAAAGAAAAATATCCCTCAAGTGGAAATCTCCCCTTAACCCTATAACTTCCTCACCCCCTTCCTATTCTGAATAAAATCTTTTGATAATAGCCAAGAAAAGGAAAAGACCTGCGTCACAGTTTCCTGAGAGATGGCCTTTTTGGGCGATTTTTGCATGTATTCATTATTTTTGCATGTATTTATTATTTTTGCATGTATTCATTATTTTTGCATGTATTCATTATTTTTGCATGTCTTCATTATTTGTGCATGTATTCATTATTTTTGCATGTATTCATTATTTTTGCATGTATTAATTATTTTTGCATGTCTTCATTATTTGTGCATGTATTCATTATTTTTGCATGTATTCATTATTTTTGCATGTATTCAATATTTTTGCATGTATTCAATATTTTTGCATGTCTTCATTATTTGTGCATGTATTCATTATTTGTGCATGTATTCATTATTTTTGCATGTATTCATTATTTTTGCATGTATTCATTATTTTTGCATGTATTCATTATTTTTGCATGTCTTCATTATTTGTGCATGTATTCATTATTTGTGCATGTATTCATTATTTGTGCATGTATTCAATATTTTTGCATGTATTCATTGTTTGTGCATGTCTTCATTGTTTGTGCATGTATTCATTATTTGTGCATGTATTCATTATTTTTGCATGTATTCATTATTTTTCTAGTTTCCTCCCTAGACCTCCATCAAATAAAACAAAAACAAAAAAACATCCATTAGATCCCCCTTCGGCTCTTCCAACATTTCAGGCTCACTATCGTTCGCCAGGGAAGCTTGATGGAGGTCTTGGGAGGAAACATTAACTAAAACTAACACATTTATAAACAGATACTTAAGGGGAGATTTCCACTTGAGGGATTTTTTTTCTTTACCCCCTTTCCCCCTCATGTTTAGCCCCATTGCTTTTGAGATTTTAAGACGTTCACCCCATTAGTTTGGCGATTTTAAGAACTTTCACCCCATTTATGTCACTTTTAAAACCTTTCGTCCCATTTAGGTGTCGATTTTTTCCTGGCGAGCGATAGCGAGCCTGTAATTTAAGAGGAACCGGCCTTTGGCCGGGACATTTTTCTACCGAAAAATGTACAAATTTATCTTGAAAGGGGGTGTAATTTCAAGCTTGATGGAAGTCTAGGAAACACTAAAAACCGGTATATATTTTGCAGCATGAATTACTGGTTCGGCTCAATGGTTTATGGAGGGGGGTTTATGGAGGGGGGTTAGTTTGTTCTGTAAACCCTATCAAGCTTTAAAATACACCCCCAAGACCCCCATTTCATATATATTTGTACATTTTTCGGTAGAAAAATTTCCGATTCCTCTTAAAATACAGGCTCGCTATCGCTCGCCAGGAAAATAATTGACACAACATTTCTTAATATTGGCAAATATATTGGACAAAAGGTCTGAAAAACGCCAAACTAATGGACCGAACGTCTTAAAATCTCAAAAAGTAATAGGAATAAATATGAGGGAGAAGTTGGTCCCGAAAAAACAGGTGACCCCCCTTAAATGAGGAAATAAATAAGCCCATCCCCTCTTAACCAATGATACCGTATCTTAACAACTGTATTCTTATTATGACAACCAACATCGTATTTTATCAACCAACATCGTATTTTATCAACCAACATCGTATTCTAACAACCAACATCGTATTCTAACAACCAACATCGTATTTTATCAACCAACATCGTATTCTAACAACCAACATTGTATTCTAACAACCAACATTGTATTTTATCAACCAACATCGTATTCTAACAACCAACATCGTATTCTAACAACCAACATCGTATTTTATCAACCAACATCGTATTCTAACAACCAACATCGTATTCTAACCAACATCGTATTTTATCAACCAACATCGTATTCTAACAACCAACATCGTATTCTAACAACCAACATCGTATTTTATCAACCAACATCGTATTTTATCAACCAACATCGTATTCTAACAACCAACATCGTATTCTAACAACCAACATCGTATTTTATCAACCAACATCGTATTCTAACAACCAACATTGTATTCTAACAACCAAAATTCTATTTTATACAACCAACATCGTATTCTAACAACCAACATCGTATTTTATCAACCAACATCGTATTTTATCAACCAACATCGTACAGTATTTTGCACTATAGGTAGACAGATATTAGGAATACAAAAACAGCGGTCACCATTAATATCACAGAGTCCTGACCTATACCACTACAGCAATAAAGTTTGACATTCACGCAAATAAGTTTAACATCCTAGTTTGCCATTCAGACGAAATAGTTTGACATAGTTGCAGGCTAAATAACACCAAAGCTACAAAATACATTGACATGGAGCTAAATCAAAGACAATCGAAGACATGATAATCACAATTGTATATTTTATTTTATCAATCCAATATACAGGTATAAACATGATTAAACCATTTAATGTTTACATTAAATATCTTGCGTTGTAAACATTAAATGGTTTAATCATGTTTATACCTGTATATTGGATTGATAAAATAAAATATACAATTGTGATTATCATGTCTTCGATTGTCTTTGATTTAGCTCCATGTCAATGTATTTTGTAGCTTTGGTGTTATTTAGCCTGCAACTATGTCAAACTATTTCGTCTGAATGGCAAACTAGGATGTTAAACTTATTTGCGTGAATGTCAAACTTTATTGCTGTAGTGGTATAGGTCAGGACTCTGTGATATTAATGGTGACCGCTGTTTTTGTATTCCTAATATCTGTCTACCTATAGTGCAAAATACTGTATTCTAACAACCAACATCGTATTCTAACAACCAACATCGTATTCTAACAACCAACATTGTATTCTAGCAACCAACATCGTATTTTATCAACCAACATTGTATTCTAACAACCAACATCGTATTCTAACAACCAACATCGTATTTTATCAACCGACATTGTATTCTAACAACCGACATTGTATTCTAACAACCAACATTGTATTCTAACAACCAACATTGTATTCTAACAACCAACATTGTATTCTAACAACCGACATTGTATTCTAACAACCAACATTGTATTCTAACAACCGACATTGTATTCTAACAACCAACATTGTATTCTAACAACCGACATTGTATTCTAACAACCAACATTGTATTCTAACAACCAACATTGTATTCTAACAACCAACATTGTATTCTAACAACCGACATTGTATTCTAACAACCGACATTGTATTCTAACATCCGACATCGTATTCTAACATCCGACATTGTATTCTAACAACCGACATTGTATTCTATCAACCAACATTGTATTCTAACAACCAACATTGTATTCTAACAACCAACATTGTATTCTAACAACCAACATTGTATTCTAACAACCAACATTGTATTCTAACAACCAACATTGTATTCTAACATCCAACATTGTATTCTAACATCCAACATTGTATTCTAACATCCGACATCGTATTCTAACATCCGACATTGTATTCTAACAACCAACATTGTATTCTAACATCTGACACTGTATTCTAGCATCCAACATTGTATTCTAACATCCGATATTGTATTCTAACATCCGACATTGTATTCTAACATCCGACATTGTATTCTAACATCCAACATTGTATTCTAACATCCAACATTGTATTCTAACAACCAACATTGTATTCTAACATCCAACATTGTATTCTAACATCCGACATTGTATTCTAACATCCGACATTGTATTCTAACAACCAACATCGTATTCTAACATCCGACATTGTATTCTAACAACCAACATTGTATTCTAACAACCAACATTGTATTCTAACAACCGACATTGTATTCTAACATCCAACATTGTATTCTAACATCCGACATCGTATTTGAAGAACCAACATCGTATTTTATCAATCAACATCGCATATTAAACGCCGACATCGTTTTTAACCCCTACAGTACCGGTGACGTCTCTTTTATTGGATGTCAGCTACATTTAGACGATTTTATGAAGCTTAGGAAGAATATATGTTAGCTTTAAGGTGGGGTCACCGTTTTTTTGTTTATCTTTCTCTCCTTTTCTCTTTTTCTCTGGCTTGTATCCATTCGGCTCCAGCATATAATATATATTTTTGTTTTGACAGCAAGCTAAATATGTACATTTGTCGATAGAAAAAAATTCCGGCGAAGCCAGATTTCTTCATACAATGCTGGCTCGCTATCGCTCGCCAGCAAGAAATCGACACCTGGATGGGGGTAAATGTCTTAAAACAGTAGGCTGAATGGGGCCGAATGGATACAAGCCAGGGAAAGAGAGAAAAGTAGAGAAAGAACAAAAAAAGCAGGTGACACCCCCTTAACTCTTTCACGCTTTTATGACGCAGAGGTTGCCAGATTAGCAATATGAAATAGAGTTCTCTCACTCTTATAATTACGGTACCTGTGGAAAATTAGTTTTCTGCCCACAGCTAACTCAAAGACAACTGCAGAGGTTGAAGTAACTAAACTAAAGGTTTCTAAATACCCCTGATGGTAACAAAGGCTTCAAAGTATCCCCAATAGGCTCAAAATTGCGTCACAAGTGTGAAAGGGTTAAGGTGGTAGTGCTTGGTTTATGGTCTATATATTTATGTTTTAATTTATTTGTTAGTTTCCTCGCTAGACCTCCATCAATCTTAGAAAAACACCCCCTACACCACATTTTTCGGTAGAATAATGTCCCGGCCGAAGGCCGGTTCCTTTTAAAATTAGAGCATCGCTATCGCTCGCCTGGAAAAAATCGACACCTATAAAGGGCACGAAAGGTTTTTAATATTGACAAATAAATGAGGCGAAAGATCTCAAAATCGCCCAACTAACGGAACGAACGTCTTAAAACCTCAACACCAATATGCTAAACATGAGGAAGATAGGCCGTCTATCTGGACCCTATCTCCCTCGTGTTTAGTCCCATTAGTTCTCAGATTTTAAGAAGTTCGACCCATTAATTTGGGGATTTTAAGACCTTTCACCAATTTCTTTGTCAATATTAGGACCTTTCGTGCTATTTAGGTGTTGATTTTTTTTCTAGCGAGCGATGGCGAGCCTGTAATTGTAGGAGGAACCAGCCTTCGGCCCGGACATTTTTCTACCGGAAAATGTACAATTTAATCTCGAAGGGGGGGGGGGGGGGGGTCTATTTTTTTTTTTTTTTTAAGCTTGATGTAGGTCTGGGGAGGAAGCTAATTTTGTTTTATATAACTATAAATGCATTAGGAAATAAATAGCCTACCCCACTCTAAGGGGACACGGACTGCTTTTTTGGCCTATAAATTCATTCATTCATAAATTCTTAATTTCCTCGCTAGACATCCCTCCAACTTAGAAAAAACATCCTCTCGACCCCCCCCCCCCCCCCCCCGGTCAAGATAAATTTGTACATTTTCGGTAGAAAATGTTCTCGGCCGAAGGCTGGTTCCTCTTACAATTACAGGCTCGCTATCGCTCGCCAGGAACAAAATCGACGCCTAAATGACATGATAGGTGTTAACAGATATAACGAAATGGGACGAAAGGTCTTAAAATCCCCAAACTAATGGAACCAACGTCTTAAAATCTCAAAACTAGTGGGGCTAAACATTAGGGAGAAGGGGGTCTTTCCACCAACCAACTACACCTCTAAACTCAATGAAATCAACAAATACATGTGGCACTCCAAGGACTCGAACCTAGGATACTCAAGGAAAACAATATGGAGTAGCATTGTTTTTGGCCATTTTACCACCTCCAAATACACAATATAAACTGTAATTCATAATACTATCTTTCCATGTACAATAATGATGGACTCTACTTTCGTTTAAGGGGAGGTATTTAGTTTGTTCCCTAGACCTCCATCAAGCTTAAAATTACACCCCCTTGAGTCCCTTTCAAGATAAATTTGTACATTTTTCGGTAGAAAAATGTCCCCGGTTGCTCTTAAATTACAGGCTCGCTATCGCTCGCCAGGATAAAATCGACACCTGAATTGCACAAAAGGTCTTAATATGGGGTGAAAGTTCTTAACATCGCTAAACTAATGGGGCAAACGTTTTATAATATCAAAAGCAATGGGGCTAAACATGAGGGAGAAAGGGGTCAAGAAAAAAATCTCTTAAGTGGAGAGCTCCTCTTAACAACACCCTGTTAACCCTTTCAAGCTCCTATAAGCGTTTCTGTTTTGTTTCTGGCTACTATTAGACGATTTTATTCAGATTAGTAACGGTATATGGAAGTCAAAGGGTTGATTAAGATAGTCTTTACCCTTATAATACCCACAGATCTTTATTAAGCTGCATACAATCGTCTAATGACAGCCGAAATAAGCTGCTAATACGCGTCAGAGCTTCAAGGGGTTAATTATAGTTCATATTTTTTCACCAACCAACTTTACTTCAATTAATGAAATCAACAAATACCTGTGGCACTCCGAGGACTCGAACCTATAGTCTATTCACTATAAGTAGGCGAAAAAGCATGACCTCTATCCTCTGTAACTCAAAAAGGGCTAGAGCAAATTGGCTGTAAATTTCCACATCTATTCCTTGACTGACTCTTCCCAAATGGTAGAAAAATATTAGCTTGATTACTCTAGTCGTTCTTTGAGTGACAGAGGTTAGAGGTCATGATTTATCGCCTACTTACAGCGAATGGACTATAGGAGATCACACCGAAATTCCGCGCATTTATGCATTACGCTATCAAGACAGTTTTGGACTTGTGAGTGGTTTTTTTTCCCGGACCCCCATCTCCCACATGTGTAGCCCCATTAGTTATGACATTTGTGTACGTTCGCCCGATTAGTTTGGCGATTTTAAAACCTTTTTGCCCCATTTCTGTCCGTTTTATGACCTTTCGTGCCATTTAGGTGTCAATTTTTTCCTGGCGAGCGATAGCGAGCCTGTTTAGTAATGATGACTAAAATGAACGGAACACGTCTCTAGATGGACACCCTGGTAACAAGTAAATAGGAATTAAATAACACCCCGTTCTTAATCTATGTTGGATTAATTTCACCACAACACCAAACACCTCCAATGAAATTAAGGCCAGGTCTCCACTTGAGGGATTTTTTCTCGACCCCTTTCTCCCTCATTGCTTTTGAGATTTTAAGACGTTTGTCCCATTAGTTTGGTGATTTTAAGAATTTCCGCCCCATTCTCTCAATTTTAAGACCTTTCGTGCAATTTAGGTGTCGATTTTATCCTGGCGAGCGATAGCGAGCCTGTAATTTAAGAATAACCGGCCTTCGGCCGGGACATTTTTCTACCGAAAAATGTACAAATTTATCTTGAAAGGGGTCAAGGGGGTGACATTTTAAGATTGCTGGAGGAGTAGGAAACAAACTAGAAACCTCCCCTTAATGAATGCATATATGTGATCCACCAGGATTCGAACCCGGGTTATCACACACATATTTTTAGACACCTTAACCATTACACCACCAATGTACTTGAATAAACTAATGAAAGCATGATTATGGTCCTCCCGTGATATAAGGCACAATTATTTTACCAGGGTTCTAATCCTGTCGTAATTGGTCACCGGTTTGATTATCCCGACACAGATTAGCGACAGATGTTTAACCCGTTCGGTACCGGGGATGTCTTTTTCATCATATTCTGACAACTATGAGACGACTTTATTCAGCTTAGGAAGGACCTCTAGCAATAATAAGGCTTCAAACTAGCTCGACCAACCCTTTTTGACTACCACAGATCCTTCCTAAGCTGCATAATATCGTCTAAATATAGCTAGAATATAATAGAACACACGTCGCTGGTAATCAAGGGGTTAAGGGATGTGTGGCTGTTTTTTGTTAGTCGATTAAGGGGAGGTTTTTAGTTGATTCCCTAGACTTCCATCAAGCTTAAAATGTCTCCCCCTAGACCCCCTTTCAAGATAAATTTGTACATTTTTCGGTAGACAAATATCCCGGCCGAAGGCCGGTTCCCCTTAAATTACAGGCTCGCTATCGCTCGCCAGGAAAAAATCGACACCTACATAGCGCGAATAGTCTTAAAACTTACAGAAATGGGGCGAGGGTTCTTAAAATCGCCAAACTAATGGGGCGAACGTCTTAAAATCTCAAAAGCAATGGAGTTAACATGAGGGAGAAAGGGGTCCAGAAAAAAATCCTCCAGGTGGAAATCTCCCCTTAATTATAGGTAGCGCCAACGAACTTGACAATTTTCTTGACCCCTTAACTTCTCATAACTCAGAATAAATGAAAGCAATCGAGCTGACATTTCTATCATTCGGGAAGAGCCCACCAGGAAATAGGTGTGGATATTTACAGCCACTTTGCTCTAGGATCTTTTGAGTTATGAGAAGTTAAGGGATAAAACAAATTGTCATGTTCGTTGGCGCTACCTATAATTAATGTATTCATATTTTGTGTTCGTTTCCTCGCTAGTCCTACATTAAACTTAGAAAAACACCCCTAGACCCCCCTTCAAAATAAATTTGTAAATTTTTCGGCAGAAAAATGTCCCGGCCAAAGGCCGATTCCTGCATAAATTACAGGCTCGCTATCGCTCGCCAGGGAAAAAAATGGCACATATACGGCACGAAAGGTTTTAATATTGACAAATAAATGGGGCGAAAGGTGTTAAAATCGCCAAACTAATGGAACGAACGTCTTAAAATCTCAAAACTAATATGCTAAACATCAGGGAGAAGAGGGTCCAGAAAAAGCGACTACCTCCCCCTTAAAACACCTACCTCAGTGTGGGCGAATCCCTCGGGGGCGCGACTAGATCCACCGAATCCCGAATCCTTTCCTGGGGGGAATACGCAAGTCCACCAGGTAGATAATTCAGATACGCTTTTCTCACTGTCCGCGTATTTCGTATTTCACATTAATAATTTTGTTCATATACGATTTAATTCACTATTCCGCAAAGTAATTATATTGAACATTCGTGGTAAATCAGTCGCTGGCTTGTGTATTTGAGGGAATAGTTCACATACGCTTTTCACACTGTCTGCGTATTTCGTCTTTCACATTTGTCGTATAAGATTATTTTATTATTCCACGAAGTATTTATTCAACACTTTCAAACAGTCGCTGTCTTGCTTATTTGAGGGAATAGTCACGTTGTTTTAAGCCATCAACTCCCTTATTCTTGCTTATTTGAAGGAATAGCCACGTTGTTTTAAGCAAAATTGTCTTAATCTTGTTTATTTGATGGAATAGCTACGTTTTTTATGTCAACTCCTTTATTCTTGCTTATTTGAAGGAATACCCATGTTGTTTTAAGGGGAGGTTTTTAGTGTTTCCTAGACTTCCATCAAGCTTGAAATTACACCCCCTTTCAAGATAAATTTGTACATTTTTCGGTTGAAAAATGTCCCGGCCAAAGGCCGGTTCCTCTTAAATTACAGGCTCGCTATCGCTCGCCAGGAAAAAATCGCCACCTAAATGGGACGAAAGGTATTAAAAGTGACATAAATGGGGTGAAACTTCTTAAAATCGCCAAGCAAATGGGGCGAACGTTTTATAATATCAAAAGCAATGGGGCTAAACATGAGGGAGAAAGGGGTCAAGAAAAAAATCCCTCGAGTGGAGATCTCCCCTTAAGCAAATATTGTCTTTAATCGTGTTTATTTGAAGGAATAGCTACGTTGCTATAAATCATCGAGATATTTAATGACCACACTGTGTTCTATTCTATCATCCACCAATATGTTCACTATTCTCCCCAAACACCCTCTTGACAGATATTATATACAAGCTTTTCCAATCAGTATTTTGCCTGGCTTGTATTATTTTCCAAACAGTTTTTCTTGCGTCAGTTTATTGCCAAGACGTGTCATTTTGTATCAGATTTATCGAATATACAGTATCTTAGTTTTACTCTACCTCAGTTCCTTATTTGATCCTGTTATTCGAGCTATCTAGCGTTTTTTATCATGTCATTTGGTAATCGAACTCTTTAGCTTTAATACATACAGTTTCTCTAATCAAGTCAGTTTATTTTGTTTTTGTCATTGGTACCACATGCATTACGTAATAGTCCATCTGATTTCCCTATTCATTGTTTCACGATTAAGTTGGCATCAATGAATTATCAAATATTTATCATAAATATCTAGGTTTGCATCAGATCATAATTCCAGATGGTATTCAATAAATGATTAATAGAGCATTATTCCAGTTAGCCAAATGTGCATCTCTTGAGTCGTTACATCCTCGATTATAATTATTTTACAGTCAGCTTATATTTTGGATTAATATATATGATAATTACCGGATCTGATCATTCGAAGCAGATTAATGCTTACTTAGTCAATCTAAAGTACTCCCGTGATGCTGAATATAGCGTCTCAAGCATAGACAACCTCCTTGAAACCGTCACATCCTACGATCAACCCAAGACGGGATACCAGCCAGGGTGTATGGAGGAGCGCGGTGTGTGAGGGGAAACCAAGAGGGAGAGAAGCGACGCGATGCTCTCTCACCGACGTTTGGAACACTACTGACTGACTGGGCCGCTGGGAGCCTATAATATGGTGGTGGTGGTGGTGGTGGTGGTGGTGTCCCCTCGATAACGTAAACATCGGCAGACTCACCACTGTTTCACATTCCTCACTGTATTACTGTTGTTATATATCACCACCCTTATTAAGGGGAGATGTCCACTTGAGGGATTTTTTTCTTGACTCCTTTCTCCCTCATGTTTAGCCCCATTGTTTTTCTAATTTTAAGACGTTTGCCTCATTATTTTGACTTTTAAGAACTTTCAACCCATTTCTGTCAATTTTAAAACCTTTCGTGCCATTTAGGTGTCGATTTTTTCCTGGCGAGCGATAGCGAGCCTGTAATTTAAGAGGAACCGGCTTTCAGCCGGGAAATTTTTCTACCGAAAAATGTACAAATTTATCTTGATAGGAGCTCAAGGGGGTGTAATCTTAAGCTTGAGGGATATCTAGGGACCAAACTAAAAACCTCCCCTTAAGGGGATAGTGGCTATATATTTTGGTATATTAATTTATATATTAATTTATGTTAATTTATGTTTTCGTGTCCTCGCTAGACCTCCATCAAGCTTCAAAAACACCCCCTAGACCAGACCTCTCTTCAAGATAAATGTGTACATTCTTGGGTAGAAAAATTTCCCGGCCGAATGCCGATCCCTCCTTAATTAAAAGCTTGCCATCGCTCGCCAGGATAAAATCAACACCTAAATAGCACGAAAGGTTTTAATATTGACAAGGAAATGGGGCGGAACGTCATAAAATCGACAAACAAATGGAGCAAACATCTTAACATCTGAATTTTTTTTTTGACTATCCCGGGATTCGAATCTGGGATACCATATACATATTTTACACACGAACCATTACACCACCAAGACATTATGACAGACAAAGTAACTCTACGGTGTCACATTGCGCGGTTTCACAACACACTTTTCTATTAAAGGGGGTGACCTGTTTTTGTTCTGTCCTTTTCTATCTTTCTCTGGCTTGTATCCATTTGGCCCCATTCAGCCTACTGTTTTAAGACGTTTATCCCCATCCAGGTGTAAATTTTTTACTGGTGAGCGGTAGCGAGCCAGCATATTTTTTATTTTTGTTTGACAGCAGGCTAAATTTGTACATTTTTCGTTAGAAAAATGTCTCCGGCGAAGCCGGATTTCTTCATATAATGCTGGCTCGCTATCGCTCGCCAGGAAGAAATGGACACCTGGATGGGGATAAACGTCTTAAAATAGTTGGCTGAATGGGGCCGAATGGATACAAGCCAGAGAAAGAGAGAAAAGGACAGAAATAACAAAAAACAGGTCACCCCCCTTAAGGGGAGATTTCCACTTGAGGGATTTTTTTCTTGACCCCTTTCTCTATCATGTTTAGCCCCATTGCTTTTGAGATTTTAAGACGTTTGCCCGATTAATTTGGCTATTTTAAAACATTTCGCCCCATTTCTGTCAATTTTAAGACCTTTCGTGCCATTTAGGTGTCGATTTTTTCCTGGCGAGCGATAGCGAGCCTGTAATTTAAGAGGAATCGGCCTTCGGCCGGGACATTTTTCTACCGAAAAATGTACAAATTTATTTTGAAAGGAGGTCAAGGGGGTCTAATTCTAAGCTTGATGGAGGTCTAGGGAATAAACTAAATACCTCCCCTTAAGGTTATGAGTTTGGGCTGTACACTAGGCCTTGTTTGTAATATACAGTATACTTCAACTTTATATTAAGGGGGGATGGGCGTATTAAGGGGGGGTGGGCGTATTAAGGGGGGATGGGCGTATTAAGGGGGGATGGGCGTATTAAGGGCGTATTAAGGGGGGATGGGCGTATTAAGGGGGGATGGGCGTATTAATGGGCGTAATTAAGGGGGGGTGGGGTGTATTAAGGGGGGGTGGCGCGTATTAAGGGGGGATGGGCGTATTAAGGGGGGTGGGCGTATTAAGGGGGGATGGGCGTATTAAGGGGGGTTGGGCGGTATTAAGGGGGGATGGGCGTATTAAGGGGGATGGGGATTAAGGGGGGATGGGCGTATTAAGGGGGGATGGGCGTATTAAGAGGGGATGGGCGTATTAAGGGGGGGATGGGCGTATTAAGGGGGGGTGGGCGTATTAAGGGGGATGGCGTATTAAGGGGGGTGGCGTATTAAGGGGGGATGGGCGTATTAAGGGGGGATGGGCCGTATTAAGGGGGGATGGGCGTATTAAGGGGGGACGGGCGTATTAAGGGGGATGGGCGTATTAAGGGGGATGGGCGTATTAAGTGGATGATGGGTGTATTGGGGGGGTTGGGCGTATTAAGGGGGATGGGCGTATTAAGGGTGGATGGGCGTATTAAGGGGATGATGGGCGTATTAAGGGGATGATGGGCGTATTAAGGGGATGATGGGCGTATTAAGGGGATGATGGGCGTATTAAGGGGGGTAGGCGTATTAAGGGGTGGGCGTATTAGGGGTATGGGCGTATTCAGGGTATGGGCGTATTAAGGGGGATGGGTATTAAGGGGGGATGGGCGTATTAAGTGAGGATGGGCGTATTAAGGGGGTATGGGCGTATTCAGCGGGTATGGCGTATTAAGGGTATGGGCGTATTAAGGGGGATGGGCGTATTAAGTGAGGATGGGCGTATTAAGGGGGTATGGGCGTATTAAGGGGGGATGGGCGGGGGGGATGGGCGTATTATGGGGGGATGGGCGTATTAAGGGGGTATGGGCGTATTCAGCGGGTATGGGCGTATTAAGGGGGTATGGGCGTATTAAGGGGGGATGGGCGTATTTATTTGAGTATTTGTTCATCTTTCTATTATTTGCATATGTTTCCTCCCTAGACCTCCATCAAACTTAAAAAAAAAAAATACATCCATTAGATTCTCCTTCTAGATAGATTAATTTGTTATTTTCTCGGTAGACAAATTACCCGGCCAAAGGCTGGTTCTTTCAAAATTATCGGCTCACTATCGTTCGCCAGGAAATAATATCGACACCTAAATGATAAAGACTAAATAGCGCGAAATGTCTTAATATTGCCAAAGAAATGGGGCGAAAGGAGTTAAAATCGCCAAACTAATGGGCCCAACGTCTTATAATCTCAAAACAAATGGGGCTTAACACGAGGGAGAAAGGTGACCAAAAAAAACGACCCACCTCCCCTTAACTAATTTTCTTGTTTTCTCTGAAGTAATCTTAACGTCAAGCTTGTGAATGAATAGTCAGTCTTTTTAAGGGGGGTCACCTGCTTTTTTTATCTCTCCCTCCTTTTCTCTCTTTCTCTGGCTTGTATTCATTCGGCCCCATTCAGCCAACTGTTTTAAGACGTTTATCCCCATCCAGGTGTCAATTTCTTCTGGCGAGCGATAGCGAGCCAGCATTGTATGGAGAAATCCGGCTTCGCCGGAGACATTTTTCTATCGAAAAATGTACAAATTTAGCTTCCTGTCAAAACAAAAATATATATATGCTGGCTCGCTACCGCTCGCCAGGAAAATATTGACACCTGGATGGGGGTAAACGTCTTAAAACAGGTGGCTGAACGGAGCCGAATGGATACAAGCCAAAGAGAGAGGGAGAGAAAGAGAACAAAAAGCGAGGTGGGCTCCCTTAATTAGTCTTATCATTAAATGCGTGAGTTGGTTTAAGGAATGTAAGAGCAAATAGAAATACTCAATGTGTGGCTGAAACTTTTAGAGCGCCTAATATGAAATCCTTACTCTGTATATTAAAGGGGCCCACCTCGTTTTGTTTTCTCTCTCTCTCTCCCTTTCTGAGTTGTATCCATTCGGCCACATTCAGCCTACTGTTTTAAGACGTTTAGCCCCATCCGGGTGTCGATTTTTTCCCGGCGAGCTGTAGCGAGCCAGCATATTATATAATATGTTTTGACAGCAGGCTAAATTTTTACATTTTTCAATGGAAAAATTTCTCCGGCGAAGCCGGATTTCTCCATACAATGCTGGCTCGCTATCGCTCGCCAGGAAGAAATCGACACCTGGATGGGGATAAACGTCTTACAACAGTTGGCTGAATGGGGCCGAATGGATACAAGCCAGGGAAAGAGAGAAAAGGAAAGAACGATACAAAAATAGTCAAAGTCTCTGTAATTCATTCTTATCACTAGGTGCGTGAGTTGGTATATTGAATGTCAGACCAAATATGAATACTCAATGTGACTGAAACTTTTAGAGAGCCTAATATGAAATCCTTATTCTGTATATTACTCCGAGAGGTGGTCGCTTTTTCTGGACGCCCTTCTCCTTTATGTTAATATATTAGTGTTGATATTGTAAGGCGTTCGTTCCATTAGTTAGGTGATTTTGGAGGCTTTTTGCCCCCATTTTCTAGTCAATATTAAGATCTTTCGTGCCATTTAGGTGTCGATCTTTTCCTGGAGAGCAAGCCTTTTTTCGAAGGAATCGGCCTTCGGCCGGGACATTTTTCGATAGAATAATGTCCCGGCCGAAGGCCTGTTCTTCTTACCATTACAGGCTCGCTATCGCTCTCCAGGAAAAAATCGACACCTAAATGACATGATAGGTCTTAAAATGTATAACGAAATGGGACGAAAGGTCTTAAAATCGCCAACAAATGGGCCGAACGTCTAAAAATCTAAAAAATAATGGGACTAAACACGAGGGAGAAAGGGGACCATAAAAACGACCGTCTCCCCTTAACGACCGTCTCCCCTTAACGACCGTCTCCCCTTAACGACCGTCTCCCCTTAACGACCCTTAACGACCGTCTCCCCTTAACGACCGTCTCCCCTTAACGACCGTCTCCCCTTAACGACCGTCTCCCCTTAACGACCGTCTCCCCTTAACGACCGTCTCCCCTTAACGACCGTCTCCCCTTAACGACCGTCCCCTTAACGACCGTCTTAACGACCGTCTCCCCTTAACGACCGTCTCCCCTTAACGACCGTCTCCCCTTAACGACCGTCTCCCCTTAACGACCGTCTCCCCTTAACGACCGTCTCCCCTTAACGACCGTCTCCCCTTAACGACCGTCTCCCCTTAACGACCGTCTCCCCTTAACGACCGTCTCCCCTTAGCAGTAATTATAATGTAAAATAAACAAACCAAAACAGGAATAAAAGTTTAATTCTGAAGAAGTTAGCGGACGAAAATTGCCCCAACACATTGCCGGAAAAAGCGCTCGTGTGACATGGCCTTCAGGGTGTGTGTGTGTGTGTGTGTGTGTGTGTGTGTGTGTGTGTGTGTGTGTGTGTGTTTGTTTGTATACATATGTTTTAGTTTCCTCGCTAGACCTCCATGAAGCTTTAAAAACACCCCCTAGGGGCCCCCCCCCCCCCCCTTCAATATAAATGTGTACATTTTTCGGTAGAATGATGTCCCAGCCGAAGGCCCGTTCCTCTTAAAATTACAGGCTCGCTATCGCTCGCCAGGAAAATATAAACACCTAAATGGCTCGAATGGTCTAATCATTGGCAACGAAATGGAGCGAAAGGTGTTATAATCGCCAAACTAATGAGCCGAACGTCTTAAAGTCTCAAAACTAATGGGGCTAAAGACGAAGTAGAAAAGGGTCGAGAAAAGCGACCCAGTACCTTGGACTGTCTCTCTTGGGGCGGTGATCAGCAGGAGAGAGAGAGAGAGAGAGAGAGTGTTGGGAAGGATAGAGAGAGAGAGAGATGTAAAAGAGAGAGAGAGAGAGATGTTGGGAAAGGGGGGGGAGGAGAGAGAGAGATGTTGGGAAAGGGGGGGGGGAGAGAGAGAGAGAGAGAAGTTGGAAAAGGGGGGGGGGGGGGGAGAGAGAGAGAGATGTTGGAAAAGGGGAGGAGAGAGAGAGAGATGGAAAAGGGGGGGGAGAGAGAGAGAGAGAGGTTGGGAAAGGGGGGGGGGGGAGAGAGAGATGTTGGAAAAAAGAGAGAGAGAGAGAGATAGAGATTGGAAAAAGGGGGAGAGAGAGAGAGAGAGAGGTTGGAAAAAGAGGGGGGGAGAGAGAGAGAGAGAGAGAGATGTTGGAAAAGGGGGGGGGGAGAGAGAGAGAGAGATATATTATTTGAGAGAGAGAGAGAGAGATGCTGACTCACTGGGTTTTCAATTGTCAGGGTTTCGTCGCGTGAGCTTCATTGTGTCTACCTCACGCTGTTTGTGGGGATGGCCGACATGAGACAGAGCCCGAACAGAAACAACATTTAAAGTTCCATTTCTTAGGGTCCGGGACCACTTTCGAGTTCCCTCGACTCATACTCTATCTCGTCTAGTAGGTGAATTTTAGAAAGGGAGGAGGATTCCTAGCCCCCTGCCCCCATCCAAAGTACTGTACCACTAAGGCAGGGGTTCCCAAAGTGGTCGATATCGACCCCCAGGGGTCGATATCGACCATCCAAGGGGTCAATGAATCGCCAGGGGTCGAAAGGGGGTGGATAAATGGCTAGGGGGTCTATGAATGGCTAGGTGAGGAACGTTTCAAAAGATGTAGACCCATCTCTATGTGAAAAGCTGAAATGGTGTAAGAATGCTCTGTTCTATTTGGCAGACCTATATTCAAAGTTTAATGAGGTACAGCAACGTCTGCAGGGTAAAGATGTTACCATTATTCAGGACAAGACAATTCTACTGGGCTTCCAAGGCAAACTAGGCTGGTTTAAAGCGTCATTGGCACAGATTTTCAGTACTTTTCAAACTTACAACAGTCGGCAGAAAGTGAAAGCATTTCAGATGGTGACATAGAAACATACGCACACCTGGCCAAATTGATTGAAGACTTTAAAGTGCGCGTTGAAGACCTGAAAAAAATGCAAGTGCCTGAATGAATTCTTACACCATTTGCCTTGGAAATACAAAATGAAGACATTAACTCTACTAATACTAATATTAACCCTTAAAAAGCGGCTCACCACATAAGTCGAGTTAAATAAAGCTGGACTATGTGGCGGCGCTCGACATAACTCGAGTGGCAATTTCAGCACGTAATGTTGCTGAGAGAGAGAGACAAGTGGTGGCAGGAGAGTAGCGAGTGTATGACTGCTCCAGACCACCGCGGAGAACCTACTGACACGAATCTCACCTCCCTCCTACCTCTCTCACTCGCTATATACGGAATTGTATCGGGAAAGTGGCTAATTACCTGCTTTTTGCACTCGCGTTGCACGGTTATTGCAAGAAAACTAGCCATCATAAAAGGATCGTTATGGTGTCATTCGAAAGCTCTGTTTATGCCCTTTCAGGGATAGATACTTGTTTTACGTTCTGGGTCTTATTTAGGCATGAAAATGATCACGTAAACAGCCCTATTTTGGCTAAAAACACCCTGCTGGGCGGTACATATAAATAAACCGCATAGGCCGCTCGTAAAGGGTTAAGGTACTACTATAATTCCACATATTTATTGTATCATAATATGCATGTAATAGTTTTTTTTTCTCACAATATATTAAATTATTCTTATTTTTAAATGTTTGGGGGTCGAGGAATAATTTGAAACTTCATTAAGGGGTCAATGAGCTGAAGAGTTTGGGAATCCCTGCACTAAGGGGAGGCAGACCGTTTTTCTGGACCCCCTTCTCCCTCATGTTTAGCCCGACTATTTTTGAGATTTTAAGACATTGGTTCCATTAGTTTGGGGATTTTATGACCTTTCACCCCATTTCTTTGCCAATATTTAGACCTTTCCTGCCATTTAGGTGTTGATAATTTTCTGGCGAGCGATAGCGAGCCTGTAAATTTAAGACGAACCTGCCTTCGGCCGAAAAATGTACAAATTTATCTTGAAGGGGGTTTGTCTAAGCTTGATGGAGGTCTAGCGAGGAAACTAAGAAATATAGGAATGAATCACCAAACAAACGGCCAGTCTCCCTTTAACTTAGAATGGCTCCTCGTAGTCTCCTTGTGTTATATATATATATATATATATATATATATATATATATATATATATATATATATATAATGTTACGTATCTTGATCCTCAAGTGGTTAACTTGATGAATCTAGATAGCACAGAGATATATATTAAGGTATCAGTCAGCTGAAGGCAAAACAAAAGTAAAATCTAATAAAATAATTTCCTGTTGTTGCTTCCTTTCATTTTGGATCTTAGGACTTAATATCCTTTATTGACTGATACTCTTTAATTATGAAAAATACTGAAACTAATTAAAGTCATGTAGTATTTATAAAGAATTATTATTTAACCGAAGCTTAGTAGGCTATGGTTATGAACCGAATAAGTTATAGCTAAAGAAGGACTATTAATTTTATAAAAAGTCTTGAAAGATAAATGTTAAAGTAAGAATATTTCGGTCTCTTATCCTTTTTGAAATGAATAGATAGTTTTCTTATGTCCTTTTATTTATATTTAATGTAATTATTCTTGGTTCTTGTCTTACGTTAATAGTATTATATTATTATTATCATCAGGAGTAATATCAAAGTCACATAAAAAGTTAGATATATATTTAATAATTAGTTAAATGTATTTCTTAACCACGTAACATTGAGGTTTGATTATGAGTAAATAAAGTTACAGGATCGTTTCATAGATTCGATTCAGGTCTCACTCAAATAATATGAAAAGCAAAATATAATATTTGAAGCAAAAGAATTTTCTTCAGCTTAGAAAATCACTATAAGTAATATTAACACAGCCATGTTAGTCTAAGGCGATATTACTAATACGAGACAATAGCATCACCGTACGCACCATTAAGCAATGTAAGCTTAATTCAAAGAAAATGAAAGAACTCGTAAGTATTAATATAAAACAATAGGATTACTTTCATCATAACCCAATTACTTAAAGAGTTGCTTTAGTCCACAAGTTAGTCAACTAAAATAGTTAAGTACATAATAATAGCGTTAACGTTAATTCCCAATCAAATAGTTAAACACATAATAGTGTTCACGTTAATTCCCAATTAAATAGTTAAACACATAATAGTGTTCACGTTAATTCCCAATTAAATAGTTAAACACATAATAGTAGTGTTCACGTTAATTCCCAATCACATATCTCACTAACCAACATAACATAAGTGTTTACACCGAACACACTTAACACACATTTATATAATCTGACTGACAGTCACAATCCCATTATAATACTTCACCCCGTCTTCCTCCAGCTGCAAGTTCACCTTCCCCAACTCCAAATGAGACTGATTTGAATGCCCACAACTCGGGTCTTATATACCAAACAATGATGGTGTAGGAACGAATCAGGAGGCGAGTGATGGTGCGCGCTCCAATCATAGCTCCTCGAATCACATAACAGGTGCCTGGTCCACTCACAGCTCCTGGCGTCGATCATACGTCATAGCATCGGTCATCGAGGTGTGAAGGCTAGCATGCTGGTATGGGGCGAGATGGTTTGCCCACTCGCTCGTTCGCTAGTCTGCTTCACCGTTTGGGTAGTGGGCTCCTTCAACTCTAATTCTAACTCTTAAATTAACATACAGGGCTCCGTATGTCAGACCTCCCCCCTAGAAAAGAGTTTAAGGAGTATAGTACATAATATTAAACATAATACATAAATAGATTCACCACCAGATTGGCAACAGCAAGATTATAATGAGGATATAATAAGGATATCACCCAAAGTAGGCAACGTCTCCAGGTACCACATCAGAACATAGCCGGAACGTAGCTGGAGCGTTATTCGAACTGCAAGGCATCTCACAGCTGAAGGCTTGAAAGCGCACTACAAAAGCATGATATTTACCTCGCTACAAGGGAGAGCTAATTGCCAAAATCCTCTCATTAAATTATACTTACTGCTGCATGAGGCCAAACTGGTAAATGCAATCTTTGATCCGTGGCAGTGGGTAGGTATCGTTCTTTGTGACCGCATTGACTTGCCTATAGCCCTACAAAACCTATGGCTCCCGTCTGGCTTTGGCACAAGTATGACCGGACTACTCCACTGGCTTAAGGCCCTTGTGATCAGCTCTTTTGATAACATTAAGTCAAGCTCGACCTGCAGTATACTCCTGCGTTGTGGCGAGACACGGTAGGGGGATAGTTTAATGGGAGTTGCATCCCCTACGTCGATGTCGTGCACGGCCAAAGAAGTGAGCCCTGGAGTATCACGGAACACACTGGGAGACTGAGATAAAACAGAGATTAGTTGGTTCGCTTGATCAGAGGGAAGATGACATAGTTTAGATGGTAATTCCCTCAAAGCCACTGAATTATACTGAAAGTTGGATAGGCTACATGACAAGTCAAAGTCTGCATGGATACCTTCAGGCTCTGGAACAGTCTGTTGCGGGTCAGTAAGAGAACTGAAGACTTCGTCCGCACCAGGCTGCTCACAGGTCCTGACATTCACTGCCACAGTGGGAGAATCTGGAGGAGAGGAATCAGGGGACCTATGGTAGGGTTTCAACATATTTATATGGAATACTTGCGTGGGCTTTCTCCTGTCTGGGGTAGTTACTAGATAATCGGTAATGCTCACCCTCCGAATGATCTTATAGGGGCCCCTGAACTTGGCAGATAAAGGTTGGCCAAAAAGGGGGAGCAGGACCAAAACCTCATCACCGGGCTGAAACTCCCTCTCACGGGCTTTTCTGTCATACCATTTCTTCATGGAGCTTTTAGCCACTGTCAAGTTTTGAGCTGCAAACTCACATGAGGATCTCAGCCGGGTTTTGAAATCTGAAACATACTTGAGGAGGTTTTGGTTCCCCTCCTGGCCAACTAGGCTATCCTGCAATAGTTGCAAAGGACCTCTTACCTGGTGACCGAAAACTAGCTCATTAGGGGAAAAACCCAGGGATTCAGTTGGAACCTCACGAGTAGCAAATAAAAGAAAAGGTACCCCCTTATCCCACTCAACTCCGGTCTCTGTACAATACTTACGTAACATTCCCTTTAATGTCTGATGATATCGTTCGAGAACCCCTTGACTCTCTGGGTGGTAGGTGCTAGACTTTACATGCTCGATACCCAACTCCTTCAGGGACTGCTGGAAAATGTTAGAGGTAAAATTAGTTCCTTGATCACTTTGCACCTCATGGGGGAAACCCATTCTGGTGAAAAATTTGAGCAGTTCCTTGATGACAGTTGGAGCAGAGGTAGTCCTTAAGGGTATAGCCTCTGGGTAGCGAGTTGCCATGTCCATGATAGTTAATAAATAAATGTTACCTTGGGAAGTCTTAGGCAATGGGCCTACAATGTCCACTACCACCCGAGTAAAAGGATTCTCGAAAACGGGCAAGGGCACCAGAGGATGTACAGGCACCTTCTGATTGGGTTTTCCTGTCATCTGGCAAGTGTGACACACTCTACAACGCTCCACTACATCTGCACGCATTCCTGGCCAGTAAAAGTGGGATCTGATTCTGTCTAGAGTTTTTCTCACACCTAGGTGTCCTGCCAATGGTATACAATGTGCCATTTTCAAGATATCTTTATGACAAGGTTTGGGGACTACTACTTGATGGACGTCCCAAGCCCCGTCATCGATTGGTCTGTGTGGCGGTCTCCATCTACGCCACAATACTCCTCCTTTGAGGTAGAAACATTCACCACCCTCCTTCTCACATTCCTCTTCACTCACGGCCCTGGCAGCTAACTCCTTGCATTCACTATCATCTCTCTGTAGCTCTACCAGGCCACTAGGACAATTTGGAGGGGTTTCATGGTCATCGTTAGGGTCAAGATGAGCCATAAAGGTGTCAGATAAATCCACCTCAGTCACATCATCAGGCACAGTTGGAGCATCATTCACACTCTCATCATCCCTTTCATCAACTCTTACATTCGGTACATTTCTGTCTGAGGGAACTGCTACTTGAGACATTGAACGTGTGTCAGCACACACAGGGAAAACTGTTGGCATCTCCTTGTCGAGCTCACCGGTTAGTGGCTCGTTAACAGGGGAAAGTGACAAAATGGGGTCTGGTCGGACCTTCTCACCTGCTACATCATTCCCCAAAAGGAGTGTTACCCCAGGCACAGGGATATCTTGGGACCTACACAAAGCTATGGTGGCCTCACCCTGTAGTAACTCACATTCAATTTCGCCTTTTACCAAGTGTGCATAAAATTGGCCTCCAGCACCTCTCATTACAACTGGTTCGCCAGGTGGGCACTTAGTGTAAGGATTCACCATGAGGGTGCTAGTAGAACCTGTGTCTCTCAGAATTTTTACCTCATGCATACAACCATTTAATCTCACGTTGCCAGATGAAATAAAGGGACGGTAACTGTCCTGCACTGATGGTGAAATTATTATTGGTTTAACCCTAGTGGGTTGCACCACACATGCTACTACACCCCTGTCTAGATGATTTACGTTAGCTGCTAGGTACTCCTTCTGTCGGGAGTCCTGTATTAAAGGAACTTTTGGTGCTAGGTACTCCTTCTGTCGGGAGTCCTGCATTAAAGGAACATTTGGTGCTAGGTACTCCTTCTGTCGGGAGCCCTGCATTAAAGGCACATATGGAGTTTGAGATACGGCGGCAACTGTCTGCCCCGATCTCTCGGTTTTTTCCTTGGCCCAGCACTGATAAGCTAGGTGGCCTCTCATGCCACAAAAAGTACATACTTTAGGGGATATGGGAACGTTCCCTCTTTGAGCATTACTATTACTTTGGGGCCCACCTCTGTTACCATTGCCCTGAGTCGCATTTTAGTTGGGGGAACAATTCTATTTTGGCTAGCTGGGGAAGACGTTATAGGCTTGTGACTGGGTCTGTCAGATTTGTGATTGGGATACTTAAAATTAGAACTAGAATTATCGTAGGGCTTCTTTCCACGAAATTTGTTGTTGAGCACGTATGTGTCAGCCATGTCAGCGGCGTCGGCAAGACAATCTACCTTTTTCCCCTTTAAATGATAGGATACAGAAGAATAAATTTTCCATAGGAAATTTTCTAACAGGACCAACTCCTTCAGATCGTTGTAGCTTGTGACTTTCTTACTCTTGACCCAATGATTGAAAGTTTTAGTCATGGTCCTGGCAAATACCTTATGGGTTTCTTCTACTTTCTTCTGGTTTTTACGGAAAGATTGCCTGTAAGCCTCAGGCTGCAATTGATAGGTTTTTAGGATAGCTTCTTTGAGATTGTCATAATCCTGCCTAACTTCTGCTACTTCTGACAAATACGTGGCTCGAGCCTGCCCTGTCAAAACAGTTTGTAACATAAAAGGCCATTGATCTCTGGTCCACTTCATACCTCCAGCAACTTCCTCAAACAAAACAAAGAAATCCTGCACATTATCCTCAGTGAAAGGTGGAATGACACTAGTCATAGTCAATCCCAGAGGGGGAGCAATTTCGGGAGCATTTGTATTGACATTTAGTTGAGCCGTACGATATTGATATTCATAATGTTCGGTCTTTATTCTGGCTTCTTCGATATTTGCTCTGGCTTGTTCGGCATTTATTCTGGCTAGTTCTATATTTAGTCTGGCTTGTTCGGTCTTTGCTTCGGTATTTATTCTGGCTAGTTCCAGTACTTGATCACCGGTCAAACCAGGTGGCAATTGTTCATCAAGTTGGCTAGGTTTACTCGGGATCCCACCAACTGCTCCGTCACCCTCCTCGCCTTCTACAGGGAACAGGTGGGTTTTTATGGTCTGAGCCACCTCTACTTTAGACATGTTTGAGACAGTTAATTGGAGATGTGAGGCAAGCACTTCCAGTTCGGATTTTGACAGACAGTCAATGTCAGGGGCTGTGGGTTTTGATTCTATGAAAACTCGAGCATCTTCGTCATTAATTAGATGAGGCATGATTAATATTTGATTTTTAAGTAGTGAAACGGTAATGAAACTGAGTGAAACTGTATGAAACGAATCCTGGCGAGGTCGCCACTCTTCTGTTACGTATCTTGATCCTCAAGTGGTTAACTTGATGAATCTAGATAGCACAGAGATATATTAAGGTATCAGTCAGCTGAAGGCAAAACAAAAGTAAAATCTAATAAAATTATTTCCTGTTGTTGCTTCCTTTCCTTTTGGATCTTAGGACTTGGTATCCTTTATTGACTGATACTCTTTAATTATGAAAAATACTGAAACTAATTAAAGTCATGTAGTATTTATAAAGAATTATTATTTAACCGAAGCTTAGTAGGCTATGGTTATGAACCGAAGAAGTTATATCTAAAGAAGGACTATTAATTCTATAAAAAGTCTTGAAAGATAAATATTAAAGTAAGAATATTTCTGTCTCTTACCCTTTTTGAAATGAATAGATAGTTTTCTTATATGTCCTTTTATTTATATTTAATGTAATTATTCTTGGTTCTTGTCTTACGTTAACAGTATTATATTATTATTATCATCAGGATTTATATCAAAGTCACATAAAAAGTTAGATATATATTTAATAATTAGTTAAATGTATTTCTTAACCACGTAACATTGAGGTTTGATTATGAGTAAATAAAGTTACAGGATCGCTTCATAGATTCGATTCAGGTCTCACTCAAATAATATAAAAAACAAAATAATATTTTGAAGCTAAAAGAATTTTCTTCAGCATAGGAAATCACTAGAAGTAATATTAACACAGCCATGTTAGTCTAAGGCGATATTACTAATACGAGACAATAGCATCACCGTACTAAGCACCGTTAAGCAATGTAAGCTTAATTTAAAGAAAATGAAAGAACTCGTAAGTATTAATATAAAACAATAGTATTATTTTCATCATAACCCAATTACTTAAAGAGTTGCTTTAGTCCACAAGTTAGTCAACTCAAATAGTTAAGTGCATAATAATAGCGTTAACGTTAATTCCCAATCAAATAGTTAAGTAGATAAATAGTAGCGTTAACGTTAATTCGCAATCAAATAGTTAAGCACATAATAGTAGCGTTAACGTTAATTTCCAATCACATATCTCACTAACCAACATAACGTAAGTGTTTACACCGAACACACTTAACACACACTTATATAATCTGACTGACAGTCACAATCCCATTATAATACTTCACCCCGTCTTCCTCCAGCTGCAAGTTCACCTTCCCCAACTCCAAATGAGACTGATTTGAATGCCCACTACTCGGTTCTTATATACTAAACAATGATGGTGTATGAACGAATCAGGAGGCGAGTGATGGTGCGCGCCCCTATCATAGCTCCTCGAGTTGCATAGCAGGTGTGTGGTCCAATGGGGGCTCCTGGCGTCGATCATACGTCATAGCGTCGGGTCATCGAAGTAGTTTGCAGGGTCCCCTATGACGCATGCAGGTGTGAAGGCTAGTTTGCTGGTATGCGGGCGAGCTGGTTTCCCCCTCGCTGGTTCGCTCGCTGGTCTGCTTCGCCGCTTGGGTAGTTTGACACTCCTTCAACTCTAATTCCAACTCTTAAATTATATATATATATATATATATATATATATATATATATTTCTTTAATACATACGAGGTTGAAAGAAATGGCAATTTCTGCGTTGGAAATTTTATTATTCAAAGTTTCCAGGTCTCTGATGAGTTTTCGCTGGGTGGCAGGAAGTAGATGAAGGAGATGAGCAAAATTCATGGTGGTACAGGGTTACATTAATGTACATGATACAGGATATACGACGCGTTTCACTGGACAACCAGCATTATCAAGTAAGGATAGAATGATATAAATTATTATTATTATTATTGTGAGATAGAGGGGCTCACTAGTGATGAAAGAAGAGGGTGAAGTCCAAGGTAAAGTGGTGAGTAGGAAGAGTTGTAGAGATGAAAGATGGTGGGCTGGACCACCTTGCTATTTTTTCTTTGGTTGTTGGGAGTAAATGTTGAACATCTTGGTCTTGTTCAGCCGTTGTCTCTGCTTTTTCGGCTTAGGACTGGAGAGGTGGTAGGAAGGTTCGGTGGAGATTGCTGGCGTTGTTGGTGGATCTTCAGCAGGGGCAGGGTTCCCCTTCTTAGGTGTCTTGTTGGTAAACCAAGGCATAGATGATAGAGTCTCGGCAGGTGGAGTTCCTTGGTTGTAGCTGGATTTTGGTGAGCATCGGGTGGCGCTTGTTGGTGTTTATAATTGATGATTGGTGGTCGTTGCTGCTGTTGCTGGTCAAGTTCCATTGGTGTTGATGATGAGGAGTGCTCCACTTTGCTTCTGTTTAGACTAAGAGGTCTTGGCAGAAGCAGTTGTTGTTTGGGAGCACTCCTCGCCTCCAGCGGTGTTGGTTCTGGGGCTCGGTGTTGTTGTCTCTTGGAGGGCTTCTTCCTTGCCGACGACCTCTTGGTGATTGCTGAGGTCGTGGAGAGAGCCTCCTCAGGGATGGTGATTGTCGGCAGCTTGTTGACTGACAGCAGATAGGGGCAGCCCCCTAGGAGTTCTTTTTGCGAACTTTTTTATGGGTACCATCGAGGAAGAGCTCCTAGCTGCCCAACGACCACCCGTCTACTGTAGATACGTGGATGACATCTTCGTGCAAATCAAGGACCTCCACGAACTACAGGAACTCCAGCGTCGCTTCATGACCTCCTCCGGACTTAACTTCACCTTTGAAAAATCTAACAATGGACAACTCCCCTTCCTCGACATCCTCGTAGCTCTGAACGACCATGGGTTCAAAACCACCGTCTACATTAAACCTACTAACACAGGACAATGCCTCAACGGCGATAGTGAATGCCCCCGCCGTTATCTTCTATCCTCCATCTCCGCCTATGTTAGGAGAGCCCTCACGCACTGCTCTACCTTGGGCCGACACCCACCAGGAACTAGAAAGACTATCCCAAGTTTTAGTAAATAACGGATACTCCAACTCCGACATCTCCAGCATCATCAACCACCATCTTGAAAAATGGTACACCCAAAGCCCTCCCAACATTGACCCCCCCAATGAAATTAAGATCTTCTACCGCAATTTTATGTCCTCTGAACACAAAAATGACGAGGCCGTCTTAAAAGAAATAATCTCCAAGCATGTCCACCCAACCAACCCGGAAAACAAAATCAAATTAATAATTTATTACAAATCCCCCAAGACCTCCAGCCTCGTTCTTCACAACAAACCAGCTTCCACCAAGATAAAGCGCCCGATGACCGACGATCACGTCATTTACCAACATACCTGTAATTATGAGGACTGTGGACCTCATTCCTATATTGGTATGACGCAGACTCGTCTTTCACGTCGGTTAACTCTTCACCTTCAGGCTGGAGCCATCAAAGACCACTATCTCACCCCTAACCACCCCCACCTCACACGCAACGAGTTAGAGAAACACACCACCATACTCGATAAAGAAAGTGACCCAAGGAGATTACCTATACTCGAAGCTTTATATATCCAAGCCTTACATCCCAACATCAACAACCAAACTCTGGACCTTCAGATCCTTCCTTCTGCCAAAAGGCACTTTCCTACAGGACCTAACACCCCCCCTCGCCCCCCGGTGCCTTTGATGCAGCCCCCGCGCTAGCTCCTTCAGCTTCGTCTTCCGCAGGCGCCACACGTACTACACAACTTAGGCCACGCAGCCAATCAGCTTCGACCCCGCCAACCGACCACCATCCCGCATCCAGTGCGCATGCGTGAAGCGGTTCTCTCTTTCTCTCTCCTAGAATACCCCTCCACCAATAGCAGACTTTTGCCCCCTGATTTTCGCCTCCTCTGATCCTCCACCCTCTATATATACCCTTCCTGTTTACCTTTTATATCATTCTATCCTTACTTGATAATGCTGGTTGTCCAGTGAAACGCGTCGTATATCCTGTATCATCATGTACATTAATGTAACCCTGTACCACCATGAATTTTGCTCATATCCTTCATCTACTTCCTGCCACCCAGCGAAAACTCATCAGAGACCTGGAAACTTTGAATAATAACATTTCCAACGCAGAAATTGCCATTTCTTTCAACCTCGTATGTATTAAAGAAAATTTATTACCTGGCTTTACTAACATATATATATATATAATGAATATATACACCATATGATAAGCACATTATTGACAACGATTCGTATGGCATTGGCCTGATGAAACTCTATGTGAAACGTTGTCAATAAAGTGCTCCTCCTCATATAGTGTTGTCAATAAAGTGCTCCTCCTCATATAGTGTTCATATTCATTATCATGTTGTCATTGTGTAAAAATTATAATCTAGTGTGAATTATGACCAATATTTCATACATTCAAATACATGAATGTATGTTCGGCTGGGACATTTTCTGCCAAAAAATGTACATATTTATCTCGAAAGGGGGTCTTGGGGTTTATATTCTTAAAACTTGATGGGTGTCTGGGGAACAAGCTAAAAATTAAGAGCTTGGCTTGACGTGTCCTGGTTTGGAAGAGGTTTACAATTTCCAAGGCTGTTAGTATCAGTTTGACCCCTAGACACACCTCAAGTTGTTGTTGTTCCCCAGGCTGTCTGACCGAACAGCCCCAAGGTCCCGAGCAAGGCCAAGGCCATAACCGAGCGCCCCCACAGAACCCTCCCTGCTTACCACTAATAAAACCCAGGTGACCGAAGCCACTCCAAGGCGGGGAGCTTAGGAGGGTGCGGAAACGCCCGGGACACCAATCCCCACCCAAGGCCCTGTGCCCTTCAGCAATTATGAAGGGAAAGTTGAGGAGGAAAGTACAAATGTGACGCTTTGGCTCCCAATCTGCCAACCTCGAGGTTGGCAGTAGGGAGGTCAATCCACGGAAGATACGCCGTCACTTGAGATCTAGAAAATATATGAGTAAAAGGAACAGTCAGAGTAAGCTATGGGTATGGCAGAGATCGCTCAGCTCTCACTGACAGACCAGCCCATCACCACCACCTTTCAAGTTAACCCCTTCACCACCATTACATTAAGGGGGGTCACCGGCTTTTTTTTGTTTTTTTTCCCTTTTCTCTCTTTCTCTGGCTTGTATCCATTCGGCCCCATTCAGCCAACTGTTTTAAGACGTTTATCCCCATCCAGGTGTCGATTTCTGCCTGGCGAGCGATAGCGAGCCAGCATTTTATGGAGAAATCCGGCTATCGAAAAATGTACAATTTAGCTTGCTGTCAAAACAAAAATATATATATGCTGGCTACCTACCGCTCGCCAGGAAAATATTGACACCTGGATGGGGGGAAAGCGTCTTAAAACAGTAGGCTGAATTGGGCCGAATGGATACAAGCCAAAGAGAGAGGGAGAGAAAGGGAGAAAAAAAGCGAGGTGGGCTCCCTTTAGTAGTTGTATTCTGGTTAACAATTAATATAAGATATCCACTTGAGGGACTTCTCTCTTGACCCCTTTCTCCCTCATGTTTAGCCCCATTGCTTTTCTAATTTTAAGACTTTCGCCCCATTATTTTGACGATTTTAAGAACCTTCGACCCATTTCTGTCACTTTTTAGACCTTTCGTGCCATTTAGGTGTCGATTTTATCCGGGCGAGCGATAGCGAGCCTGTAATTTAAGAGGAACCGGCTTTCAGCCGGGACATTTTTCTACCGAAAAATGTACAAATTTATCTTGAAAGGGGGTCTAGGGAGTGTAATTTTAAGCTTGATGGAGGTCTAGGGAACAAACTAAATACCTCCCCTTAATATACGATTCTCTTCGTGTCAAAAAGATTAACGTTAGTTGTCCCGACAGAGCTCCCTCAGTGCTCTCCATAATATAATCTACCTATAGGACTCAAATCTACCTATAATCTACCTATAATCTACCTATAATCTACCTATAATCTACCTATAATCTACCTATAATCTACCCATAATCTACCTATAATCTACCTATAATCTACCTATAATCTACCTATAATCTACCTATAATCTACCTATAATCTACCTATAATCTACCTATAATCTACCTATAATCTACCTATAATCTACCTATAATCTACCTATAATCTACCTATAATCTACCCATAATCTACCTATAATCTACCCATAATCTACCTATAATCTACCCATAATCTACCTATAATCTACCCATAATCTACCTATAGGACTCAAAGGGGTAAATACGATTAGGATTAACCCGCTTAGTAACAGAGGTCCTTCTTAATCTGAATATAAACTAGTCTGATGTTAGCCAGAATGGAAGGTAGAGAGGCGTCATGGTGCTGAAGGGGTGAAGGGGAGGTTTTTGGTTTGTTCCCTAGACCTCCATCATGCTTAATATTACACCCCCTATACCCCCTTTTAAGAAACATGTGTACATTTTTCGATATTAAAATATCCCGGCCGAAGGGCGATTCCTCTTAAATTACAGGCTCGCTTTCGCTCGCCAGAAAAAATCAATACCTCAATGGCACGAAAGATCTAAAAATTGACAGAAATGGGGCGAAAGTTCTTAAAATCGCCAAAATAATGGGGCGAACGTCTTAAAATCTCAAAAGCAATGGGGCTAATCATGAGGGAGAAAGGGGTCCAGAAAAAAAAATCCCCTTTAAATGACACCAGTGGGGCATCAATATGGCGGAGCTTGGACGATCTCTGTCACGGTATCAATATGGCGGAGCATGGACGAACTCTGTCACGGTAGTAGGGTCTTTAGCGGCGACACTGTACAGACTAATAACACACATAAAAAAAGCCACTCCAACAGCTTCCTCTCTCTCCAACTCTTCAGAAGAAACAAAATAGGAAAAGTAGACTGTAGATACGAGGTGCCGTTGTAAAGGCTTATTCCTCCATACCTTCCCTGGATTATTGTGCACCGGTATCGGAAACTAGGCTGATGATAGATGAATTTAGGTGACCGAGATATGTTAAGGGGAGATGGGCCGTTTTTTGGTCTATTAATTCATTTATTTATTATGTTTTCTAGTTTCCTCCCTAGACCTCCATGAAACTTAAAAAGACATCCAATAAATCCCCCTAATAAATACATTTGTAAATTTTTCGATAAAAAAATGTCCCGGCCGAAGGCCGAATCTTCCAAAATTATAGGCTCACTATCGTTCACCAGGAAAAAAATCGACACCTTAATAGCACGAAAGGTCTTAATATTGACAAAGAAATGGGGTGAAAGGTCTTAAAATCGACAAACTACTGGGGAAAACATCTTAAAATCTGAAAACTAGTAGGGCTAAACATGAGGGAGAAGGGGGATCAGAAAACCGACTCATCTCCCCGCTGACCTCATATACCAATGTTGAGGATAAATGTTGGGGGTGGGGGGGGGGAGATCGCTCGAGTGATACCGTCTTTACTGGGTCCCATCGCATTTAGGTGACCGAAATATTTTAAATGATGACCTCATAGGCTGCCAGACCAGTGTTGAGGAACATTTTTGAGGGAAAAATCGGCCGTGTGATACCGTGTTTACCGGGTCCCATCGCGAGGAGGCTGCCAGACAAGGTTGCCAATTTAGCTACTTTTCTGCTAGATCTAGAGGTTTTTACTTCGATCTAAAGGCCAATTTTTACATCTAGCGACATGAATTCGAGCGATGTTCTGTATATTTGAGACTTTTCGAGCGATATTGTAGCGATTTTGCCATTATTGTAGCGATTTTCGACATAAATTCACTATCTAACGAACTTGATATGGTAACCCTGCCAGTGCCAGAGAACGTTCCATCAGGGCCCGGTGCTGGAATCAGGCGTTTTGTAGATCCCCAAGGCGAACTTGTAGCCCGAGTCTGGATCCTGGAAGTGAGGTGGGCTGAGATGAAGGACTAGGGGGTGTTTGGGAGGATTCTTGGGTGTCGAAGAGGTGTTGTGGTGTAGAGGAGATTGTTGAGGTGTAGTGGTGTGAGGTATAGTGTTGAGGTGTGGAGAAGACTGCTGGGGTGTCGTGGTGTAGGGTATAGTGTTTGGGTGTAGAGTCTGGATCCTGGAAGTGAGATGGGTTGAGATGAAGGACTAGGGGATGTTGAGGAGGGGTCTTGGGTGTCGTAGAGGTGTTGTGGAGATTGTTGAGGTGTAGAGGGTGTTTGAGGTGTAGGATTGTTGGGTAAGAGAAGATTGTTGAGGTGTAGTGGTGTAGGGTATAGTGTTGAGTGTAAAGTCTGGATCATGGGAGCGAGGTGGGTTTAGAATTAGATGAAAGACTAAGGGGGTGTTGGGGAGGTTCTTGGGTGTCGTAGAGGAGATTGTTGAGGCGTAGTGGTGTAGGGTATAGTGTTGAGGTGTAGAGGAGATTGTTATGGTGTAGTGGTGTAGGGTATAGTGTTGGGGTGTAGAGCTTAGATCATGGGAGCGAGGTGGGTTTAGATGAAGGACTAGGGGGTGTTGGGGAGGTTCTTGGGTGTCGATGAGCTGTCGGGGTGTAGAAAAGATTGCTGAGGTGTTGTGGTGTAGGGTATAGTGTTGAGTGTAGAGCTTATATGGGAGCTAGGTGGGCTGAGATAAAATACTTGCTGGTGTTGTGGAAGTTTCTTTTAATTACATTCTAGCTATTTTTAGACGATTTTCTGCAGTTTAAGAAGGATCTGTGGTAGTAAAAAGAGCTAAGTGAGATAGTTCGAAGGCTGTTAATTACTGGTGGTCCTTTTTTAAACTGAATAAAATCGTCTAATAGTAGCCAGAATAAAGTTAAAAGGACGGCTCGGTACTGAAAGGGTTAAGTATCGAGAAATTAGCTGCTTAGGGATTCAATTGACCGTCAGGTGAAAATAAACCGAGTATAGTGTCCGGCCTTCTATGTGACGCTGCCTGCCCAACTTGTGGTGACAGTCCTTATATACTAGGAGTGGGTTACTTCCTGGGGGGTGGGGGGGGGGGGGGGGGCTGGTTGTGTGTAGGTAGGTGTATCTGTCTGTTTATGTGTATCTGTGTGTGTGTGTGTCCCGGACTGTGCGTAAGTGAGCATGAGTGTAGGTTTGTGTGCAGGTGTGTTAAGTCTGTCCCAGGCTGTGTGTAGGTGAGGTGTGTGTAGTGGAGTGTGTGTGTATGTGCGTAGTGTATGCGTGTGTTTGTGTGTGTGTTTATGTATATGAATGTGATTGTGTGTCCTTGGCTGTGTGTTAGGTAGGTATGAGTGTGTGTATATGTGCATCTGTATGTGATATATATAATTATACAGTATATATATATTTTTAGGGGGGGGGGGGGGGACTTGGCTAGCTGCTGCGATTGACCATGACGCTAATCTCCGTGGTGACCTTGCCCCCCGTTTGGAGTCAGCGGTGACGTGTAACTACGGGTGAGGCCGGGGATCGATGGGTTGGTTTGTGAGGCCCCCTTCTCCCGAGTGGTTAGCCCCATTGGTTTTTAGATTTTATGACGTTCGACCCATCAGTTTGGCGATTTTAAGACCTTACACCCCAATTTGTTGTCAATATTAAGACCTTTCGTGCCATTTAGGTGTCAAAATTTTCCTGGCAAGCGAAGCGAGCCTGTAATTGTAGGAGGAATCGGCCTTCGGCCGGAAGGATCTGTGGTAGTTAAAAGGGTTGGTTGATATAGTTTGAAGCCTTATTATTGCTAGAGGTCCTTCCTAAGCTGAATATAAATGTCTAATATACGCCAGAATATGAGGAAAGGACGTCCCCGGTACTGAAGGGGTTAAAGATACATATACTGTACAGTTCTAGGAGGTATTACTGTATTCTGTATTACTGTATCCTGTATTACTGTATTACTGTATCCTCCGGTACAGTAGGGGTTGAGGGTGATCTTCTTTCATATCATACTAACTCCTGGTCATCCTCCTTTCGGGACTTCGGTAAGACCTTTTCTGTTGCGCTAGACATATCGAAGGCCTTCGGTAGAGTCTGGCACAAATCTTTAATATCTAAACTACCCTCCTTCTTTTTCTATCCCTCAATCTGTGCCTTTGTCTCTAATTTCCTTTCCGGCCGTTCCATAGCTGCGGTTGGTGGACGGCCATCGCTCACTGCATCATCCTATCAACTCCGGTGTTCCTCAGGGTTCTGTCCTATCTCCTATTCTCTTTCTAATTTTCATTAATGATCTTCTCAACTGTACCTCCAGTCCCATCCATTCATATGCAGACGACTCTACCTTACATTCTTCAATTAGTTTTCCAGAACGCCCCAGCAAGCAATCCCTCGAAAACAAACGTAATAAAGTCATACAACACTTATCTTCTGATCTAACTACCATTTCCAATAGGGGCAGAGAAAACCTTGTTGCCTTTAATGCTTCCAAAACCCAATTTATCCATCTATCTACCCGTCGTGAGCTCCCAGTGGACTATCCCTTATACTTTAACAACACAAAATCAATCCTTCATCTTCTCTCAGTATTCCTAGTGTCTCCTTTTCTTCTGCTCTCTCTCTTGGAAGGACCACATTACCACTCTTGCTATGGCAGCCTCCCAGAAGCTGGGTGTGCTCAACTGCCTCAAGGGGTTCTTTACCCCTGCACAGCTTCTTGCTCTGTACAGGGGTACAGTGCAACCCTATAATGACTATTGTTCACATGTGTGGGGAGAATCCTCTCACACAGCAGTTTAGATAAAGTAGAAAGGAAAGCCTTTCGTATCATTAACTCCCGTCCACTCACTGACTCTTTGCAATCTCTCTCTCTTTTCGCCGCAATGTTGCATCTCTCTCGCTATTCTATCGCTACTAAAAAAATCAGTGTTCTTTAGAGCTCTCTCAGTAGATACCACCTCTTTTATGTAGGGTACGTAACACCCGTCTTGCAACACAATTCCACCCCTACTCTGTGCAACTCTCCAAATCACGAGTGAAACGATACTACCAATCTTTCTTCTATTCAACAGCTAAACTATGGAACTGTCTCCCTGAATCCATCTTTCCCTCATCCTATGACTTAAATTGCTTCAAACTACGTGTGCCAAACATTTTGGCTTGATTTTGGCCCTGTCACTCTTTCAACTCTGGGGGAGGCACTAGTCACGAGCAGTTTTGCCTTTTGTATCCCTCATCCATATAAAACAAAAAAACAAAAAACAAAAAACAAAATCACCAACAAATTGTACCCATACTCTTTTAAATGAACAGGACTCAATCCGCTGACCCCCACCAATATAATAACCTACCATCAGTATTAAGGGAGATCTCCACTTAAGGGATTTTTTTCTTGACCCCTTTCTCCCTCATGTTTAGCCCCATTGCTTTTGATATTATAAAACGTTTGCCCCATTAGTTTAGCGATTTTAAGAACTTTCACCCCATATTAAGACCTTTCGTGCCATTCAGGTGTCAATTTTATCCTGGCGAGCGATAGCGAGCCTGTAATTTAAGAGGAACCGGCCTTCGGCCGGGACATTTTCCTACCGAAAAATGTACAAATATATCTTGAAAGGGACTCAAGGGGGTGTAATTTTAAGTTTGATGGAGGTCTAGGGAACAAACTAAATACCTCCCCTTAAGGGAGCCCAGACGGTATTGTGCAGCATAATTTAATGGTTCGCCTCAATGGTATAAGGAAGCGGTATAGTTTGTTCTCTAAAACTCCCCCCTTCTATATAAATTTGTACATTTTTCGGTAGAAAAATGTCCCGGCCGACGGCTGATTCCTCTTCAAATACAGGCTCGGTACCGGTCGCCAGGAAAAAAATCGACACCTAAATGGCGCGAAAGGTCTTAATATTGGCAAAGAAATGGAGCAAAACGTCTGAAATTCGCCAAACTAATGGGTGAATGTTTTAAAATCTCCTAACTAATAGGGCTAAACATGAGGGAGGAGGAGGACTCGAAAAACCAACTGCCTCCCCTTAACAGTTACATCCGGGGCCCAGAGTCGGACACCAGTAAACAAATGGAGCCTAATTAATGTGGGATAATGAGGTGATTGGGAACGAGGGAGTCATTAAGGGAGCCCACCTCGCTTTGTTTCTCTTTCTCTCCCTCTCTCTTTGGCTTGTATTCATTCGGACCCCTTCAGCCTACTGTTTTAAGACGTTTACCCCCATCCAGGTGTCAATATTTTCCTCGCCAGCATATATATATATATATATATATATATATATATATTATATATATATAATTATATATATATAATGTATGACAGGAAGCTAAATTTGTAAATTTTTCGATAGAAAAATGTATCCGGCGAAGCCTGATTTCTCCATACAATGCTGGCTCGCTATCGCTCGCCAGGAAGAAATCGAAACCTTGATGGGGATAAACGTCTTAAAACAGTTGGCTGAATGGGGCTGAATGGATACAAGCCCGGGAAAGAGAGAAAAGGAGAGAAAGATAAAGAAAGCCGGTGCCCCCCCCCCCCCTTTACGGTAGATCAGCCCACGTGTTGGTGATGGGTTGTTCGGGGGACTATATTATTTGGGTGATGGGTTGTTCGGGTGACTTTTATTTTGGTAATGGGTTGTTCGGGTGACTATATTATTTGGGTGATGGGTTGTTCGGGGGACTATTTTATTTGGGTGATGGGTTGTTCGGGTGACTTTTATTTTGGTAATGGGTTGTTCGGGGGACTATATTATTTTGGTGATGGGTTGTTCGGGGGACTATTTTATTTGGGTGATGGGTTGTTCGGGGGACTATTTTATTTGGGTGATGGGTTGTTCGGGTGACTTTTATTTTGGTAATGGGTTGTTCGGGGGACTATATTATTTTGGTGATGGGTTGTTCGGGGGACTATTTTATTTGGGTGAGGGTTGTTCGGGGGACTATTTTATTTGGGTGATGGGTTGTTCGGGGGACTATTTTATTTGGGTGATGGGTTGTTCGGGGGACTATTTTATTTGGGTGATGGGTTGTTCGGAGGACTATTTTATTTGGGTGATGGGTTGTTCGGGGGACTATTTTATTTGGGTGATGGGTTGTTCGGGGGACTATATTATTTTGGTGATGGGTTGTTCGGGGGACTATTTTATTTGGGTAATGGGTTGTTCGGGGGACTATTTTATTTGGGTGATGGGTTGTTCGGGGGACTATTTTATTTGGGTGATGGGTTGTTCGGAGGACTATTTTATTTGGGTGATGGGTTGTTCGGGGGACTATTTTATTTGGGTGATGGGTTGTTCGGGGGACTATTTTATTTGGGTGATGGGTTGTTCGGGGGACTATTTTATTTTGGTGATGGGTTGTTCGGGGGACTATTTTATTTGGGTGATAGGTTGTTCGGGGGACTATTTTATTTTGGTAATGGGTTGTTCGGGGGACTATTTTATTTGGGTGATGGGTTGTTCGGGGGACTATTTTATTTGGGTGATGGGTTGTTCGGAGGACTATTTTATTTGGGTGATGGGTTGTTCGGGGGACTATTTTATTTGGGTGATGGGTTGATCGGGGGACTATTTTATTTGGGTGATGGGTTGTTCGGGGGACTATTTTATTTGGGTGATGGGTTGTTCGGGGGACTATTTTATTTTGGTGATGGGTTGTTCGGGGGACTATTTTATTTGGGTGATGGGTTGTTCGGGGGACTATTTTATTTGGGTGATGGATTGTTCGGGGGACTATTTTATTTGGGTGAAGGGTTGTTCAGGGGACTATTTTATTTGGGTGATGGGTTGTTCGGGGGACTATTTTATTTGGGTGATGGGTTGTTCGGGGGACTATTTTATTTGGGTGATGGGTTGTTCGGGGGACTATTTTATTTGGGTGATGGGTTGTTCGGGGGACTATTTTATTTGGGTGATGGGTTGTTCGGGGGACTATTTTATTTGGGTGATGGGTTGTTCGGGGGACTATTTTATTATGGTGATGGGTTGTTCGGGGGACTATTTTATTTGGGTGATGGGTTGTTCGGGGGACTATTTGATTTGATTTGTTCTGTTTCTTTTGGTAAAGGTATTTTTATAAATATATTTGTAGTTCTTCATTATTTTGTTTAGTTTGTTTTCTCTCCAGTAAGCCCCCTTGCAAGCTAAACCCCCCCCCCCCCCCCCCCCCACCATTTCTCCTTTAAGGTGGGATGGGCCGGTTTTCTGGACCACTTTCTCCCTCATGTTTAGCCCCATTAGTTTTTAGATGTTAAGATGTTTGCCCCATTAGTTAGTAGGTTTTGAGACCTTTCGCCCCATTTCGTCGTCAATATTTAGACCTTTCGTGCTATTTAGGTGTCGAGTTTTTCCCTGGCGAACGATAGTGAGCCTGTAATGTTGAAAGAACGGCCGATTTTCTACCGAAAAATTTACAAATTAATCTAGAAGGAGGATCTAATGGATGTGTTTTTTTTTTTTAATTTAATGGAGGTCTAGGGAAGAAACTAGAAAAATAATGAATACATGCAAAAATCGCCCAAAAAGTGAACCCCCCCCCCTCCACCCCTTAAGATATATTTGCACAGTTATCGGTAGAAAAAAATGTCACGGCCGTATTCATATTTTGTCACCAACCAACTCTACTTCTAAACTCAATTAACCCTTACAGTACCGGTGACGTCCTTTTCATTATATATATGCTGGTAACTATTAGACGATGTTATTCAGCTTAGGAAGGACCTCTAGCCATAATAGGCTGCAAACTATCTCAACCAACCCTTTTAACTACCACAGATCCTTCCTAAGCTGCATAATATCGTTTAAGGGGAGGTTTTTAGTTTGGTCTCTAGATATCCATCAAGCTTAAGATTACACCCCCTTGAGCCCCTTTCAAGATAAATTTGTACATTTTTCGGTAGAAAAATGTCCCGGCTGAAAGCCGGTTCCTCTTAAATTACAGGCTCGCTATCGCTCGCCAGGATAAAATCGACACCTAAATTGCACGAAAGGTCTTAAGATTGACAGAAATGGGTTGAAAGGTCTTAAAATCATCAAAATAATGGGGCGAACGTCTTAAAATTAAAAAAAAAAAGCAATGGGGCTAAACATGAGGGAGAAAGGAGTCCAGAAAAAACTCCCTCAAGTGGATATCTCCCCTTAACTATACAGCTGGAATACAAGATAGTAACCGTCGCTGGTACTCAAAGGGTTAATGAAATCAACAGGTACATGTGGCGCTCCAAGGATTCGAACCTAGGATACTCACATCGAAATTCCGTGCATTTATCCATTAATTTTTTTTTTTTTTTTTTTTCTTATATTGCATGCTCGATTTCGCTTGTTCTCCCCAAACATCGAAATCTGTGTGGGCCTAAAAGTCTAATAAGTGCTAAAATACTGGGTCGAAACGTCTTAAAATTGCCAAAATCGTGGGTCGAACTAGGGTTGCTCCAAAATGACCACCCCTGGAATAGAGAGTAATGTGCTTGTAGCGAGTGGGTCATTAAAGGGTCGAGATGGTCGCTTTTTCTGGACCCCCTTTTCCCTCATGTTTAGCCCCACTAGTTATGAGATTTTAGGACGCTCGCCCTATTAGTTTGGCGATTGTATAACCTTTCGCCCCATTTCTTTGTCAATATAAAGACCTTTCGCAATTTAGATAGCGAGTCTGTAATATGGTAGTAAACAGCATCTGCCCAGGACATAATTCTATTGAAAAATTTACAAATTTATCGAGAAGGGGGATTTTGGGGTGTTTCTCAAGCTTGATGGAGGTCTAGGGAAGAAAGAAAAAATATATATAATATATATATTATATATATATATATACCGGTATATATATATATATATATATATATATATATATATATATATATATATTATATGCAAATAAATAGGCCCATCCCCCCTTAAGGGGAGGTATTTAGTTTGTTCCCTACGTTTCCATCAAGTTTAAAATTACACCCCCTAAACCCCCTTTCAAGATAAATGTGTACATTTTTCGGTAGAAAAATGTCCCTGCCGGAGGCCGGTTGCTCTTAAATTACAGGCTCGCTATCACTCGCCATGAAAAAATCGACACCTTAATGGCACGAAAGGTCTTAAAATTGACAGAAATGGGGCAAAATGTCTTAAAATCTCAAAAGCAATGGGGCTAAACATGAGGGAGAAAGGGGTCCAGAAAAAATCCCTCAAGTGGAAATCTCCCCTTAATGGGTAGAGAGGGTATCACAGAGACCCGTTTGATGTTAACTTAGAGACTCTATAGTAACGGATATCAACCACTCTCTCTCTCTCTCTGTCTCTTGCTTTCTGTCTCTCTCTCTCTCTCTGTCTGTCTCTTGTTTTCTGTCTGTCTCTCTCTCTCTCTCTGTCTGCCTGCCTGCCTGCCTCTCTCTCTCTCTTTCTTTCTCTCTCTCTCTCTCACACACGTCCATCGATGTGTGCAAGTGAGAGAGGGTCTGAAAACTTGCCTAGCTGGTAAAGTTGCTGCGGCGAGAGTGAAGGCGTGTGAGGAATAACAAATGGCTGTGTGTGAGAGAGAGAGTGTGAGTGAAGGCGTGTGAGGAATAACAGATGTGTGTGTGAGAGAGAGAGAGAGAGGTGTGTGAGGAATAACAAATGGATGTGAGAGAGAGAGCGAAGAGGTGTGAGGAATAACATATGGTTGTGAGAGAGAGAGAGAGAGAGAGAGAGAGATAGGGAAGAAGGAAGAATTAGATGGTGAGGAGAGAGATGAGGTGGGAGGGAGGGAAGGAGCAACAGTGAGAGAGAGAGAGAGAGAGAGAGGACAGAAGGAAGAGTTGGGTGGTGAAGAGAAAGATGAGGTGGGAGGGAGGGAAGGAGCAACGGTGAGAAAGAACGAGATAGATAGATAGATAGACAAATAGAGAGAGAGAGAGAGAGAGTGAGAAGAAGGAAGAGTAGAATGGTAAGGAGGGGCCGCCAGATCTGCAAGGAAATTGATGAAAGTGGCCGGCCGCCGTTGAAGTAAAGAGCCTCTTCTGCCTACCTCATTCAGCACCCCCCCCCCCCCCCCCCCCCCACTCCTACCCAACACACACACACCCTCAGGCTCTTCCTCGCTTAAAGGGAGGGGGGGGGGGGTTTCTGGCCCCCCTTCTCCCTCATACTTAGCCCCAATGATGTTCAGATTTTAAGACGGTCGTTCCACTAGTTTGGCGATTTTAAGAACTTTCATCCCATTTGTTTTGTCAATAATAAGACCTTTAATGCAATTTAGGTGTCGATTTGTTTTCCTGGTGAACGATATCAAACCTGTAATATAGTGGTAACCGACCTCCGCCCGGAACATTTTTCTATCGAAAAATGTCCAAATATATCTTAAAAGGGGGGTCGTGGGGGGTTTTATTTAGTTTGATGGAGACTTAGGGAAAAATTAATAATAATAAAATATATACAGTATATACTGTATAATTTATACAGTATATATATATATATATATATATATATATATGTATATATATATATATATATATATATATATATATATATATATATATGTATATATATATGCGCGGATCCCCCCTTAACCTCTCGACCCATGAATATCAATAGCCGGGCCGAGGAGAGCCAATATATGGACCCAGTTTCGAAACATTGCTCGGTTTGGAAGCTGTTAAGGGGAGGTTTTTAGTTTGATCCCCTAGACTTCCATTAACCTTAAAATAACATCCCTAGACCCCCTCTCAAGATAAATTTGTAAATTTTTCGGTGGAAAAATTTCCCGGCCAAAGGCCGGTTGCTTTAAAATTACAGGCTCGCTCTCGCTCGCCAGGAAAACATCGACACCTAAATGGCACGAAAAGTCTTAACATTGACAGAAATAGGGCGAAAGTTCTTAAAATCGCCAAACTAAAGGGGCGAACGTCTTAAAATCTCGAAGGCAATGGGACTAAACATGAGGGAAAAGGGGTCCAGAAAATGTATCCCTCAAGTGGAAATCTCCCCTTAAGGGTTTCGAATATGTGCGTACACTGACAATGCTATATACGCCCAATATTTGCGTACACTGACAATGCTGTATACGCCCAATATTTGTGTACACTTAGAATGCTGTATACGCCCAATATTTGCGTACACTGACAATGCTGTATACGCCCAATATTTGCGTACACTGACAATGCTGTATACGCCCAATATTTGCGTACAGTTACAATGCTGTATACGCCCAATATTTGCGTACACTGACAATGCTGTATACGCCCAATATTTGCGTACACTTACAATTCTGTATACGCCCAATATTTGTGTACACTTAGAATGCTGTATACGCCCAATATTTGCGTACACTTACAATGCTGTATACGCCCAATATTTGTGTACACTTAGAATGCTGTATACGCCCAATATTTGCGTACACTTACAATGCTGTATACGCCCAATATTTGCGTACACTTAGAATGCTGTATACGCCTAATATTTGCGTACACTTACAATGCTGTATACGCCCAATATTTGCGTATACTTACAATGCTGTATACGCCCAATATTTGCGTACACTTACAATGCTGTATACGCCCAATATTTGCGTACACTTACAATGCTGTATACGCCCAATATTTGCGTACACTTACAATGCTGTATACGCCCAATATTTGCGTACACTGACAATGCTGTATACGCCCAATTTCCAAGCTTTGCGTGGTTTCGATAGAAGAATGTCGCGGCCGATGTACGGTTCCTTTAACATTATAGGCTCCCTATCGCTCGTCAGGAAAAGAAATATCAACCCCTAAATATCGCGAAAAGTGTTTATATTGAAAGGGGCGAAAGGTCTTAAAATCGCCAAACTAATGGATCGAACGTCTTAAATCCTGAAAACTAATGGGGCTACACATGAGGGAGAAGGGGGGGCCAGAAAACCTAAGCATACATGGTTAATGTATACATGGTAATGTATACATGGTAATGTATACATGGTAATGTATACATGGTAATGTATACATGGTAATGTATACATGGTAATGTATACATGGTAATGTATACATGGTAATGTATACATGGTAATGTATACATGGTAATGTATACATGGTAATGTATACATGGTAATGTATACATGGTAATGTATACATGGTAATGTATACATGGTAATGTATACATGGTAATGTAATCTATTTTTTATTAATTTCACCACAACACCAAACACCTCCAATGAAATTTATGAAACCATATAATTATGTGATCCACCAGGATTCGAACCCGGTTTATCACACACAGATTTTTAGACACCTTCACCATTACACCACCAAGACGGTTAAGGGTTTATGCACACGCCTACGACTTATTATCCATTCTCGAATACTGGATATTAATCTATTCATGTTCATATTCCCACCGCACTATGGTAGCCTGATGTTTAAGGGGAGGTATTTAGTTTGTTCCCTACGTTTTCATCAAGCTTAAAATTACACCCCCTAGACATTTTTCTACCGAAAAATGTACAAATTTATTTAGAAGGGGGGGTCTTGTGGGTGTTTTTTTTAAAGTTTGATAGAGGTTTAGAGAGCAAACTAAACACCCTCCTTAAACCATTGAGCCGAACCAGTAAATTATGCTGCACAATACCGTCTGAGCTCCCTAAATTATGAAAACTTGGACCATTTTTGAACCAAGACATATTAGTTAAGGGGAGGTTTGTAGTTGATTCCCTAGACTTCCATCAAGCTTAAAATTACTCCCCCTAGACCCCCTTTCAAGATAAATGTGTACATTTTTCGGTAGAAAAATGTCCCGGCCGGAGGCCAGTTGCTCTTAAATTACAGGCTCGCTATCGCTCGCCAGGAAAAAATCGACACCTTAATGGCACGAAAGGTCTTAAAATTGACAGAAATGGGGCAAAATGTCTTAAAATGTCAAAACTACTAGGGCGAACGTCTTAAAATCTCAAAAGCAATGGGGCTAAACATGAGGGAGAAAGGGGTCCAGAAAAAAATCCCTCGAGTGGTAATCTATTTTTTGATTAATTTCACCACAACACCAAAAGTCAGATCACAATAATGGCTTTGTATTAATATCGCCCTCTGATGTATTGTGTTCAACTATTGTGTAAATATTTGTGATACTCCAATTTGATATGGTCATTAAGCGGAGATTTCCACTTTAGGGGATTTTTTTCTTCACCCCCTTCTCCCTCATGTTTATCCCCATTGCTATTGAGATTTTAAGACGTTCGCCCCATTAGTTTGGTGATTTTAAGAACTTTCACCCAATTTATGTAACTTTTAAGACCTTTCATCCCTTTTAGGTGTCGATGTTTTCCTGGCGAGCGATAGCGAGCCTGCAATTTAAGAGGAATCGGCCTTCGGCCGGGACATTTTTCTTCCGAAAAATGTACAAATTTATCTTGAAAGGGGGTCTAGGGGGAGTAATTTTAAGCTTGATGGAAGTCTAGGGAATCAACTAAAAACCTCCCCTTAACTAATATGGCTTGGTTCAAAAATGGTCCAAGTTTTCATAATTTAGGGAGCTCAGACGGTATTGTGCAGCATAATTTACTGGTTCGGCTCAATGGTTTAAGGAAGGGGTTTAGTTTGCTCTCTAAACCTCTATCACACTTAAACAAAAAAAAGACACCCACAACACCCCATTCTAAATAAATTTGTACGTTTTCGGTAGAAAAATTTCCCGCCCGATTCCTCTTCAAATACAGGCTCGCTATCGCTCGCCAGGAAAAAAAATCGACACCTAAATTGCACGAAAGGTCTTAATATTGGCAAAGAAATGGGGCAAAAGGTCTGAAAACGCCAAACTAAATGGGGCGAATGTCATGAAATCTCATTACTAATCGGGCTAAACATGAGGGAGGAGGAAGATTCGAAAAACCAACTGCCTCCCCTAAACATCATATTTTGCTACCAAATCTTCATAATACCGGAGTAAAGCCGGAGTCACACGAGCCGTTTTTCGAGCAATTTTTACGGGCAATTATGGTCTGGCAGCTTCAAAAATTACACTTTATCAGAATGCAACCGCCTAACTTACTCTACCTTCAGTCTAGTTACCGATACCAGTGCAAAAAAAAAAAATCCCGAAATATAACGAGAAAAAACTTGCTCATGGAAAATTGATGGAAAAAGCGCTCGTGTGACAGCGGCTTAAGGGGAGATTTCCACTTGAGGGATTTTTTTCTTTACCCCTTTCTCTCATGTTTAGCCCCATTGCTATTGAGATTTTAAGATGTTCGCCTCATTAGTTTGGCAATTTTAAGAACTTTCACCCAATTTATGTCACTTTTAAGACCTTTCGTGCCATTTAGGTGTCGATATTTTCCTGGCGAGCGATAGCGAGCCTGTAATTTAAGAAGAACTGGCCTTTGGCCGGGAAATTTTTCTTCCGAAAAATTTACAAATTTATCTTGAAAGGGGGTCAAGGGGGTGTAATTTCAAGCTTGATGGAAGTCTAGGGAACACTAAAAACTTCCCCTTAAACAAGGTGATGCCATGCCAATTTACCGTAGCCAGCTGAAATGAAACCGAGTATAGTCATCGTGTATAGTTGAAAGGTAATGCATAGAACTTAGAAATTTCAAGACATTCGCCCCATTAGTTTGGCGTTTTCAGACCTTTTGCCCCATTTCTTTGCCAATATTAAGACATTTCGTGCCATGTAGGTGTCGATTTTTTTCCTGGCGAGCGATAGCAAGCCTGTATTTTAAGAGGAATCGGCCTTCGGCCAGGACATTTTTCTACCGAAAAATGTACAAATTTATATCGAAGGGGGGTCTTGTGGGTTTTTTTTTTTTTAAAGTTTGATAGAGGTTTAGAGAGCAAACTAAACCCCCTCCTTAAACCATTGAGCCGAACCAGTAAATTATCAACTCTGCGTAAGCAGAGTGGTATCGCCCCCCGTATAGTGGTACATGCTAACCAAAATGTCTGTCCGTCTGTCTGTCCGTCCGAGAACTCTTCCCAGACCTTTTGACGGATTTTCACCAAACTTCACACGAACCTTCGGTGCGTGAATGCGACGGTATTTAAAAAAATATTTTTTGAATTTGTGCAATAGTTATGATCTTAGGTCCCAAAAAACAAAATTGCCCCCCCCCCCATCTCAACCACCGGGGGGGCCCCCCCCCCCCCCCCCCACCCCCCCGTACCTATTTCCTGTGTGTGTGTGTGTGACCCTACGGGGCAGGAAAGAGAAGGGAAAAGAGGAGAAGGTAGAAGAGAGGAAGAAGGTAGTGAGAGAGAGAGAGAGAGTGAGAGTGAGTGTGAGTGAGTAGAGAGTAGAACAGGGGGAAGGGTGATGAAGAAGTTTTGGAACAATTGTGAAGGAAAGGTAGGTAGTTTCCAATTATAAATTATGGACAGTGGGATCCAGAGGGGTCCACAGTTGTAAGATCAGGAGTACGAAAAGAAAGGGGAGAAAGGAGAAGAGAGTAAGGTAGTGAAGGAGGTGAGAGGGATTGGGAGGAGGAGGGGAAGGGAGAGAGAAAAGAGAAAAACGGGGAAAGATTTGGAGGGAGAGGGAGAGAACGAGGGAGAGAGAGAAGGAGTGTTGAAACAATTGTTGGAAGGAAGGTAGGTGGGTAGAAAAGAGAGTTCCCAATGGTAAAGGCTGCGTCATACAGAGGCCGAACGTACTAGGACAAAGTCCCGAATAGGATGACTTGCAAATTTTTACCGAATACAGCCGAGACTCTCCCGAAATTTGAAGATTACGAACATGGCCCGAACGAGTTCAGAATAATATCCGATAGTCAAGAACGACCTACGACAAAATCTCGAACAACTACCGAACATGAATCGAACTTAAGGCCGCGTCATACAGAGGTCGAACGTACTAGGACAAAGTCCCGAATAGGATGACTTGCACATTTTTACCGAATACAGCCAAGACTCTCCCGAAATTTGAAGATTACGAACGTGGCCCGAACGAGTTCAGAATAATATCCGATAGTCAAGAACGACCTACGACAAAATCTCGAACAACTACCGAACATGAATCGAACTTACACTCGTTATGCAAAGAATGATTTTCGACCATACCCGAATCATCAGACACAGATCCGAATGACATTGGAATGCTTTAGGATAATTAACCGAACTTAACCGATGAGATGTCGACAAACAACCGATAGAGAAGAACATTATGAGAACAACATCAGACTGTTTTACGACTGTAGCACCTCTGTCCCCAGTCAGTCGACGCCCCTCCCCCCAACCAGCACCGCCTTTGTTCATGTACTTCCTCACTCCATCCTTCCACCTCTCATTCGTTTTCAAATACACCTAGACAAAATGTAGGCTATAATAACAAAGTATTGTAATCGAGTTTACTGTATTATAATGTACCACCTAACGTAAGACTAACGTATCCTAACCTAATTATTGTCCTTCCTAATCTCAATAAAATCAACTAATGAAGGCCAGAATAACGATATACCCATAAATAATCGTAGTGTTCGCACCCAGAGGCAGAACAGAGGTACGGTACCGGTATCTATAACATGCTCGCTTTTTCTGGACCCCCTTCTCCCACATGTTTAGCTTATTCGTTTTGAGGTTTAAGACGTTCGTTCCGTTAGTTTGGCTATTTTGAGACCTTTCGCCTCATTCTGTTATAAATATTAGCCTATAAGACCTTTCGTGCCTTTTAGGTGTCGATTTTTACCTGGCGAGCAATAGCGAACCTCTAATTTTAGAAGAGGCCCACATGTTTAACATATTCGTTTTGAGGTTTAAGACGTTCGTTCCCTTAGTTTGGCTATTTTGAGACCTTTCGCTTCATTCTGTTATCAATATTAGCCTATAAGACCTTTCGTGCCTTTTAGGTGTCGATTTTTCCTGGCGAGCAATAGCGAACCTCTAATTTTAGAAGGAGGCTATTCTACTTGTTCGAAATCAATTCGGATTTAATTCCTAATTAAACAAGATACATCGAGCAGACATCCTACATTATTCGTATATTTGTCTGAATTTGATCGTAACCTGTTCTGAAAATTCGTAACTCGTGCGGGTTTTATTCTGGAATACGAGGGAATCATCGTAATTTTATCGAATTTTTTTCAGGAATTGTTCGGGATTTGTTCGGGTAGTTCCTAACAAATTCGGCAATTGAAAAAAGTACCGAACAAGTCCCGAAACAGAAGACCAAACTACGAATTAATCAGAACAACTCCCGAACGAGTTAGGAATAACTCAAGACCAACATCCGACCATTTTGTAACGGTTTTTTTACCCGAATGTTCGTAGAAATTTAGTGTAGCCACTAAATTTTTACCGACTCTCCGGAATGTAGGCAACATACATGAACAACATCAGACCAACATCAGACCAACCCACGAATAGTACGGAACAAACGTATGCCGAATTATGCAGAATATACCCGACCCGCCTGAAATTTGATTTTTTTTTTGCAAGTCATCCTATTCGGGACTTTGTCCTAGTACGTTCGGCCTCTGTATGACGCGGCCTTTACACTCGTTATGCAAAGAATGATTTTCGACCATACCCGAATCATCAGACTCAGATCCGAATGACATTGGAATGCTTTAGGATAATTAACCGAACTTAACCGATGAGATGTCGACAAACAACCGATAGAGAAGAACATTATGAGAACAACATCAGACTGTTTTACGACTGTAGCACCTCTGTCCCCAGTCAGTCGACGCCCCTCCCCCCAACCAGCACCGCCTTTGTTCATGTACTTCCTCACTCCATCCTTCCACCTCTCATTCGTTTTCAAATACACCTAGACAAAATGTAGGCTATAATAACAAAGTATTGTAGTCGAGTTTACTGTATTATAATGTACCACCTAACGTAAGACTAACGTATCCTAACCTAATTATTGTCCTTCCTAATCTCAATAAAATCAACTAATGAAGGCCAGAATAACGATATACCCATAAATAATCGTAGTGTTCGAACCCAGAGGCAGAACAGAGGTACGGTACCGGTATCTATAACATGCTCGCTTTTTCTGGACCCCCTTCTCCCACATGTTTAGCTTATTCGTTTTGAGGTTTAAGACGTTCGTTCCGTTAGTTTGGCTATTTTGAGACCTTTCGCCTCATTCTGTTATAAATATTAGCCTATAAGACCTTTCGTGCCTTTTAGGTGTCGATTTTTACCTGGCTAGCAATAGCGAACCTCTAATTTTAGAAGAGGCCCACATGTTTAACATATTCGTTTTGAGGTTTAAGACGTTCGTTCCGTTAGTTTGGCTATTTTGAGACCTTTCGCCTCATTCTGTTATCAATATTAGCCTATAAGACCTTTCGTGCCTTTTAGGTGTCGATTTTTTCCTGGCGAGCAATAGCGAACCTCTAATTTTAGAAGGAGGCTATTCTACTTGTTCGAAATCAATTCGGATTTAATTCCTAATTAAACAAGATACATCGAGCAGACATCCTACATTATTCGTATATTTGTCTGAATTTGATCGTAACCTGTTCTGAAAATTCGTAACTCGTGCGGGTTTTATTCTGGAATACGAGGGAATCATCGTAATTTTATCGAATGTTTGTCGGGAATTGTTCGGGATTTGTTCGGGATTTGTTCGGGTAGTTCCTAACAAATTCGGCAATTGAAAAAAGTACCGAACAAGTCCCGAAACAGAAGACCGAACTACGAATTAATCAGAACAACTTCCGAACGAGTTACGAATAATTCCCGACCAACATCCGACCATTTTGTAACGTTTTTTTTACCCGAAGAATGTTCGTAGAAATTTAGTGTAGCCACTAAATTTTTCCCGACTCTCCGGAATGTCGGCAACATACATGAACAACATCAGACCAACATCAGACCAACCCACGAATAGTACGGAACGAACGTATGCCGAATTATGCAGAATATACCCGACCCCGCCTGAAATTTGATTTTTTTTTGCAAGTCATCCTATTCGGGACTTTGTCCTAGTACGTTGGGCCTCTATGACGCGGCCTTAAGTTATGGTTCATGGACACGGGGATTTAGTGGGGTCAGTTGAGAGAGAGTGAGTGAGAGAGAGAGAGAGAGAGAGAGAGAGAGATCACACAGATGTGATGATAATGGTGAGACGTCTGTCGTCTTTCTTAAAACTCCTGACCGTTCGACAGATTTTCACACAAACTTCTAATTGTAGTGATAATGGTGATAATAATAGTGATGATGGTTGTAGTTGTAGTGATGATGACAGCAGTGATGGTGATGGTAGTTGTAGATATGATGGTGACAGTACTAGTAGTAGTGATGATGGTGACAAGCAATTATAGTTGTGTTGATGATGATGACAGTATTAGTGATGATGGTGAGTAGTAGTGATGATGGTGAAAGTTGTAGTGATGACAGTAGTAGTATGATGAGAGTAGTAGTGATGACTATAATAGTAGTAGTGTTGATAGTAATGGTGATAGTAGTGATGATGGTGACCGATCGCAGAGTTGGGTATGCCGTTTTGATTTTGGGCAAAACGGCACGTCTACTTTATTATTATTATTATAGAAATACTGCTGATAAACCAAATAAAGCAGTCGCCGGCACCTCAAACTTTGGTAGCCACGTGTTACTACAGGGTTGCCAAATCAAGTTCGCTAGATAGTAAATAGAAACCAAAAATCGCTAGATTAATGTCACAATCTCTACCCATTTCGCTAGAATAATGTCACAATATCTACCATCTCGCTAGAATAATGTCACAATCTCTACCATCTCGCTCTTAAATGGCTCAAATTTCCAGAAGAGCGTTAACATTCATGTCGGTAGATGCACAACATTACCCGTAGAGCGAAATAAATACCTAGCGGGTACTATCTAGCGGGAAAGTAGCTAAATTGGCAACAATGCATGACACGTGACCACCCCGCCTCACTGACACTGAGCTCGGCTCACTTCCGAGTTGATGTTCTCCGGTGATGGAGGGTGCGCGCGGCTCGGTTGGAAAATCGTTTGTGTTTTCGTTCGCGTGTGGCCGTGAAGTTAATGGATTTTGTTGTGATGATCCCCTTGAGCGAGAGAGGACCCAAGCCGAAGAGACTGACGGAAGGGTAAGCTATAATGATACGCGCTTCTAGTCAACACTGTAACATTGGGGGGGGGGGGTCTTGCTTTCTTGTCACGTTCGCCATCTTTGAATGCTTTCCTCCTCCCCCCCCCTCCCTGGCTCCCTCCCTAATCTCCTCCCCCTCTCGTTGTCTCTTTCCACCCTCCATCCCCACCCAGTTTCAACCCCCCTTTCTACTCCTCTTTTCAATCCCTTCCCGCATTTATCCGTTCTTTCCTCCGTGTCTCCTAAATTCTACGTCCGTCATCCCTCTCCCTCTATATCCCTCCGCCTCTTAATTAACCTCCCTACATTTCCTGCCTCTCCCCCCACCCCCCACACACACTCCCTTCGCCCCTTTTTTGTTTTCTCCCTACCCCGTTTCCCTTTTTCAATCCCTCCATTCATCCCCTCCTACTTTCCTCCCCTTCCTCTCCTATCTATCTGTGTGTGATATGCGCTAAGTCCAGCGCCCTACACATTATGAATCGAGATCTCCCTCCAATCCCTTACCCCTAGATCCGACCAGAACCAATAATTTGAATAAAGACCGTTCCTTGAATCCCAAATCCAAAACTTTGAATGTTTTCTATGCAAACGCTCGTAGCATACGCAATAAATTTTCAGATTTAGAGGAACTAGTGTTTACAGAAAATTATGATGTGATTGGCATAACAGAATCTTGGCTCAATACACAAGATAGAGACTTTTTAGCAGAGTATTCACTTCCCGGTTATGTAATGTTTGAGAACAGCCGAATAAATAAAAATGGAGGTGGCGTTTTATTTTATATCAAAGAAAGTCTTAACCCGACCCTCGTGTCAAAACCTCAAATTGTGAACGTCGACACATCTTTTGTGCTAATAAAGAATAATAAAGGTACAAAAATAATACTTGCGTTAATATACAGACCTCCAGCTCAATCAGTGCAAACTGACCGAGAAATTTACGAACAAATTGCAGATGTAAGTAACTCACAAGATACCGTAATTTTTGGCGACTTTAATTTACCTGTGACCAAGTGGGGCGATACTCTTACTTCACACTCCGGACATGACTTGTATACGAACTTGCAAGAGAGTTCGCTTTATCAATTTGTTCGAATGCCGACCCGTGGTAATAACGTTCTTGACATTGTACTTGCAACAAAAGAAGAATTGATAGAGAATTTGAATGTTGGTGATGAATTCAGTAACAGCGACCATCGTACGATAACTTTCACTTTAAAGTTTACTAGTAACGAACCAAATAGTAGCATCGAAAAAGTCCCTAATTTCAAGAAAGCAAACTTCCATAAACTTAGAGCTATGTTTAAAGAAACTGACTGGAGCTTTTTAATTAACAATAACGACATAAATACATCTTGGAAGTTATTCGAAACCACTTACCTAAAAGCAGTGCAAGACTGCATACCATCGAAAATACGGCGTCCAGGCCATAATAATAAGCCCAAATGGTGGAATAAAGATATTTCAAACTGCCTGCTTGCTAAAAAAATTGCTAATGATAGATTAAAATCCTCACAAAATGACGAAGAACGGGTGAAATTTGTAGAGCTACGACGCAAAGCCAAAAAGTTAATTAAGCAAAGTAAAAATACCTTAGAGTTACATATTGCGAATCAAAGTAAAACAAACCCGAAAGAATTCTATAGTTATATCAGAAAGAAAAAAGTAGTTACTTCAACTGTTGGACCGTTAGTCGATGAAAAAGGAGAATACACCAAAGACGAAGTACAAATGAGTAATGCCCTCAATACCTTCTTTGCATCAGTTTTTACAACAGAAGACCTCAGTGATATCCCTACACCATCGCCGATTCAGATTGATAATTCAGATGTTCTAAGCAATATCACCGTTACAGAGAGAGAAGTATTGAATTGTTTAGATAAACTCAAGGTAAATAAAACGCCAGGACCTGATACAATCTCGCCTAGAGTTCTAAAGGAAGCTAAGAATGAGCTCTCCAAACCACTGACATTACTATTCAATAAATCCTTGCAGTCTGGAACTATGCCTGATCAGTGGAAGCTAGCCAACGTAACACCGATATTCAAAAAAGGCAGCAAATCCCTACCCAGTAACTATCGTCCAATTAGCTTAACCTCAGTTGTATGTAAAATGCTAGAAACGGTCATACGAGACAGACTCGTAAATCACTTAGAGGAAAATAACATACTTAAAGATACTCAACACGGCTTTCGTAAAAAACGTTCCTGTTTAACAAACCTCTTAGACTTCTTCCACGATATCCTCAACCTCTACGATGAGAGTAAAGCTGTAGATATTATATACCTTGATTTTCAAAAGGCCTTTGACAAAGTTCCCCACAAACGTTTACTGCTAAAACTAAAAGCGCATGGAATACAAGACGGTGTGTTGAAATGGATAGAAAATTGGCTCAGCAACAGAAAGCAAAGGGTAGTCATAAACGGTAAGGCATCTAAATGGACCAATGTAAGTAGCGGGGTACCCCAGGGATCGGTACTAGGACCAATTCTCTTTCTAATTTACATCAACGACATAGATGAGGGTCTCACCTGCACAATCTCAAAATTTGCTGACGATACAAAAATTGCAAATAGCGTACTCTCAAAAGAACAAGTCGACGATATGCAACACAATCTAGATAAATTGTCATGTTGGGCCCAAATTTGGCAAATGAGTTTCAATGCGGATAAATGTAAAGTACTACATGTCGGATACCTAAATGAGAAAGCAAACTATTCGATGAATGGCACTCAGCTTAAGAATGTAAACAGAGAAACTGATCTGGGAGTAACAATATCGAGTAACCTAAAACCGAGTCAACAATGTTCAGAAGTTGTTAAGAAGGCAAACAAAATAATTGGCTTTATAGGCAGGTCATTTGAGCATAAATCCAAAGAAGTTATCCTAACCCTTTACAATTCCTTAGTCCGCCCTCTTCTGGAATACTGCGTTCAATCCTGGTGCCCTTATTACCAAAAAGATATAAACAAGCTAGAACGAGTTCAACGTAGAGTTACCAAAATGATACCTAGCCTAAAGAACAAACCATACGAAGAGCGTCTTAGAGAATTAAATCTATTTCCTTTAACCCAGCGCAGATTAAGAGGTGACTTAATTCAAGTGTTCAAAATCATCAAAGGCATCGACAATATGAACTGTAGTAAGTACTTCACTATCGACCAATCTAATTACACGCGGGGAAACGGTTGCAAAATTATTGGTAAATCTTTTAACTCGCACGAATCTAAGAATTTCTTCTTCAATCGAGTTGTCAACTTGTGGAATGGGCTTCCCCGAGACGTTATAGACTGCAGCACCGTTGATTCATTTAAATTCCGCCTAGACAAATATCTCGCATCAAACCCGCGACTGACTGCGTTTGTAAATGAATAACTTTATCCTCCCCTCAGTTACTAACCCATATGTCCCCTACTAACTTCCTAGTCCTGCCACGTTAGTGGCAGGGCAGTAGTTCCCTTTCCAATGTTCCCTTACCCACTCTAAACCACTGTTTGGTCACTTGATCCTCAGTGTTTTGGAGGACAAGCAACCTAGAAGGGTCACTAGAACTGTTGTTGCTTGATTTCCTTTGTACTCCTTTGTACCTCCCTCCCTTCCCTCCCTCCTCCTGTCCAACCTTCCTCCCTTCCTCCCCTCCAACCTCACTCCCCTCCTACCTCCTTCCCTTTATGTAAGCATGAACATTGAGATTTAAAAACAAATACAATCAAACGGTACATAATGGTATGTTAGTTTTAAGTGGGCAACATAGTATTTCAAAGTATATAATAACACCGAGGATAACCTATGCGTAAAAGTTGTATATGAATAATACTATCTATCTATCTATAATTATATGCTCAGGCCCAATCCCCATTTTTCTTTTTTTTTCTATTTTCTATTAGTATAATAATATTAACCTTATAATATTATGAATACTACATATATATTAATGCGTGTTGATAGGTATTATGTTGTTTACACCAACAGTACAGTGCAGTACAGTAATGAATGTTTATGATGTAATTGATTGTCATTAATCTATGGAAAATTTATTTTTTATTTTTTTTGAAATTCCGGTAGTTATTTTAACCCTTTCACGTTTATGACGCGATGTTGAGCCTATTAGGGATACTTTAAAGCCTTTGTTACCATCAGGGGTATTTAGAAACCTTTAGTTTAGTTACTTCAACCTCTGCAGTTGTCTTGGTTCAATGTTATTTTAATACCACGAATTTTGTTGATATATTTGAAGATAAATATTGAATCTATATGCTCTAAAGATCATAATAAAATTTGTTTTAACCCTCGGCAAAACCTAATAAAAAAGTATGGTACTAAAATTTCTTTTTCGTAACAAGGTTGTCAATACGGTACTTTCAGTCATCGATAGCTCTAAAGATCATATGAAAATGTGTTAAACCCTCGTAAAAGCCTAATATAAAAGTATGGTACTAACATTTAATTTTCGTAACAAGGTTGTCAATAGGTACTTTCCCGTTATCAATGTACAATCAAGCTGAAGATTGCAGAGTAAACACCATAGACTTCATCGATTTTTTTTTTTCCAACTTCGTATAATCGACAGCCAATTTTTTTTATTTTATTAAGGGATTAGTACTCAACCAGCGGGGGTGTGGGGGCGGCAGCCCCCACCCATAATACTAGGTTAGGTTAGGTAAGGTTGTTAGGTTAGGCTAATGTCTTTTCAAATCACTATGGGGAGCGAGCGTGTCGATAGGCCTAATGGGGAAAATAGGTTTTCCCGAGATTTCTAATTAATTACAAACACTATATATTGATGCAAATGACCAATTTTGTTTATAAAAAACACTCGGAAAATTCGTGGTATTAAAATAACATTTTTCCGTTGTCTTTGAGTTAGCTGTGGGCAGAAACTAATTTTGGAGAGGTAATTATAAGAGTGAGAGAACTCTATTTCTTATTGCTAATCTGGTAACCTCTGCGTCATATGTGCGTGAAAGGGTTAAACGGTCAAATGTGCTCCATGCTGTATTTACAGTCTGAGCAAAATTTAGTTATTCTTATTCCCCTTCTCCCTCCCTCCACTTTTCCCTCCCTCCCTCCCTCCCTCCAGACTTCCTCTATACTACCCCTGACTACGTCCCTCCCTGCTTTACCCCCCCCCCCCCTCTCTCTCTCTCTCTCTCTCTCTCTCTCTCTCTCTCTCTCTCTCTCAACATTAGCTCGAAGGTCAGATTTTGCGACCAAGCGTGTACATTATTTTAAAAAACAATAATTGTATAGCCTACGCGTATTTGAATTTGTATCTAGGCTAAATGAGATAATACCATGCAATACATAATGCGCCAACTTTCTAGGAGTTAGGCCTATAAATAGCCAGATGATGTACTAGGCTAGTTATTATGTCCTGTGAGTGCAATTTGCCATTTGTTGTCAACCATTTTGGTGAGGTCGGTCCTCATAGTATTAGTGAGTTGGGCCTTATATTTAGGGTTGGGTGTGAGAGGGATCTGCATTGTGTGGGCCAATCAGCTTTCTGCAGACCCTTATGTTCTTACATGGGAAAATATTACCGAAACTACCACTAATTTTCCCATGGTTTTTCTTTTTGGTTTTAGGTAGTTTGCATCATTATACAGTAGTTGAAATGGTATTCCTCCCATTATCCAACGATCTTAAAACACTCGGATGTAAGTCATTTTCAGAGTAAATATACAATTTGTTTTGCCTTTGGATACAGGATGGGTTGAGGGGGGGGGGGGCTTTGCCCCCTCACTCCCTCAGGAATTATTGAAATCAGCATCTATTTTAACAGGGGCTTAATAAGAGTTTCATTGCCGTCAATAGGGAGAGTTATAGGGAGAGATTTTGTTTGTACAGTAGGCCTACTTTATAATGTACACATAAAATGTATCTCCGGAGGTTGAAACACATTTTAATATGATTTTTGCAACATCCTTATTCTATACTAGCCTTCAAATATTGAGAAATAATTAGTGGTAGTTTCGGTAATAAGTACCCAATTATCGGTACCGGTATATAATTACTTTAGAACAATCACAGCTTTTTCTGATTTAATTACTTTAGAACAAACACAGCTTTTTCTGATTTAATTACTTTAGAACAAACACAGCTTTTTCTGATTTAATTACTTTAGAACAAACACAGCTTTTTCTGATTTAATTACTTTAGAACAAACAGCTTTTTCTGATTTAATTACTTTAGAACAAACACAGCTTTTTCTGATTTAATTACTTTAGAACAATCACAGCTTTTTCTGATTTAATTACTTTAGAACAATCACAGCTTTTTCTGATTTAATTACTTTAAAACAAACACAGCTTTTTCTGATTTAATTACTTTAGAACAATCACAGCTTTTTCTGATTTAATTACTTTAGAACAAACACAGCTTTTTCTGATTTAATTACTTTAGAACAAACACAGCTTTTTCTGATTTAATTACTTTAGAACAATCACAGCTTTTTCTGATTTAATTACTTTAGAACAAACACAGCTTTTTCTGATTTAATTACTTTAGCACAATCACAGCTTTTTCTGATTTAATTACTTTAGAACAAACACAGCTTTTTCTGATTTAATTACTTTAGAACAAACAGCTTTTTCTGATTTAATTTCTTTAGAACAAACACAGCTTTTTCTGATTTAATTACTTTAGAACAAACACAGCTTTTTCTGATTTAATTACTTTAGAACAATCACATCTTTTTCTGATTTAATTACTTTAGAACAATCACAGCTTTTTCTGATTTAATTACTTTAAAACAAACACAGCTTTTTCTGATTTAATTACTTTAGAACAAACACAGCTTTTTCTGATTTAATTACTTTAGAACAAACACAGCTTTTTCTGATTTAATTACTTTAGAACAAACACAGCTTTTTCTGATTTAATTTCTTTAGAACAAACACAGCTTTTTCTGATTATTATTTTGTGTTTGGTACCGGGTTCCTTTCACTATGATTCAGTCACCTATAGGTCTCATTAAGGGGAGATTTCCACCTGGAGGATTTTTTTCTGAACCTCTTTCTCCCTCATGTTTAGCCCCATTGCTTGTGATATTTAAAGACGCTTGCTCCATTAGTTTGGCGATTTTAAGAACCCTCGCCCCATTTCTGTCAATTTTAAGACCATTCGTGCCATTTAGGTGTCGATTTTTTCCTGGCGAGCGATAGCGAGCCTGTAATTTAAGGGGCACCGGCCTTCGGCCGGGAAATTTTTCTACCGAAAAATTTACACATTTATCTAGAGAGGGGGTCAAGGGGGAGTAATTTTAAGCTTGATGGAAGTCTACGGAATCAACTAAAAACCTCCCCTCAAGGTGGTGTCACAAAAGTACATTTCCCGGTAATTTTCGATTAGCAAGATTGTTTTCGTACTATTTTGAGGCTGTTTTGCATTGGAATCGTAAACTAGATCGAAGGTGCATTATGTTCCGTTATTTAATTATTGTGAGGACGGAACCTATAGGTCTCATTAAGGGGAGGTATTTAGTTTGTTCCCTAGACCTCCATCAAGCTTAAAATTACACCCCCTTGAGTCCCTTTCATGATAAATTTGTACATTTTTCGGTAGAAAAATGTCCTGGCCGAAGGCCGGTTCCTCTTAAATTACAGGCTCGCTATCGCTCGCCAGGATAAAATACGACACCTGAATTGCACGAAAGGTCTTAATATGGGGTGAAAGTTCTTAAAATCGCTAAACTAATAGGGCAAACGTTTTATAATATCAAAAGCAATGGGGCTAAACATGAGGGAGAAAGGGGTCAAGAAAAAAGTCCCTCAAGTGGAGATCTCCCCTCAAGGTGGTGTCACAAAAGTACATTTCCCGGCAATTTTCGATTAGCAAGTTTGCGTTCGTACTATTTTGAGGCTGTTTTGCATTGGAATCGTAAAGTAGATCGAAGGTGGATTATGTTCGGTTATTTAATTCTTGTGAGCACGGAACCTGGTCACCTTTCTTTTCGTGAATGTTTGTTGGTGTTTTAGTTAGTTTTCATCATTACACAGTGGTTTTAATTATACTGTAATTCATGGGAGAAAAGAAAAGCCGTTTGACAACGTCTTCCAAACTGTCCGATGTAGTGCATGCTTGTAGTGAATAGCTAAATGATATGCAGTGATGCTAAACACAAAAGACTTACATTGTAAAACAGTAAAATATATTGCATTTACCTTTTTTCTAAACACAAATATCAATGTATTATAATTATTAGCACTCAGCTGATGAAACATATGGTTGAGGTCAAGCGTAGGTGACGAAATAGTGGTGGAGGAAGGAATAGGGGGTTAAGGGGAGATTTCCACTTGAGGGATATTTTTTCTGGACCCCTTTTCCCTCATGCTTAGTCCCATTGCCTTTGAGATTTTAAGACGTTCGCCCCATTAGTTTGGCGATTTTAAGAACTTTCGCCCTATTTCTGTCAATGTTAAGACTTTTCGTGCCATTTAGGTGTCGATTTTTTCCTGGCGAGCGATAGCGAGCCTGTAATTTAAAAGCAATCGGCCTTCGGCCGGGACATTTTTCTACCGAAAAATTTGCAAATTTATCTTGAAAGGGGGTCTACGGGTGTTATTTTAAGCTTGATGGATGTCTAGGGGATCAAACTAAAAACCTCCCATTAAGTAACATATCTTAGATTCTATTTTATTCTCTATACTCAGGGCCAATCCCCACTTTTCCAATTTTTTCCCTTGTTTTCCCTCATTTTCCCTATTCCCTTTTTTTTGGGGGGGGGGGGGGCTCAAGACAGGGACAACACAACGGAAAACAATGAACACACAAAACACAAATTCACACACTCCTCTCCTACCTCCCACCCATAACCAGCAATGTTTACGTCACATAATATGTATCCTAGGTTTGCAGCACTAGTAGACACCTGTGACCAATGAGCACCTATGAGAACTGATGGGTAAGAAACATTATTATTGCAGAGAATAAACACAAATAATGTTGAGAGGCGCAAGGTAATTCAAGAGAGTTTAAGATTTCCACTTGAGGGATTTTTTTCTTTACCCCTTTCTCCCTCATGTTTAGCCCCATTGCTTTTGAGATTTTAAGACGTTCGCCCTATTAGTTTGGCGATTTTAAGAACTTTCACCCCATTTATGTCACTTTTAAGACCTTTCGTCCCATTTAGGTGTCGATTTATTCCTGGCGAGCGATAGCGAGCCTGTAATTTAAGAGGAACCGGCCTTCGGCCGGGAAATTTTTCTACCGAAAAATTTACAAATTTATCTTGAAAGGGGGTCATGGGGGTGTAATTTCAAGCTTGATGGAAGTCTAGGAAACACACTAAAAACCTCCCCTTCTTTACACCTATTTCAGGGTGCTCACTGTTCACATGTGCCTAATGCTGCAAACCTATATAGGCACATGACATACCATTGCTTTTTATGGGAGGTATACCATATATTACCTAACCTCCTTCCTCCCCTTCCTCCACCACTGGTTCGTCACCTACGCTTGACCCCAGCCATGTATTGCATCAGTTGACTACTCATACTTATATTACATTAATGTATGTGTGTTTACAAACAATAGTACATACCGTATATTGCACTGTTTTAACTGTCTTGATGGCGTAATGCATAAGTGCGCGGAAGTTAGATGTGAGTAGCCTAGGTTCGAGTCCTTGGAGTGCCACATGTATTTGTTGATTTCATTAATTGAGTTTAGAGGTGAAGTTGGTTGGTGGAAAAAAACAGAATAATGACGATGAAGTAGGCCTATGTTGTCTTTAGCATCATTGTGTACCATTGAGCTATTCACTACTACAAGAATGAACTACATCAGACAGTTGAATTCCAGTATAGCAACCACCATCGGAATTTGTTCCCCCATTATCCATCGATCTTAAGGGGAGATTTCCACTTGAGGGATTTTTTTCTGGACCCCCTTTCTCCCTCATATTTAGCCCCCATTGCTTTTGATATTTTAAGACGTTCGCCCCATAATTAAGAACTTTCGCCCCATTTCTGTCAATTTTAAGACCTTTCATGCAATTTAGGTGTCGATTTTTTCCTGGCGAGCGATAGCGAGCCTGTAATTTAAGAGGAACCGGCCTTTGGCCGGGACATTTTCTACCGAAAAATGTACACATTTATCTTGAAAGGGGGCCTAGAGGGTGTAATTTTAAGCTTGATGGAGGTCTAGGGAACTAACTAAAAACCTCCCCTTAAACACTAATGCATGAGTTGTTCAGAACACAAATACAAAACTGGGATACATGATGGATTGAAGCCCCCACCCCCCCTCTTATTGAAATCATAATTATTTTGTCAGTAGGGGGCCTAATTAAAATCTTACCGCCGTTGATAGGAAGATATATATATTTTTTTTTTTTTTTTTTTTTTTTTTTTTTTTTTTTACAGTGCGTTATGAAGTAGCCATATAAAGCCGGTATCACACGAGAGCTTTTATAGTCAACATTCGATGATCAACTTTTGTTCTGGCAACAATTCTGGACTCTTTTACCCTGGTATCGGAAACTAGACTGATGGTAGATGAGTTTAGGGGACCGAAATAGTATAAATGTTGGCCTCATAGGCTGCCAGACCAGTGTTAAGGATACTTGTTGAGTGAAAAAGTGCTCGTGTGATACCGGCTTAAGGGGAGGGATTTAGTGCGTTTCCTAGACTTCCATCAAGCTTGAAATTACACCCCCTTGACCCCCTTTCAAGATAAATTTGTACATTATTCGGTAGAAAAATTTCCCGGCCTAAGGCCGGTTCCTATTAAATTACAGGCTCGCTATCGCTCGCCAGGAAGAAATCGACACCTAAATGGCACACAAAATCTTAAAAGTGACATAAATGGGGCGAAAATTCGTAAAATCGTCAAACTAATGGGGCGAACGTCTTAAAATCTCAAAATCAATGGGGCTAAACATGAGGGAGAAAGGGATACAGAAAAAAATCCCTCGAGTGGAAATCTCCCCTTAATGCATTGCTGATGATGGATGGTTCTGACATGTATTTATATGAAGTACGGTACCGTATACTGTAGGTGCTTTGGCTTTTGATAGATGACTGTTAAGGGGGATGGCTCGTTTTTGGTACCCCCTTCTCTCTCGTGTTTAGCCCCATTAGTTTTGACGTTTTTAGACGTTCAGCCCATTAGTTTGGCGACTTGAACACCTTTCACCCCATTCCGTTGTCAGTTTTAAGACCTTTCGTGTCATTTAGGTGTCTATTTTTTCCTGGCGAGCGACAGCGAGCCTGTGATTTTAAGAGGAATCGGCTTTTGGCCGGGACATTTTTCTACCGAAAAATGTACAAATTTATTTTGAAGGGCGGTATAGGGGGTGTTTTTTCAGATTGATGGAAGTCTAGCGAGGAAACTAAAACAATATATGAATAAATAAATATATAGACCTAAACAATAGATACTACGGTACCCCCTTAAATATATAGACCTAAACAATAGATACTACGGTACCCCCTTAAATTTCCAGGAGAAAAGGTGGCCAGTTTCCTTGATATATTATTATTTTTTCCCCACCAACCAACTTCACCTCTAAACCCAATTAATGAAATCAACGTGGCACTCCAAGGACTCGAACCTAGGATACTCGCATCGAAATTCCGCGCACTTTTGGATTACGCTATCAAGACAGTTACACAATTGCCCTTATTATATGACGGACAAATTGCTCGTGCTCATATCAAGTATCCTACAGCATGATTGGTCCTGAAGCCGGAGGCACACGAGCGCATTTTCGAGCAATTTTTACGGGCAATTATGGTCTGGAAGCTTAATAAATTACACTTTATCAGAATTCAGCCGCCTAACATACTCTACCTTCAGTCTAGTTACCGATACCCGTGCAAAAATGTCCCGAAACGATACAAGAAAAAACTTGCTCCTGAAAAATTGACGGAAAAAGCGCTTTAGCCATGAGTTTCGTGGTTTTCCCCTAGGTCTCCTCCACTCAGGGTTGTCATCTGTAGAGACCACCTGATAAGCAGGGTCTGGTTCAGGGAGGCGAACCACATGCCCACACCATCATTTACATCACACTATCACCTAGCAATCACCACTAACACCATCACACACATATCACCACCTCTCAAACACCAGAATCATATCACTCTCCACCATCATTCACTATAATTTACATCACACGATTCCCCACCAATCACCACTAATATTACATACACAAACACATCATTTTCCATAAAACAGAATCATATCACTCGCCACCATGACCACACAATCAATTACCATCACCATCCAATCACCACTAATACCATCACACACACACACACACACACATCATCCTACCATAATTTGTCCTGCCTAATACAGCCAATCATTTAGATCACACTATCACCTACCAATCACCGCTAACACCATCACACACACACGCACATCATCACCTCCCGAACACCAGAATCATATGGCTACCACCAGTCACCATCACCTACCAAATCACTACTAACACCATCACACTCACACATCATCATTTACATCACACTATCACCTCCCAATCACCACTAACACCAACACACAAACACACACACACACACCATCACCTACCAAATCACTACTAACACCATCACACTCACACATCATCATTTACATCACACTATCACCTCCCAATCACCACTAACACCAACACACAAACACACACACACACACACACACACACACACCATTACCTACCAAATCACTACTAACACCATCACACTCACACATCATCATTTACATCACACTATCACCTCCCAATCACCACTAACACCAACACACAAACACACACCATCACCTACCAAATCACTACTAACACCATCACACTCACACATAATTATTTACATCACACTATCACCTCCCAATCACCACTAACACCAACACACAAACACACACACACCATCACCTACCAAATCACTACTAACACCATCACACTCACACATCATTATTTACATCACACTATCACCTCCCAATCACCACTAACACCAACACACACACACACACACCTACCAAATCACTACTAACACCATCACACTCACACATCATCATTTACATCACACTATCACCTCCCAATCACCACTAACACCAACACACAAACACACACCATCACCTACCAAATCACTACTAACACCATCACACTCACACATCATTATTTACATCACACTATCACCTCCCAATCACCAGAATCATATCACTCGTCCCCACCATCAGTTTTCTCCTCTAATACAGCCAACCATCCAGCCTATCCCTCTGCCTTTTGACACTACCAAATAACAATTAACCCTCACTCGAACCCTCTCTCATGCCGCTCACTACCGATAAATGAAATAACCTTTTGATCTCACCAAACTGCCGGCCGGGCTCGAACGGGGGACGAAAATAGTGAATAGACACACAGACGGGGCGGTACGGTTGCCTTCACTATTCCCGTCTTTTAAGGGGGAGGTAGTGACTTTTTTATGGACCCACTGCTCTCTTTTGTTTAGCATATACCGTACATTTTGAAATTTTAAGACGTTCCTTCCCTGTTTGGCGATTTTGAGACTTCTCGCCCCATTTCTTTGTCAATATTCAGACTTTTTGAGCCATTTAGGTGTCGATTTTTTCCTGGTGAGCGATAGCGAGCCTGTAATTTTAAGAGAAACCGGCCTTTGGCCGGGAAATTTTTCTATCGAAAAATGTACAAATTTATCTTGAAGGAGGGTCTAGGGAGTGATTTGTTTAAGCTTGATGAAGGTCTAGCGAGGAAACTAAAAAATATATTAATATATTAGTAAATAGATCCCAAAAAATATATTAATATATTAGTAAATAGATCCCAAAAAATATATTAATATATTAGTAAATAGATCCCAAAAAATATATTAATATATTAGTAAATAGATCCCAAAAAATATATTAATATATTAGTAAATAGATCCCAAAAAATATATTAATATATTAGTAAATAGATCCCAAAAAATTACCTCTGTCCCCTTAAGGGGGGCGACCTGCTTTTTGTTATTTCTGTCCTTTTCTCTCTTTCTCTGGCTTTTATCCATTCGGCCCCATTCAGCCAACTATTTTAAGACGTTTATCCCCATCTAGGTGTCGATTTATTCCTGGCGAGCGATAGCGAGCCAGCATTATATGAAGAAATCCGGCTTCACCGGAGAAATTTTTCTATCGAAAAATGTACAAATTTAGCCTGCTGTCAAACAAAAATAAAAATATGCTGGCTCGCCACCGCTCAGCAGTAAAAAATTGACACCTGGATGGGGATAAACGTCTTAAAACAGTAGGCTGAATGGGGCCAGATGGATACAAACCAGAGAAAGATAGAAAAGGACAGAACAAAAACAGGTCACCCCCCCTTAACCACCGTTTGGACCCCTCTAGTAAATATACACCCGGGGGGGGGGGGGGGGGGGGGTGACAAACCGGAGCCATTTTGGTTGAAGACTGGAATTAATATGAGAAGGAATACAAGACCATTAAGGGGAGATTTCCACTTGAGGGACTTTTTTCTTGACCCCTTTCTCCATCATGTCTAGCCCCATTGCTCCTGAGATTTTAAGACGTTTGCCCCCATTAGTTTGGTGATTTTAAGAATTTCCGCCCCATTCTGTCAATTTTAAGACCTTTCGTGCCATTTAGGTGTCGATTTTATCCTGGCGAGCGATAGCGACCCTGTAATTTAAGAGTAACCGGCCTTCGGCCGGGAAATTTTTCTACCGAAAAATGTACAAATTTATCTTGAAAGGGGTTCTAGGGGGTGACATTTTAAGATTGCCGGAGGAGTAGAAAACAAACTAAAAACCTTCCCTTAACGGGAGATAGCAATGTTTCGGTCATTTCATCACTTTTAACCCGTACAGCCCCAGCGACGCGTCTGACGCGTCGGCGATGTATGTAACGCACAGCCCCAGAGACGCGCCTGACGCGTCACCCTAATTGCGCCGACCGTAACCTCAGGTGTAGCCACTCAAGAGGGCTCAGATTTGTATGGGAACTGTGTACGTATCCCACGCAACCGTGCCGATGGTTGAAAACTCTCAAAGTCCACGTGCGTGCGCGCGAGCGCGCAATAACCTGGTTTTTGGGGATAATTGCCTTCAATTTTTTACTCTTGTAAAATCTGTTTTCGGGGGGCTCTGTAGGACCATTTTTTAAGCTTTTTGAGCGGTTTTTCGTGGTTTTTCCTTCATTCCTAACCCATTCGCTATTATTTCTGGAATAAAACCATTTTTTGAAAACCGGCCGGGTTCTGGTGCGCAAACATTACAAAACTAGCCGGGGCTCCACGGGTTAAAAGCATAATTTTAACTATAAACTTGAATCTTATCTTTACATATTCCTATGTTCTTTACACCAACCAACTTTACTTCTAAACTCAATTAATGAAATCAACAAATCCATGTGGCAGTCTGGGGATTCGAACCCAGGACGCTCACACCGAAATTCAGCGCATTTATCCATTGCGCTACGAAAAAAAATACCAGAAAATGAACGGGAGATAGCAATGTTTCGGCCATTTCATCACTTTTAAACCCATAATTGGAACTGTTAACTACAATTTTATCTATACATATGCAAAAAAAATAAAAAAATAAAAAATAAAAAAATAAAAGAAAGTGTTCCTCGTTCGTTTGACACCCTTAAGCCGGTATCACACGAGCGCTTTTTCACTAAATATTTATCCTCAACACTGGTCTGGCAGCTTATGGGGTCAACATTTAGATTACCTGTATTTCGGTTACCTAAATTCATCCATCATCAGTCTAGTTTCCGATACCAGTCCAAAAATACTCCAGAAATGTTGCCAGAAAAATTTTGATCATCAAATGTTGACTATAAAAGCTCTCGTGTGATACCGGCTTTAAGGGGAGGTTTTTAGTTTGTTTCCTACTTCTCCAGCAATCTTAAAATTCCACCCCCTTGACCCCCTTTCAAGATAAATTTGTACATTTATCAGTAGAAAAATGTCCCGGCCGAAGGCCGGTTACTCTTAAATTAAAGGCTCGCTATTGCTCGCCAGGATAAAATCAACACCTAAATGGCATGAAAGGTCTTAAAATTGACAGAATGGGGCGGAAATTCTGAAAATCACCAAACTAATGGGGCAAACATCTTAAAATCTCAAAAGCAATGGGGCTAGACATGAGGGAGAAAGGGGTCAAGAAAAAAGTCCCTCAAGTGGAAATCTCCCCTTAACACAGATGGGGCGGTACGGTTGCCTTCACTATTCCCCTCCATAAAGTTTGTGTGTATACTTTATATGACAGATGTTTGGAGCTTTCCAAGTTCTACTGCTTAAAGGCCGCGTCATACAGAGGTCGACCGCGACCCGACAGTAACCCGAAGGCAATGACTTGCACTTTTCACCCAAATTCACCCGAAGTCCCCGAATGAGACTCGTACCCCGACTATGACTAGAAAGCAATTCGAATGCAACCCGAGGGACTCGAATGCGTCTCGAATACGAGTCGATGTTATCCCGTATATTACTCGAAACTAACCAGAAGTAGAACAGAATTGAATCGACCACGAGTCGACAGCTAATCGACGGTGACCCGAGTAGCAGATACCAACCCGAGTTAAAACCGAATCACACCCGAAGTAACCCGACTTAAAACCGAATGAAAACCGAACCCCTCCCGAAGTCAGGAACCCAACCGGAATGAAACCAGAATGTAAGTCGAACGTGACTAGAATAAGTCGATTATGACACGATTATGAGGTTATGCATCACCCCACTATATAAAGAGAGGGTGTGCTCACACAAGCTTCATTTGTACAGTGCACCCAACACAGCAACATGTCACAGGAAAGCAACCTCCCGGACCCATCACAACCAGAAGAGATGGATGACGAGGCATTGGAGTTGGCAATCTTGAGGCAGGAGATAGTTAATGCCAACCTCAGATAGATTACTGCCCGCGCCATCATGGACAAAGAACATGAACCCCAACGTGCTCAACCTCGACGGCCACGACGACCAAGGAAACCCCGAAGCTGCAGCGTCAAGCCATGGGTGGCACAGCGAGAGACACACGGACACTACCACCAGTTGCTGAAGAAACTCCAGGAAACTGACGTGGTTACCTATAAATACTTTCTGCGTATGGACGAGGAGCTGTTTAATATGATTGTCGAACGTGTCACACACAGGATCAAGAAGGACGAGACCAACTGGAAGAAGCCCTTGGAGCCCGGACTGCGAGTTGCCATGACACTACGCTTTTTGGCCACTGGCGAGGCCTATAAGAGCATGGCACTGAACTTCCGTGTAGGTGCCAACACGATATCACTGGCAGTGCGGGAGACGTGTGAGGCAGTCATACAGGAATACATGGAGGAGCAAATAGTGTGCCCATCAACACCTGAAGGTTGGAAGGAGGTCGCCAAGGGCTTCAAGGATAGGTGGGACTTCGGACACACCATTGGGGCAATTGATGGGAAGCACATTGCCATACAGCCTCCAAGCAACTGCGGATCCTTGTACTACAATTACAAGCACTACCACTCCATTGTGCTCCTGGCAATAGTCGATCACCTGGGAAAATTTATGTACGTTGACGTTGGAGCTAGTCCTGGCTTCATGCATACTCCACAATATGCTAATCGACCGACGTGAGCCCCAACCAGAAGCCGGACTTCGTCGCCCTGAAATACCCCAAAGTGACTGGGCGAGGGACCCCTTGGATGGCTTGGAGCCACTTCGGCGACAGAGAGGACCAGCCGCTGCCAAAGTGACGAGGGACTACCTGACCCAGTACTACAACCGCCCTGAACAGCGCCTTGCCTGGCAGAACGAGTAAAAAGGTACGTTTCCACTATATGCAGGTCCATAATATCCCACACCCGTTTTATAAGTGTTGCACAATGTTGCAGTGTGACTGCCGTAGGTGTCTCAATACTGTCATTGCAATGACATAAATCAAACTCCATTTGATCCCGTATTATAAAAGTGTCAAAGTCTTTGATAAATATATTGTATACAAACCCGAAAGTGAATCACAGCACTAAATATCCTGACCTGTCATAAAGTTGTTAATATATGTATATATATATATATATATATATATCCTTGAAACATAAGTTCATTAAGATATAGCCCCTAATTTATTATTATCATATTTGGTCAAAGTCTCAGTTCATTAAGATAAATCTCCTAATTTATTATTATTATATTTGATCAAAGTCTCTAATTACAATAACAAAAGAAATTGTTACCTTATTTTGGACTGCATGTCCACGTCACTTTATATGTTAAACTTTTATATTGTTTTCTGATTAATATTCACGAACATGTTGCTCAAGGATGTTGATTTGGTTAAAGTAATAACATGTTAACTTTTAATTAAGGTCAGATTTTTTCAATGTCGATATTATTTATATCATAATTATTGGGATGTGTTAAATTTCTCAGGTTATTTCTTATGTGTTAATGTTGATCTTGGCTGTTGATTTGTTTAAAGTAATAACATGTTAACATGGTCAAAAATGTTCAATGTCAATTTAATATATATCATATTGGGATGCGACACATTTCTCTGTTTTTGTTTCGTTTTTTTTTTTTTCAATTTAATTTTCTTTTATATCCTATTCCCATGTGATCTACTCGATCATATATTTTAACTTTATATTCCCTTTAATTATTATTAAGCAAGCAAATTAACCTTAGGAACAAGTCAAACATAGAAAATAAATTTTAGGAGTAAGCACAACACAAGTCAAACATAGAAAATAAATTTTTATTATAATTAATGAGGTACAGAGGTAGAGGTATTGGTTTGTTAATGAGGTAGATCCAGCATGAACTCCAAGAAGGCAGGGTCCAGGGCTGATTGTTGTACGGGCGTGGCACAAGGACGTGAGGGCCCATAGGCCTTCCACTGAGAGGGTGTGTCTGGCTGCTGGATTGGAGACTGTTGAATTGTTTTCCCTATATGGTGGTAGGACGTGCTAGTGGTAGGGACATTGAGAGTTTCATAATACTGTTGACGTTGGGGATGATGTTGGGAAGGGTTTGGGGACCGGGGGTGGGAGAGGGGTGCGAAGTGTGGGAGGGGTCCTGGGCCCTGGTTGTGGGAAATCATGGCATTGGAGAATCTTAGCACGTCCAGCTGGAAGGCCTGAATCAAGGGTAATGGAAGGTCACGCATGTTTGTCTGGAGTGTCTTGAAGTATGGCTTCAGACTCGCCTCTGCGGGGGTGTCCACCTGGTGGCTCCTCTGCCACACATGGTAGAGGTTGTCCAGCTCCTTCTCACCTTCACGAAGCTGTGTGAGAAAAATAAATGTATTAGAATGAATCAGACAATACTTCATAAATATTAATGCAGTGTACCTTCATTACAATAATGCGTGGCAAAATAACCTCTTCATCATTAATATTGCCTAATAAACGTTACTGCATTGATATCAAATATGTTACAAATTACCGATATATGATACATCGAAATGTATAATAGATTTATTGTATGAAACATTTTATTTTTATATATACTAAAACATTTACATAATTGCGAATGTACAATTAAATGTGTTCAATACTATAATGGGTGACAGTCAGTGAGTGGCTGAGTGAAGGCACAGAGGGTGGGTGTTTTGTGTTGCATGTGGGTGTATGTGTTTACGAGTGGAGAGATTCAATTATGATGGCATGTTAACATTGGATACATAATAATGATATTTACCTTGTCATACAGGTCGGGTTGGGCGGCTGGCGCCTGGCTGGGGGTGGCACCGGACCCAGATGACCCGGGAGTTGCCACCACGGCTGAGCTCCCGGTCGCGGTGTCCTGGGTAGCTGTGGTTTGGGTTGGAGTGGGAGTTGACTCTGGCCCGTCCTCCCCTTTCGGTTCGATGTCGTCAGCCATCTCCTCCTCCACAGTCGTTGTCTTGTAGAGCTGTGGAATGTATCAGGTTATTAGTTTATGACAGTGTTGAACATCAATTTATAAAGTAAATAATGATCTAGCAACACTCATACATATATATATATAAAATATAATATCAATGGTTATTTAATTTGGTCGCTTTTACATAGCAATAAATATTCACAATAATCTGGGTGCAGCTTATTATTTATACATAGAAAAAATTAAAATAAGTATTATACATGTTAGACAATATTAATATTCGATTTTATTCTATTTACAACATCCAACAATAATGGTGAAACATTTATGTAACTTATGTTTATTAAATCTTATGTTGAACAGCACCAAGATATTTATTTATACCTTTAACATTTATTTTTGATTAAAAATAAAATTGCAATAGACTTGATAAACGTACCTTGCTCTTTCTGGTGGGCAACTTCACAAGATGGGGTTTGAGGAACGCGAAGTGGGTCTTGATCCAGGCGTCTCTCTCCGTCAGCTGGACCGCACCTGAACCAGACACGGGAATCTTATCAAGCTTCCCGTACCTGGTCCTCATCCCTTCCATCCACTTGTTGAGTGCTTCCACTGAAAAATTTAAATAATATATATTAGGAGTGTTTACGTACAAAATATAAATAGTATGGAGACAAAGATTATCACAACCGAATTTATTATCAGTCAACATGAATAAGTATGGTTCACCTGGGCAGGTAACCACACTGCACACATTGGTATGAGGGAAGTACAATGCAAGACTGAACACGAAACATTATCTATTATTAACTCCAAATATTACCTAGTTATTTCAATTCCGAAAACAAGATGCGCCAGCAATGTTAACGCCAAACTTTATGATAAATATGTATCCACTTTGCACGGCACAGGTAAATTATTCCAGAAACATAGATGTGTTTGGCATTTGTAAGTAATATCACTCAACATAATGGTTATTATATCATAAGAACGCACACAACCAACCTTCAATGTTGAGCTCCTTTGCCTTCGTGGCGAGTGTTTTCTGCCGCATGTTTTTATCCTTGTGGGCCCTCATTTTCCTGTTGTACAGGAACTCCTGCTCTGAATACCACTCGGCCACTTCCACCTCCTTCTGATCAGGGAGCCTGGCGTAGGTCCTCCTCCTTTTTGGCACCGGTTGTACTGGGTTGGAGGGCGGCGTGGTCTGGGTAGGCGTCTCGGTGTATGTCGTGGGTGTCTGGGTAGGTGGCTCGGTGAGTGGCGTGAGGTCATCTTGGGTGGCGTCATCATCCTCGCTTTCCTGTTCCGAAGGACTGTCACCTTCGGTTGACACGATAGGGTGGGTCTTTTTGTGAGGGACACGGGCTTTCTTTGCTATAATAATAGACTGTGACTCTGCTTCCTCGGTTAGGTTTTCATCGTCGAAAACAGGGTTGGAGTCGATGTGCTGCCTCTCCTCTACTTCCTCCTTGCTTTCATCTTGGGATTGCTGGGTGGCAAACAGGTCCACAGACTCCATGGTAAATTTGCGGGGCCTCTTCACTGCCTTGCCTTCTTTACCATAGTTTCCGGGCATGTTGGCGACAAGAGTTGGAGAGAGAGACGTGGTGGGCGAGAGAGACGTGGTGGGCGGTGGGTGCTGGTGTAGAATGGAGCGAATGCCTCCCACCCGCTAATATATAGGGCCCGTGCGGGGGTGGCAGTGTACGATAATTCGGGCCGCTCCAACCGCACATGGGCCTGCTTCACGTGGCTCCGCCCATCGACTCCCGTTCGGGTTTGATTCGACTTGGCTTCGACAACCCTTCGACTTATATTCTAGTCATTCGGACCTCTGTATGATGCGGCCTTTAGGGGAGATTGTTACTTGACCCCTTTCTCCCTCATGTCTAGCCCCATTGCTTTTGAGATTTTAAGACGTTTGCCCCATTAGTTTGGTGATTTTTAAGAATTTCCGCCCCATTCTGTCAATTTTAAGACCTTTTGTGCCATTTAGGCGTCGATTTTATCCTGGCGAGCGATAGCGAGCCTGTAATTTAAGAGTAATCGGCCTTCGGCCGGGACATTTTTCTACCGAAAAATGTACAAATTTATCTTGAAAGGGGGTCAAGGGGGTGAAATATTAAGATTGCTGGAGGAGTAGGAAACAAACTAGAAACCTCCCCTTAAATTAACTCATAAAGTTTGTATACCATGTAATTTGTCAGTCAGAAAGTATGTTTTCGCAACCAATTTCAACAATCCAGAAAGTTGATATATGTTTCTCATTAATCTTCATGATGAATCTACATATTTGAATATGGTGGTTACGACGATTTTTTTTTTATGCCATATTCAAATGAGAAGGATCGACATTCATTCTTAACCCTTTCACTACCGGAAATGTATTTTGTATTATTTCATCTATATTTAAACTATTTTATGCAGCTTTTGAAGGATCTATGGTAGTTAAAATATTTAATTGAGATAGTTTGTAGCCTCTTAATTACTACACGTCCGTCCTAAGTTGAATAAAATCGTCTAATTAATGCCAGAATATAATGAAAACTGGCATCGGTACTGAAGGGCTTAAGACAAACGTCTGTCAACTAACTCTCTTGATTGTCGATATCAAATCTGAATATTCGATTCAGTTCACGGGGGGGGGGGGGGGGAATGGGCGTATTTAGTTGGTCATTTATATATTTTATATAATCTTTGTTTCCTCCCTATACCTCTATCAAGCTTTAAAGAAACATCTCCCCAAAACCCTCCTTCAAGATAAATTTGTAATTTTTTCGATAGAAAAATATCTCGGCCGATGGCCGGTCCCTCCTAAATTACAGGCTCGCTATCGCTCGCCAGGAAAAAAATCCACACCTAAATTACACGAAAAGTCTTTATATTGACAAAGAAATGAGGGGGAGGGGGGGGGGGGGGGTACGATCTTAAAATGCCCAAACCTCGGCCTGAACATTTTTCTACCGAAATACGTAGACATTTATCATGGAGGCCCCGGGGCCTTGAGATGTTTATTTAAAGCTTAATGTAGGTAAAGAAAAAAATAATAAAAGAAAACAAAAAAATAAAACAAATACAAAAACCATATACGGCCATCTATCTCCCCAGCTTAACATTCCCCCGCAGTTTCCACCCCACTTGACTTCCGCAAATCCTGCCTGTAAACTTCGTGACAGTGTGTGATCTTACCTGGGGGGGAGGGGGCTATATTTCCCCCCCCCCCCCCTCTCTCTCTCTCTCTCTCTCTTTCTTTCTCTCTGTCTCTTTCCTCCCCCCGCTCCCTACCTCTGCCCCTCTATCTCTCTCTCTTTTATCTACTTTGAAAACACTATACCCCAATTGTATGTACAGTATATTTGTAAATACCATGTAAGAAGAATAACCTCTATCTGTGAAAATAAACTTTATTATTATTTCTCTCTCTCTCTCCTTTTCTATCCTTTCCTTCAACTTTCCTTTTCTATCGGATATGACATCTCTACTAGAAAAAAGTCCTGACCACCTCGTTTGGATCGTAAGGTCTGTGTGGCCAGTGTATCTATGTAAATCTCTCTTCCTCTCTCTCCCCCCCCCCCCTGCCCTGCTCCCTCCCTCCGCCCCTCTATTCTCTTCTATCTCTCTCTCTTTCAGTCTTCTTAATCTCTTTTCACTAACTCCCTCTTACACCCTCTCTCTAATATCCAGTGTGCGAGAATGGATACTATATTATAAGCTGCCCTGGATTTCGGTGTGCTTGTTGTCCATAATAATTGTATGATAAATTGTAATGCGCAATTGTAGCTCAAACTGTAATCGAGTATCAACAATTACATTAATTTATAGCTTAAGGGGAGTTGGTTCTTTTTGGGGGCGATTTTTGCATGTATTCATTATTTTCCTAGTTTGCTCCCTAGACCTCCATCAAATTAAAAACAAACATCCATTAGATCCCCCTTCTAGATTAATTTGTACATTTTTCGGTAGAATAAAATTTCCCGGCCGAAGGCCGGATCTTCCAACATTACAGGCTCACTATCGTTCGCCAGGGAAAACATTAACACCTAAATAGCACGAAAGGTCTAAATATTGACGAAGTAATGGGGCGAAAGCTCTTAAAATCGACTAACTAATGGGGCAAACATCTTAAAATCTGAACACCTCATAGACCTCCCCTTCAAGATAAATTTGTAAATTTTTCGGTAGAAAAATGTACCCCTCTTAAAGTTACAGGCACACTATCGGTCGCCAGGAAAATATGGACAACTAAATGGAACGAAATGTCTTAATATTGACAAATAAATGGACGTAAAGTCTTAAAATCGCCAAACTAATGGCTGAACGTCTTAAAATCTAAAAACCAATGGGGCTAAACATGAAGGAGAAGGGGGGGGGGGGACACAAAAACCGCCTCCCCCCCTTAATATACTGGATTTTCCGCTATTTAAATGATAATTATTTAACCCCTTCAAGATCCGATTACGCATTTCTTTTCGGTTCTCTGGCTATTATCAGGGATCTGCCTTGTGTGGGCCGATCGGCTTTTTGCAGGCTCCCATTTTCTTATGTTTTTTATTATTCGACGATTGTATTCAGATTAGGAAGGGTGTGTATGTACAGGTCTGAGGGTTGTTTGAGATAGCCTTTACCCATACAGTGCTCCCAGATCCTTCCGAAGCTACTTAAAATCATCTAATGATAGCCAGAGCAAACTCAAAATGCGTCATCATCTTTAAGGGGAGATGGATCGTTTTTCTGGTCCCCCTTCTCCCTCATGCTTAGCCCCAATAGTTTTCAGATTTTAAGACCTACGACCCATTAGTTTGACGATTTTAAGACCTTTCGTCCCGTTTCTTTGTCAATATCAAGATTTTTCGTGTCATTTAGGTGTCGATTTTTTCCTTGCGAACGATAGCGAGCCTGTAATTTTTAGGAAAACGGGTCTTCAGCCAGGACATTTTTCTAACGAAAAATTTGCAAATTTATCTTGAAAGGGGGTCTAGGGGGTGTTTTTTAAGCTTGATGGAGGTCTAGTGAGGAAACTCAAAGATAAATTAATATAAATGAAAGACCCCCAAAATAACCCCTGTCCCCTTAAGATGGCGACCACACAGTCCTCCATCCTTGTCTTCCCTTTTTCCTCCATTCCCTCTTTCTCTCTCCTTCTGCCATTCCCTCTTCCTCTCCTTCCCTCCTCCATTCCCTCTTTCTCTCCTTCCCTCCTCCATTCCCTCTTTCTCTCCTTCCCTCCTCCATTCCCTCTTCATCTCCTTCCCTCCACCATTCCCTCCCTCCCCCCTCCCTCCAAACCATTGACATTGCTATTTAATAAATCCTTGCGGTCTGGAAATATGCCTGATCAGTTGAAGCTAGCCAACGTAACACCGATATTAAAAAAAGGCAGCAAATCCCTACCCAGTAACTATCGTCCAATTAGCTTAACCTCAGTTGTATGTAAAATGTTAGAAACACTCATAAGAGACAGACTCGTAAATCACTTAGAGGAAAATAACATACTTAAAGATACTCAACACGGCTTTCGTAAAAAACGTTCCTGTTTAACAAAACCTCTTAGACTTCTTCCACGATATCCTCAACCTCTACGATGAGAGCAAAGCTGTAGATATTATATACCTTGATTTTCAAAAGGCCTTTGACAAAGTTCCCCACAAACGTTTACTGCTAAAACTAAAAGCGCATGGAATACAAGATGGTGTGTTGAAATGGATAGAAAATTGGCTCAGCGACAGAAAGCAAAGAGTGGTCATAAATGGTAAGGCATCTAAATGGACCAATGTAAGTAGCGGGGTACCCCAGGGATCGGTACTAGGACCAATTCTCTTTCTAATTTACATCAACGACATAGATGAGGGTCTCACCTGTACAATCTCAAAATTTGCTGACGATACACAAATTGCAAATAGCGTACTCTCAAAAGAACAAGTTGACGATATGCAACACAATCTAGATAAGTTGTCATGTTGGGCCCAAATTTGGCAAATGAGTTTCAATGCGGATAAATGTAAAGTACTACATATCGGATACCAAAATGAGAAAGCAAACTATTTGATGAATGGCACTCAGCTTAAGAATGTAAACAGAGAAACCGATCTGGGAGTAACAATATCAAGTAACCTAAAACTGAGTCAACAATGTTCAGAAGTTGTTAAGAAGGCAAACAAAATAATTGGCTTTATAGGCAGGTCATTTGAGCATAAATCCAAAGACGTTATCCTAACCCTTTACAATTCCTTAGTCCGCCCTCTTCTTGAATACTGCGTTCAATCCTGGTGCCCTTATTACCAAAAAGATATAGACAAGCTAGAACGAGTTCAATGTAGAGTTACCAAAATGATACCTAGCCTAAAGAACAAACCATACGAGGAGCGTCTTAGAGAATTAAATCTATTTCCTTTAACCCAGCGCAGATTAAGAGGTGACTTAATTCAAGTGTTCAAAATCATCAAAGGCATTGACAATATGAACAGTAGTAAGTACTTCACTATCGACCAATCTAATTACACGCAGGGAAACGGTTGCAAAATTATTGGTAAATCTTTTAACTCACACGAATCTAAGAATTTCTTCTTCAACCGAGTTGTCAACTTATGGAATGGGCTTCCCCGAGATGTCATAGACTGCAGCACCGTTGATTCATTTAAACTTCGCCTAGACAAATATCTCGCATCAAACCCGCGACTGACTGCGTTTGTAAATGAATAACTTTATTTTATCCTCCCCTCAGTTACTAACCCATCTGTCCCCTACTAACTTCCTAGTCCTGCCACGGACATTAGTTCCAAGGCAGTAGTTCCCTTACCCACTCTAAACCACTGTTGAACACTTGATCCTCCGTGTTTTGGAGGACAAGCAGCCTAGAAGGGTCACTAGAGCTGTTGTTGCTTGATTTCCTTTGTACTCCTTTGTACTCCCTCTCCCTCCACCATTTCCCCCTCCCCCATCCCTCCACCATTCCCTCCCTCCCCCATCCCTCCACTATTCCCCCCTCCCTCCTCCACCATCCCCCCTCCACCAATCCCCCTCCATCAATCCCCCCTCCCCTCCCTCCACCATTCCCCACCATCATCCTCCCATAAAGAGGTTACATTTAGCCTCCTTGTCCAGGAATGAAAAAAGTTGTCTTAATTTTGTCCTATCAGTCCAGTCTCTCTATCTCTCTATCTATCTATTTCACCTTTCTCATCTCGATTATTCTCTCCCTCTATCTATCTATCTATCTATTTCACCTTTCTCATCTCGATTATTCTCTCCCTCTCTATCTATCTATCTATTTCACCTTTCTCATCTCGATCATTCTCTCCCTCACTCTCTATCTCTATCTATCTATCTATCTATTTCACCTTTCTCATCTTGATTATTCTCTCCCTCTCTATCTATCTATCTATCTATTTATTTCACCTTTCTCATCTCTATTATTCTCTACCTCTCTATCTATCTATCTATCTATATCTATCTATTTCACCTTTCTCATCTCGATCATTCTCTCCCTCTCTATCTATCTCTATCTATCTATCTATATCTATCTATTTCACCTTTCTCATCTCGATTATTCTCTCCCTCTCTATCTATCTATCTATCTATCTATTTCACCTTTCTCATCTCGATTATTCTCTCCCTCTCTCTCTATCTATCTATCTATCTATCTATCTATTTCACCTTTCTCATCTCGATTATTCTCTCCCTCTATCTATCTATCTATCTATCTATCTATCTCTATCTATCTATTTCACCTTTCTCATCTCGATTATTCTCTCCCTCTATCTATCTATCTATCTATATCTATCTATTTCACCTTTTTCATCTCGATCATTCTCTCCCTCTCTCTCTATCTCTATCTATCTATCTATATCTATCTATTTCACCTTTCTCATCTTGATTATTCTCTCCCTCTCTATCTATCTATCTATCTATTTCACCTTTCTCATCTCGATTATTCTCTCCCTCTCTCTCTATCTATCTATCTATCTATCTATTTCACCTTTCTCATCTCGATTATTCTCTCCCTCTCTCTCTCTATCTATCTATCTATCTATCTATCTATCTATCTATCTATTTCACCTTTCTCATCTCGACCATTCTCTCCCTCTCTATCTATCTATCTATTTCACCTTTCTCATCTCGATCATTCTCTCCCTCTCTCTCTATCTATCTATCTATATCTATCTATTTCACCTTTCTCATCTTGATTATTCTCTCCCTCTCTATCTATCTATCTATCTATTTCACCTTTCTCATCTCGATTATTCTCTCCCTCTCTCTCTATCTATCTATCTATCTATCTATTTCACCTTTCTCATCTCGATTATTCTCTCCCTCTCTCTCTATCTATCTATCTATCTATCTATTTCACCTTTCTCATCTCGATCATTCTCTCCCTCTCTATCTATCTATCTATCTATCTATTTCACCTTTCTCATCTCGATCATTCTCTCCCTCTCTCTCTATCTATCTATCTATTTCACCTTTCTCCTCTCTATCTATCTATCTATTTCACCTTTCTCATCTCGATCATTCTCTCCCTCTCTCTATCTCTATCTATCTATTTCACCTTTCTCATCTCGATCATTCTCTCCCTCTCTCTATCTCTATATATCTATCTATTTCACCTTTCTCTCTCTCTCTCTCTCTCTCTCTCTATTTATCTATTTCACCTTTCTCATCTCGATTATTCTCTCTCTCTCTCTCTCTCTCTTTTTGTGATTTACAGGCATTAATTGTACCATATTGCTAACAAATATGTTTTGTTACTGTACTGTATACTTTTTTCCAGTTTTCTCACTAGGCTACATTAACCCTCTCCCACTTTTTTTTCCAGTAAATTTTGTAACAAATTTCTAGTCCATTTGTGATTTTCAGGCTTTAACTGTGTCATACTGCTAACATCAATACTTTTTGTTTTATTTTCAGGCATAAATTGTGTTCTATTGCTAACATATTGTTTGTGATTTACAGGCATATTCATTTTATCATATTTCTAACAAAATGTTGTGTGATTTTCAGGAATTAATTGTATCACATTGTTAACATACATTTTTTGTGATTTTCAGGCTTTAATTGTACCATTTTGCTAACATAAATTTGTGTGATTTTCAGGCATATTGTGATCATATCGTCATGGCGCCACAACGAACCTGCACGAGTTGTTCCGATAAATTTGGCCCTACCATGTTTGTTGATACTGATGTCCAAATTTGTAGATTTTGCCAGCTCCGAGAGAAGATTGCGGATGAATTGAATGCAGCTCACCGCAAGATCGATGCCCTGACTACGAAGCTTGAATCCCTTCAAGAATTTGCCACACTCAACGTAGGAGTGCCCTCGGCCCAAGAAACCACTACGATGTCAACCGCCATTCCAGTGCATACAGTACCGGTACCGGTACCCACACCAGCAGCTACCTTAGATGTTGCAGAAAATAATAATGACTCTACTCTCACTCCCCCCCAGGACAATTTTCAGTTAGTGAGGAACATTGTGCATCCCAGTACCAGTACCAGGAAGGTCATCCCGACAACATGCCAAAACCGCTTCAAAATTCTGGCTATTGACGAGGAAGAGGAAACGGAAGAAGTTCGGCTTGTGGGCGACTCCATGGTCCGTGGCCAACTAACCGAGTTCTGCGCCAGGGCACCCAGGACCAGAAAGCGATTCTGTATCCCAGGTGGCGGCGTGGACGACATTGTTGCGGCTGTGGAAGAGGTTTCCAGGCTCGCCCCCGCAAGCACTACGTACGTCATCCACGTTGGATCTAACGATGTCCAACGGACGCGGTCAGAGGAACTACTTTGCAAGTACCGGCAGCTGATCAGGTCCTTCAAGGAAAAATCTAATAGAATCTTAATTTCAGGAATTGTTCCCCGGATTGATGTAGAAAACCGATTCTACAACATAGCTACCAGTACAAATCGCCGACTAGCCAAACTCTGCAGGGAGGAGGACATCGGCTTTGTCGACACGTGGGATCATTTTTACTATGATAAATCTTTGTTTTCAGGAGATGGTGTACATCTCAATGAAGTAGGAGCTGCACGTCTTGGTCGTCTGCTGAACGATGCAGTCAAGGATTTCCGTTCAAAAAACGGGGTCAACCAGACCCCAGACAGGGTAGTGTAAGTCAAATACGAACTGAAAATTCAGACAATGCACAATCGGTAACATCCAACTCTAATACTCTTAAGGTGTTTTATGTAAATGCTCGTAGCATACGCAATAAATTTTCAGATCTAGAGGAAATCGTGTTTACAGAACATTATGATATAATCGGTATTACAGAATCTTGGTTAAATACGGAAGACAGAGACTTTTTAGCCGAATATACCCTTCCTGGTTATACAATTTTTGAGAAAAGTCGGATCAATAGAAATGGAGGAAGAGTTCTGTTTTTTATAAAGGAAAGTCTTAATCCCGTCTTAATGTCAACACCTCAAATTGCGAATATAGACATATCTTACGTACTATTAAATAATAAACGAGGAACTAAAATAACACTAGCTTTATTATACAGACCCCCATCTCAATCAGTGCAAACTGACAGTGAAATTTATGAACAAATTGCAGAAATAACTAACATACAAGATACCGTAATTCTTGGCGATTTCAACTTACCCGTGACTAAATGGGGCGATATTCTTACTTCACACTCTGGACACGATCTCTATGGTCTATTTCATATATCGGGAAGACGCCGCGGCTTGGCAAGTACTCTGGCACAACCTCACTACAACACCTATTGTGCTACACTCTAATTAGCTGCGGAGATGTAGAGACCAACCCCGGCCCTAGTTCAACGTTGAAGAAACCTCACCACCAAACAAGTAAGGCAGACACCGACATTTCAACAGTCCCTAGCAGTAAAAAATTTTATAACAAACTGGGCCAGCAGGTACCCCAGCCTCCCGTCACACTCCAATTTAACCCACAACACAACCCAACACGGTCGGCGACCCAGTCTCCCGTCACGCTCCAATTCAACCCACAACACAATCCAACACTATCGGTGGCTCAACATGTAACTGGAGCAGCTAGGAAGAAAGGCATCAGTCGCAACAACATCAACAATGGAGCAGCATTAGCAGCCAGGAATAAGGACAACATCATCAAACAGCAAATACAGGTGGGGCACGGGGGGGTCACAGGGGGAGACATAGCCACAGACAGTCCCCACCCTAGCAGCACAGCTGATCACCACACCGCCAGATGTACGACGAACAATAAAAAGAATATGTACAGTGTGCGATATTAGATTCAACAAAAGGAGTCCAACATCACAATGTAGTATTTGTAATGAAACAGTACACGATCGATGTACTTATGTTAACAGCAGAAAAGAAATGGAATGCGATAAATGCAGGGAATTAGCAATTACCCACTCCACCAACTCTACATTACCCACAGCATTACCATTAATACCACTGATATCGGCGACCCAAGTAGCACAACATGCAACAAGAACAACAATAAAAACAGGTAGCATTCGCAAATACATCAACAGGGAAGCAGCATCAACGGACAATGAAAACAACAACAACAACAACAGCAAACAACCACAGCCCGACCGCGAGTATCCCCTACCCTCTCCCGCACAAACAGCTGATCGACGCGGACCAAACCACACCTCCAGTCGTATGATAAACAGTAAGAAAAAACTATGTATAGTCTGTAATATTGGTTTCAACAATAGGAGTTCACTTTTACAATGCAACAGTTGTAATGAAATTGTTCATAACCGATGTACTTACGTTAACAGTAGAAACGAAGTTGAATGTGTTAAATGTAGGAACTTAGCTGTGCAACATCGCGAAACCATTTGTTTTATTTGTGAATCACTCCTAACACGACGTCAGAAGATCCAAAACTGTGTAAAGTGTAAACATGTAGCTCACATGAAGTGCATCTCTAAGAAGACCAACAGTGAAGAACGGGAATTCCTTTGCAATAAGTGTGCCTTGCATTCATTACCGAATATTAATGTAAATGATCCAAGTATTAACAACTCAGAATCCAGCCAGGACACATTCAAAATCAAAGATGAATACAGAGTGTTCACCAACAAAGGGCTCCATCTTATCCACATTAACGCCAGATCAATGTACCATAAATTGTCAGAAATAAACTTGTTAGCTAATAAGGCCAAAGCTTCAATAATTGCAATCACAGAAACCTGGCTGGATTCAAGTATAAACGATGGTGAAATAATCATTCAAGGTTTCAACATGGTTAGGAATGATCGCAATAGGCATGGGGGAGGAGTATGTCTGTATGTAAACAACAACCTCACACACACAACTAGGACCGACCTCCATGTAGAAAATCACGAAGCTCTGTGGATCGACCTACACCTGCCGAGGACAAGACCCATCACAATTGGGGTATGCTATAGGCCACCAGCCGACACACAATTCTTGACCAAATTTGAACGAACTTTGTCATCGTTAGACCCTCGGAATGAATCCATCATACTAGGGGATTTTAACCTGTGTTACAAACAACGAAATGATAGGCTTGTACGAGAATATAGGCATATACTGACAATGCACAATCACAAACAACTCATCACAACCCCCACACGTATCTCTGAGAACACTGCCACAATATTAGACCACATAAACTGTAACAGAGAGGACAAAATATCCCAATCAGGGGTTATACAGACTAGGATATGTGATCACTTCGTCACATATTGCACACGGAAAACCACAAAAATTACCCTAGAGAATCACAAGGTTATCAAAACAAGGTCACTCAGAAACTACAATAAGGAAACATTCCTGGACATTTTATGGAATACAGACTGGTCTTCAGTGTTTGGAAGTACAAACGTTAATGGTGCATGGGTTGCCTTCAGAACCATCATCACAAACATCCTAGACGAAATAGCTTCTCTGAAAGACATACGAATTAAAGCAAGGTCAGACCCATGGATCAACAATGACATACTACACCATCTGGAACACAGAGACAATCTGTTAAAAAGGCTAGTGAAACATAGACAGGATCAAGGTCTGAAACATGAGTTCAACAGGGCCAGGAATAAACTAAGTAGGAAAATGAAATCAGCGAAAAATAATTATTTTCACAATAAGGCAGAGGAATATCAGAATAACCCAAAGAAACTATGGAGGCACCTAAAAACAACAGGCTACAGCAACAAAACAAGGGATTCGTCTAACACTAATATTGCTCTCACCATTAATGATCAGGTTTGCCACGATAAACGACAAATTTCAACCTACTTCAACTCCTTCTTCACTTCCATAGCAAACACACTTGCACAGAACCTACCTCAACCTCTCAATAAATACACGACAACAACGGCCACCTTTCGTAATTTCTACAGAGATAAAGACATACACCCGAACACATTTAGATTGCAAAATGTTACACCAAAATACACTTTTGACGAGCTGTCTAACCTAAATGTACATAAGAGCACAGGACCAGACAAAATTCCTGCCAAATTTCTACGAGATGGAGCCATTGGTATAGCAGGCCCCCTAACCCACATCATCAACTTGTCAATTAACACCAACACATTACCTGCTGAACTGAAGGAAGCTATTGTAACCCCTCTATTCAAGAAAGGAAATAAACTAGAAGTTGGCAACTACAGACCAGTTAGCATATTATGTATTGTATTTAAAATCCTTGAAAGAGCGGTATACACCCAAATTGAACACTACCTCAAACAAAATGATCTATTCTATAAGTTTCAATCAGGTTTTAGATGCATGTACTCGACAGACTCCTGTCTCATCCACTTAACGGATCACATTCGTAAAGAAATGTCTAAAGGTAACTACACCGGTATGGTTCTTCTTGATCTACAAAAAGCGTTTGACACAGTAGACCATGATATCCTATGTAATAAACTACAAGCAATGGGCATAGGGTCTGTGAACTGGTTTAAATCTTATCTTAGTGGTAGAACCCAAAGAGTCAAAATTGATGATAATATATCTGATCCTATGCCAATTAACTGTGGGGTCCCGCATGGAAGCATCCTTGGTCCCTTACTCTTTCTCTGTTATGTGAACGACATGGAACTGAGCGTCTCCTGTAAATTATTACTGTATGCAGACGACAGCGTGCTTCTGGTTTCAGGAAAAGACCCAATAAGTATTGCCACTTCACTTTCCAAAGAACTAGCATCATGTAGTGAATGGCTAGTGGACAATAGACTATCTCTTCACCTGGGCAAGACGGAAGCCATCTTATGTGGAACAAAACGCAAACTGAAAGACATTGTGGGCTTCTCGGTCAACTGTAATGATATTCCTATAACAACAGTGTCACAAGTTAAATATCTCGGACTGAAACTGGACGCGAGTTTGTCAGGTGAAACAATTTTGGAATCTATCCTGAGTAAGTGTAGAGCACGTATATAATACCTGTATAGACAGGTGGGATGCTTGCCCGCGGCGACCAAAAAGACCCTCTGCCAAGCGCTTGTTCAATGTCATTTTGACTATTCTGTGTCATCCTGGTACTCTGCATCATCTAAATCAGCACAGCACAAACTTCAGGTCACTCAAAATAAAATGGTTAGGTTCATGCTGAACCTAGGACCCAGATCACATGTTGGCCAGGAACAACTTCAGTCACTAGGTATGCTCAATGTCTCTGACAGGGCCAAACAAATCAGGCTAACTAATGCCTTCAAAATTTTCTAGGACAGAGCTCCAGAGTATCTAAAGAATTATTTTGTTAAAGCAAATGAGAGGAGTGGACATAATACAAGAAACAGGATGTTTAATTTTAAGGTCCCGAGAATCCAAGGACAGGGTAAGCAAACATTCTTCTTCACTGCCATCAAAGACTGGAACGACCTACCCCAGTCAGTCCGTGAAAAGAGAACACTGTATTCCTTCAGACGTAGCCTGAAGGAACACCTGAACCGGACAGCTGCGAGAAGGGAGCACCAAGCTTATGTCTACTACTAAATACGACATAAGAGATAGACAAACCAAACTGAAATGATTACTGATTACGGATTACTGATAATTAATATAGGATATAAGGTATCTTAAAATAACCCCCTAGAAATACTTTCTCTAAAGTATCTATTTCTTTATCCTCCCCATTTCCCTAGCTAACCTAATCCCACAAGGACCCCAATGGAAATACGCCTAACGGCCTTATTGGGCTATCCTTAGTTGGAATTATGCAAGGCTGGTACATGTCATATTTATAACATACTATGTGGTACCAACTCTGTAAATTGCTAACTGAATAAATATTATTATTATTATTATTATTATTATTATTATAACTTGCAAGAGAGTTCACTTTTTCAATTTGTACAATCTCCGACCCGTGGTAATAATGTGCTTGACCTTGTACTCGCAACAAAAGAAAAATTAATAGAGAATTTGAATGTTGGTGATGAATTCAGTAACAGCGACCATCGTACGATAACTTTCACTTTAAAGTTTACTAGCAACAAATCAAATAGCAGCATTGAGAAAATCCCTAATTTCAAGAAAGCAAATTTTCATAAACTTAAATCAAAGCTTAAAGAAACTGACTGGAGCTTTCTGACTAACAATAACGACATAAATACATCTTGGGAGTGTTTCACAACCACTTACCTTAAGGCAGTGCAAGACTGCATACCATCGAAAATACGGCGTCCAGGCCATAATGATAAGCCCAAATGGTGGAATAAAGATATTTCAGACTGTCTGCTTGCTAAAAAATTTGCTAATGATAGCTTAAAATGCTCACAAAATGACGAAGAACGGGTGAAATTTGTAGAGCTACGACGCAAAGCCAAAAAGTTAATTAAGCAAAGTAAAAAGACCCTGGAGTTACATGTTGCGAATCAAAGTAAAACAAACCCGAAAGAATTCTATAGTATTATCAGAAAGAAAAAAGTAGTTACTTCAACTGTTGGACCGTTAGTCGATGAAAATGGAGAATACACCAAAGACGAAGTACAAATGAGTAATGCCCTCAATACCTTCTTTGCATCAGTTTTTACAACCGAAGACCTCAGTGATATCCCTACACCATCGCCGATTCAGATTGATAATTCAGATGTTCTAAGCAATATCACCGTTACAGAGAGAGAAGTATTGAATTGTTTAGATAAACTCAAGGTAAATAAAACGCCTGGACCTGATGCAATCTCGCCTAGAGTTCTAAAGGAAGCTAAGGATGAGCTCTCCAAACCACTGACATTACTATTCAATGAATCCTTGCAGTCTGGGACTATGCCTGATCAGTGGAAGCTAGCCAACGTAACACCGATATTAAAAAAAGGCAGCAAATCCCTACCCAGTAACTACTGTCCAATTAGCTTAACCTCAATTGTATGTAAAATGCTAGAAACGGTCATAAGAGACAGACTCGTAAATCACTTAGAAGCAAATAACTTACTGATACTCAACACGGCTTTCGTAAAAAACGTTCCTGTTTAACAAACCTTTTAGACTTCTTCCACGATATCCTCAACCTCTACGATGAGAGTAAAGCTGTAGATATTATATACCTTGATTTTCAAAAGGCCTTTGACAAAGTTCCCCACAAACGTTTACTGCTAAAACTAAAAGCGCATGGAATACAAGACGGTGTGTTGAAATGGATAGAAAATTGGCTCAGCGACAGAAAGCAAAGAGTAGTCATAAACGGTAAGGCATCTAAATGGACCAATGTAAGTAGCGGGGTACCCCAGGGATCGGTACTAGGACCAATTCTCTTTCTAATTTACATCAACGACATAGATGAGGGTCTCACCTGTACAATCTCAAAATTTGCTGACGATACAAAAATTGCAAATAGCGTACTCTCAAAAGAACAAGTTGACGATATGCAACACAATCTAGATAAATTGTCATGTTGGGCCCAAATTTGGCAAATGAGTTTCAATGCGGATAAATGTAAAGTACTACATATCGGATACCTAAATGAGAAAGCAAACTATTCGATGAATGGCACTCAGCTTAAGAATGTAAACAGAGAAACCGATCTGGGAGTAACAATATCAAGTAACCTAAATCCGAGTCAACAATGTTCAGAAGTTGTTAAGAAGGCAAACAAAAAATTGGCTTTATAGGCAGGTCATTTGAGCATAAATCCAAAGAAGTTATCCTAACCCTTTACAATTCCTTAGTCCGCCCTCTTCTGGAATACTGCGTTCAATCCTGGTGCCCTTATTACCAAAAAGATATAAACAAGCTAGAACGAGTTCAATGTAGAGTTACCAAAATGATACCTAGCCTAAAGAACAAACCATATGAAGAGCGTCTTAGAGAATTATATCTATTTCCTTTAACCCAGCGCAGATTAAGAGGTGACTTAATTCAAGTTATATATTCGATATTATATATTTAGATTTCAGTAAAGCTTTCGACAGAGTCCCTCATGAGAGATTGATGAGAAAGGTTGAGGCACATGGAATAGGTGGGGCGTTGTTGGGATGGATTAGGTCATGGCTAATTGGTAGGAAACAGAGAGTCAGCATAAATGGTACCAAGTCAGAGTGGGGAGCAGTCAAAAGTGGTGTCCCCCAGGGATCGGTATTAGGTCCCCTGTTGTTTCTGTTTCTTATATACATAAATGACCTAGATTTAGGTATAACTAGTAGGATAAGTAAATTCGCAGACGATACTAAAATGGGGAGATCAATTGATTCAGATAGCGATATAGAGTGCCTCCAAAGGGATCTAGATACCTTACATGAATGGTCAGTAAATTGGCAGATGAAGTTTAACATTGACAAATGCAAGGTATTAAAGATAGGGAAGATGCAAACAAATGTTAAATATAAACTAGCTAATTTAGAATTAGAAAATTCAGACTGCGAGAAAGATCTAGGTGTGTTTGTTAGCAATGATTTGAAGCCTAGAAAACAGTGTATAGGCGTTCGTAATAAGGCAAACAGGATTCTCGGGTCATCTCTAGGAGTGTGAGTAACAGAACTGCTGATGTTATCTTAAAACTTTACTTGTCATTAGTGAGACCCCATATGGATTATGCTGTCCAATTTTGGTGTCCTTATTACAGAATGGACATAGATTCATTGGAGAGAGTACAGCGTAGAATGACAAAAATGATCCATAATATTAGAAATCTTCCGTATGAAGAAGGTTGAAGAAATTAGGTTTACATTCGTTAGAGAGACGCAGAGTTAGAGGGATATGATAGAGGTGTTCAAGTGGGTTAGTGGGATTAACAAAGGGGACATGACAAATGTACTAAAGCTCAGTGATAGCGAAATAACTCGTACCAATGGTTTCAAATTAGATAAATTTCGTTTCAGAAAAGATATAGGCAAATATTGGTTTGGTAACAGAGTTGTAGATGGGTGGAATGGACTACCAAGTGCTATAGTGGGATCTAAAACTGTAGGGAGCTTTAAGAAAAAATTGGATAAGCATATGGACGAGAAGGGTTGGGTGTGAAGGGGGATCAGCCGGGTTGGGCCAATCAGCGCTCTGCAGACCCCCATAATCCTGCGTTAATCTCTAACCGTTTTGGTAAGATGATCCTCAGGGTATTAGAGTGTTGAGCCTATAATTGGGCTTTGTAATTGATTTGGGGTTGTGTGGGACAGGGATCTGCCTTGCTTAGGCCAATCGGCTTTCTGAAGACTCCCATTTTCTTATGTTCTTATGTTATGTTCTTAAGTGTTCAAAATCATCAAAGGCATCGACAATATGAACTGTAGTAAGTACTTCACTATCGACCAATCTAATTACACGCGGGGAAACGGTTGCAAAATTATTGGTAAATCTTTTAACTCACACGAATCTAAGAATTTCTTCTTCAATCGAGTTGTCAACTTGTGGAATGGGCTTCCCCGAGACGTTATAGACTGCAGCACCGTTGATTCATTTAAACTCCGCTTAGACAAATATCTCGCATCAAACCCGCGACCGACTGCGTTTGTAAATTAATAACTTTATTTTATCCCCCCCTCAGTTACTAACCCATCTGTCCCCTACTAACTTCCTAATCCTGCCACGGGCATTAGTTCTAGGGCAGTAGTTCTCTTTCCAATGTTCCCTTACCCAATCTAAACCACTGTTTGGACACTTGATCCTCAGTGTTTTGGAGAACAAGCAGCCTAGAAGGGTCACTAGATCTGTTGTTGCTTGATTTCCTTCCTTTGTACTCTTTCTCTTCCAATCAATCACCGGGCCCCCTCTCCGTCCAGTTTCACACCCTCTTCTTTCTCTTATCACGGCAAGAAAGAGATGCAGTGGCAGGCTCACGGAGACAGATAGCTTAATTACGAGAGAGAGAGAGAGAGAGAGAGAGAGAGAGAGAGAGAGAAAAAATAATTATATATATATGCCGGTATATATACAGTACACAGTATATATATATATATATACCGGTATATATATATATATATATACTGTATATAGCCTAGATTGAGTGAGTGAATGAGTGAGTGAGTGTGTTTTGAGTTTGATCCTTAGTCCTCCATCAAGCTAAATAAAACACCCCCTAGACCCCCTTTCAATATAAATGTGTATATTGTTCGGTAGAGTAATGTCCTAGCCAAACGCCGGCTTCTCCTAAATTACAGGCTTGCATTTGCTCGCCAGGAAAACATTGACACCTAAATGGCACGAAAGGTCTTAATATTGACAATGAAGTGGGGTCATAAAATCGCCAAATTAATCGGGCAAACGTCTTAAAATCTCAGAACCAATGGGCCTAAATATGAGGGAGAAGGACGTCCAGAAAACTCAATAATCCCCCCTTAATTTCTTTGTTTTCATTCTTACCCTCCATTGATTTGTCTCTACATCTTATTCCAATACTCTCCTGTTTCTCTCTTTCTCCCTTCCCCCCTTTTGCCTCCCTCCCTCCCTCCCTCCCTCAGCTCTCCCTCCCTCCCCCTCTCTCTCTCCTTCCCCTCTCTCTCTCTCTCTCCTTCCCCCTCTCTCTTTTGCCTCCCTCTCCCCCCCCCCTCTCTCTCTCTCTCTCTCCCCTCCCTTTTGCCTCCCTCCCCTCCTCTCTCTCTCCCTCCCTCCCTCCCTCCCTCAGTTCTCTCAATTATGCTATCTGTCTCCATGAAGCGTCCATTGGCTCTCTCTCTCCCTCTCATGCTTATTGTATCTTGAAAGGGTTAATATTGTCGGTGCATCGTCTGTATTTTGACTTCTCTTGACCATTCAGCTCCTGTATCTCCACTACCCCCCCCCCCCCCCCTCTTATGGTCATAGTAACAGTAGTCGATGTACTATAACTATCCTGTAACTCCATTCCTTCCACACTCTTCCATTTTTAACCAATAGTTTTATTTATTTTCGCGCGCCCCTTTTTTTTTTTTTGCCAAGTAAATGTATTGCCGATATCAAAACTATATGCCGGTATATTTTCGTTACTATGTTCTATTATATATATATATATATATATATATATATATATATATAATGTATATTATCTCTCTCTCTCTCGTTGTTATATAGCTCCCTTTCCTATCTTAATTGATCCTAGGAGACCCCCCCCCCCTCACTCCTACTAACCCATCAACTCATCACCATTATCTTTCAACTAACAAAATTATTTTCTCTCTCTCTCTCTCTCTCTCTCTCTCTCTTTTCCATTACAGAAAGTTGTGAAGTGTTCGCAGCAGATTATTTGGCCTTAGTCTCTCACTCTCTCACTCTCACTCTCTCTCTCTCTCTCTCTCTCTCTCTCTCGCTCTCATTGTACAGCAAGTTGTGAAGTGTTGGCAGCAGATTATTTGGGCTTAGCGTCTAGCGAAGGAAGAGGATTGGAACCCCTCTTGCTTTCCTGGGCTTCCTGTGTGTGTATGTGTGTATGTGTGTAAGAAAGAGAGGGAGAGATAGAGTGTGTGTGTTGTTTTCATATGTCTCAATTCTTGTCTAATGTGTGTGTGTGTTTGTGTGTGTTTGTGAGTGTTTGTGATTGTGTGTGTATTTTTCCCCAGCTTCCATCTCTTGCCTAATGTGTGTGTATATGTTTGTGTGTGTGTGTGTGTGTGTGTGTATGTATGTATGTATGTATGTGTGTGTGTGTGTGTGTGTGTGTGTGTGCATGCATGCGTATGTGTGTATGTGTCCCTCTCTACTTTTCGTTGTTCTGTGTTTAAGGGGAGATTTCCACTGGAGGGATTTTGTTGTTGACCCCTTTCTCCCTCATGTTTAGCCCAATTGCTTTTGATATTATAAAACGTTCGCCCCGTTAGTTTGGCGATTTTAAGAACTTTCACTTCATTTTAAGACCTTTCGTGCCATTCAGGTGTCGATTGTATCCTGGCGAGCGATAGCGAGCCTGTAATTTAAGAGGAACCGGCCTTCGGCCGGGACATTTTTCTACCGAAAAATGTACAAATTTATCTTGAAAGGGACTCAAGGGGGTGTAATTTTAAGCTTGATGGAGGTCTAGGGAACAAACTAAATACCTCCCCTTCAGTAGGAAGTATTACGGTACCGGTAACTTTATCTGAAATTATTGCTCTCATTTTTAGCCCAATTAGTTTGGAGGTTTAAGACGTTCGTTCCATTAGTTTGGAGGTTTAAGACGTTCGTTCCATTAGTTTCGCGACTCTTCCTTGTTCTTTGCTTAAGGGGGCCCACCTCGCTTTTTTTTTATCTCTTTCCCTGGCTTGTATCCATTCGGCCCTATTCAGTCAACTGTTTTAAGACGTTTATTCCCATCCAGGTGTCGATTTCTTCCTGGCGAGCGATAGCGAGCCAGCATTGTATGAGAAATCTGGCTTCGCCGGAGACATTTTTCTATCGAAAAATGTACAAATTTAGCTTGCTGTCAAAACAAAAATATATATATGCTGGCTCGCCAGGAAAATATTGACACCTGGATTGGGGTAAACGCCTTAAAACAGTAGGCTGAATGGAGCCGAATGAATGCAAGCCAAAGAGAGAGGGAGAGAAAGATAAAAAAACGAGGTGGGCTCCCTTAATTAGTCTAATGTATTTCTCTGTCATTTGTTATTCCTCTCTCTCTCTCTCTCTCTCTCTCTCTCTCTCTCTCTCCCTCTCTCTCGCTCGCTCTCTCTCTCTCTCTCTCTCTCTCTCTCTCTCTCTCTCTCTCTCTCTCTCTCTCTCTCTCTCTCTCTCTCTCTCTCTCTCTCTCTCTCTCTCTCTCTCTCCCTCCCGCTCTCCCTCTCTCTCTCGCTTTCGCCCTCTCTCTCTCTCTCCCTCTCCCTCCCTCCCTCCCTCCCTGGTCAGCAGTATCTCCTCCCACCAACATTATCTCTGTGCCAATATTAGCACTATCACCCACCAGCAGTCCCGTCGCCAAAATTATCACCCCCCCCCCCCCCCCAACTTGATTGATTTCCAGGAAGGTATTGGGATTCGCGTGACTTTACTTTTAGGTGTATTTAGGTGTATTTTTTACTTTTAGGTGTATTTAGGTGTATTTTTTACTTTTAGGTGTATGTAGGTGTATTTTTTACTTTTAGGTGTATTTAGGTGTATTTTTTACTTTTAGGTGTTTTTTTTACTTTTAGGTGTATTTAGGTGTATTTTTTATTTTTAGGTGTATTTAGGTGTATTTTTTACTTTTAGGTGTATTTAGGTGTATTTTTAACTTTTAGGTGTATTTAGGTGTATTTTTTACTTTTAGGTGTATTTTTTACTTTTAGGTGTATTTAGGTGTATTTTTTACTTTTAGGTGTATTTAGGTGTATTTTTTACTTTTAGGTGTATTTTTTACTTTTAGGTGTAATTAGGTGTATTTTTTACTTTTAGGTGTATTTAGGTGTATTTTTTACTTTTAGGTGTATTTAGGTGTATTTTTTACTTGTAGGTGTATTTTTTACTTTTAGGTGTATTTAGGTGTAATTTTTACTTTTAGGTGTATTTATGCTGTATTTTTGGTTTAAGGGGGCTCACCTGCTTTTTTTTTCTCTTTCTCTCCTGTTTTCTCTTTCTCTGGCTTGTATCTATTCGGCCCCATCCAGCCAACTGTTTTAAGACGTTTATCCCCATCCACGTGTCGATTTCATCCTGGCGAGCGATAGCAAGCCAGCATTGTATGGAGAAATCCGGCTTCAATGTACAAATTTAGCTTGCTGTCAAAACAAAACTATATGCTGGCTAGCTATCGCTTGCCACGAAAATATTGACACCTGGAATGGGGGTAAACATCTTAAAAACAGTAGGCTGAATGGGGCCGAATGGATACAAGCCAAGAGAAAGAGAGCGAAAGAGAAAAAAAGCGAGGTGGGCCCCCTTAATGATAAAATACAATAAAATAAATTAACAAAAATAGGCAAAAATTGGGAATGGGCCTGAGCAAATACATACATATATACATGCTGTACTTAATATAATTACTGTCTTGATGGTGTAATGGTTAGCGTGTTTTAGATCTGTATGTGGTAACCCAGGTTCGAATCCCGGTAGGATCACATGCTTTCATAAATTTCATTGGGAGGTGTTTGGTGTTGGGAGTGCAATTAATCCATTCGATTACCGGTAATTTATATTTTTGTTCTCGTTTCCACATTGCAACATTTCTGTGTATGCATCTTATTTTTATTTTTTTCCCTTTCCACATTGTTGCATATCTTTGTATATATATATATATATATTTTTTTTTTCCTTTCCACAACTATTTTTTTTCATTTTTTTTTCTTGTTTCCACATTGTTGCATTTCTTTGTATTCATTTTATTTATTGTTCCCGTTACCTCATTGCTGCATTTCTATTGTTCTCGTTACCACATGGCTGCATTTCTATTGTTCTCGTTTCCACATTGCTGCATTTCTATTGTTCTCGTTACCACATTGCTGCATTTCTATTGTTCTCGTTACCACATTGCTGCATTTCTATTGTTCTCGTTACCTCATTGCTGCATTTCTATTGTTCTCGTTACCACATTGCTGCATTTCTATTGTTCTCGTTCTCGTTACCACATTGCTGCATATCTATTGTTCTCGTTACCACATTGCTGCATTTCTATTGTTCTCGTTACCACATGGCTGCATTTCTATTGTTCTCGTTACCACATTGCTGCATTTCTATTGTTCTCGTTTCCACATTGTTGCATTTCTATTGTTCTCGTTTCCACATTGCTGCATTTCTATTGTTCTCGTTACCACATGGCTGCATTTCTATTGTTCTCGTTACCACATTGCTGCATTTCTATTGTTCTCGTTACCACATTGCTGCATTTCTATTGTTCTCGTTACCACATTGCTGCATTTCTATTGTTCTCGTTTCCACATTGCTGCATTTCTATCGTTCTCGTTTCCACATTACTGCATTTCTTTGTATTTATCATACTCTTTATCTCGTTTTCACATTGCTGCACTATTTTACGCTGTCCTTTATTCAGATAAATAGTAAATAGCCAGACGAAATATACATATATACCCGGAACAGTCGCGCTAATAAGTCATGTCCCAGCTGTCATTACGTTTGGCTTGCTCTGTGCTGTATTAATGTCTGTCAGATGTTGAATAGGGTGGGTAACTGTAGGAGCATGTTTGTATATTTCATGTCCCAGCTGTCATTACGTTTGGCTTGCTCTGTGCTGTATTAATGTCTGTCAGATGTTGAATAAGGTGGATAAGTGTAGGAACATGTTTTTATACTGCACTCGATATGACGAAATTAAGCTTAGATATTGCTGATACCAATTATTGATCAAAACATACTGGGTGCCAAGAAATAACTTATTAGCGCGACTGTACATAAACAGCAACTGCAAATAAAGTGACTAATGGTGGGTTCACACATTCACGTATATTGCTCCCGTCAGCTCCCGTCTGTTGTAAACGAAGGTATATTGGTAGTTGGCAACCGATTACGTAAAACGTAATGGCATAATACGCAAAACTTTAATGAAATTACGGCCAGTCGGGGGGGGGGGGGGTGGTACTCTCGCATGGCGCGAGTAGAAACGAGTAGCCCACGTGGGTCGGGAATGTTGTGGGTGCGGCCAAGGCCGCGCGGTTGCTGATTCGAGTCGAATCAGGAACGTGGCTCGCCCTCACGTATGTCAAAAGACGGGGAAACTTACGACCGACCAGGCCACCACGGTCGTCTGACCAGAGCATCCTCGTCGGACGTAGCAGCGACCACGTGAGACGAGAGCTGCTCTCGTCAAATCGTAGAAAGTTCCAGTCGAACGTGGAAGTATACGTTAGTTAGGCCGCATCTGGCAGAACCGCCGCACTGCGGGTTGGCGGGAAGACGCGGCATCGTTGTACGAGGGGACAACGGGACCAGCGAGGGACCCTCCAGTCACACCTCACCACACCGGAGCAGCAACCAACAAGCCAACCCTGCCACCCTCTGCACCCTGCCGAAAACAAATCGTAGCAGCGAAACGACTGCACCTATGGCTTTCATATTTTTACCACATGTACCTTACCCTTTAGGCTACCCACCACAAAAATCCCAAATCCCTCCTCCCACCCACTCGCTGACTGTCGGTCCCGTCAGAAGGAAAAAAAAGAAAAATCTGTGGCGGCGAAACGACTGCACCAATCGGTTCCATATTTGTGTGACAAGTCTCTTGCCCTTCTGCCTTCCCCCCACCACACCCCCAACCTCCTCCCACCACACACTTCTAGCGTATCCGTACGAAGAAAAGGAAAAAAAAGGAAAATCTGTGGTGGCGAAACGACTGCACCAATCGGTTCCATATTTGTGTGACAAGTCTCTTACCCTTCTGCCTTCCCCCCACCACACCCCCAACCTCCTCCCACCACCCACTTCTAGCGTATCCGTACGAAGGAAAGGAAAAAAAGGAAAATCCGTGGTGGCGAAACTACCTCACCAATCGGCTTCATATGTGTAACACAAGTCAATTACCCTTCTACCTTCCCCCAACCAACCCCAAAACCACCCTCCCACCCATACATTCCGATACCATAAAAGTCTCTGTAGTCTATAGTGTCTTTTCAGCTACTTTCGGGACCATCGGGGACCTGATTTCTGGCGAGGGGAGTGTTTTTTTTTACCATTTCTCTCCCAACTTAATAGATTTAGCCAAAAAAAAAAAAAAATATGGCACTGGCAGAAGCACACCGTCAAAATTGGCTGGCACTCAGCGGGTTACTCCTCCAGGATGAATTCCTCGATGTTACTCCTCCAGGATGAATTCCTGATGTTGTTCATGGTGCCGATGAAGGACTGGGAATGGGAATGGTGTGGCCATTCCTGCCCTTTTGTAGTTCCCAGATTCCAACCCAGACCTACGTGGTTGACAAAGACTGTCTTTGTCTGTGTTTGGTCAGACGGGGTGTGCCTACGATTGGCCAGAACCGGTCCAGGTACGACCTAACAAATCCCAAGACATGCGGCCTCATCTACGCCGGTCTTGAGGGGGCGTGGCATGGGCGTGGCCTGTGTTCCCGCAAATCGTGCAGCCCATGAGGTCAAACAGGGCTATGCTTACGCATGTCGCAAACACGTACGTAGTTCAATACGACTCCATTACGTCTGACGTAACACTGGCCCCGTTACGCTACGTCTGTCGGTAAGTGCAATAGACGTGGAAGAACGGGCGTTCAACGGCAGAAACTACTCGCGTCTTTACATAAATTGGCGATACGCCGGACGGGAGCAATATACGTGAATGTGTGAACCCACCATATGGCATTTTAAGGGGATAGTGGCTCTTTGTTTGGTATATTGACCCTTTCACACATTTATGACGCAGAGGTTGCCAGATTAACAATAAGAAATAGAGTTCTCTCACTCTTATAATTACCTCTCCAAAATTAGTGTTCTGCCAACTCAAAGACAACTCAAAGACAACTGCAGAGGTTGAAGTATCTAAACTAAAGGTTTCTAAATACCCCTGATGGCAACAAAGGCTTTAAAGTATCCCCAATAGGCTCAAAATCGCGTCATATGTCGGAGAGGGTTTTATTCATATATTGTTTAGTTTCCTCGCTAGACCTCCATCAAGCTTAAAAAAAACATTCACTAGACCTTCCTTCAAGATAAATTTGTAAAAATTTCCGGCCGAAGGACGGTTACAGGCTCGCCATCACTTTCCATGATAAAATTTACTTCTAGGCTTAATGGCACTTAAGGGGAGGTTTCTAGTTTGTTTCCTACTCCAGCAATCTTAAAATTTCACCCCCTTGACCCCCTTTCAAGATAAATTTGTACATTTTTCGGTAGAAAAATGTCCCGGCCGAAGGCCGATTACTCTTAAATTACAGGCTCGCTATCGCTCGCCAGGATAAAATCGACACCTATATGGCACGAAAGGTCTTAAAATTTACATAATGGGGTCGGAAATTCTTAAAATTACAAAACTAATGGGGTAAACGTTTTAAAATCTCAAAAAGCAATGGGGCTAAACATGAGGGAGAAAGGGGTCAAGAAAAAAATCCCTCTAGTGGAGATCTCCCCTTAAGGTATTAACATTAACAACGAAATGGGGTGAAAGGTGTTACATCGTCAACTTGTTGGGCCGAACGTTATAATCTCAAAACAAATGATGCTAAGCATGAGGGAGAAAGGGGACCAGAAAAACGACCCATCCTCCCTTAACAGATATAGGCAAGGGGGTGAACTGGGCCCGCCTACTATTGTCGGCCCGAGTAAAATGCGTAAAATAACCTGCGAGAGGGGTGAGGTGAGCCCGGTCGAGGGGTAATGGAATGTAATGGAGAGAGTTTTACCATGAGGCTAATTGCGTGCTGAGGGCGAAGGGGGAAGGGAGGGTGTTTTTATATACCGGGTATTTTTTTTTTTTTTTTTTTTCATTGTTTTTTTTCGTAGGGGCCGAGGGATGTGTGTGTGTGTGTGTTGAGTGTGTGTGTGTGTGTGAGAGAGAGAGAGAGAGCTTGTGTATGTGTGTGTGAGCTAGATAGATAGAGAGAGAAAGAGACAGAGAGGGAACAGCTTTTCCTTTACCCTGTAAAAACTGTATATGTAACATGTAATAATGTAAATAATGCAAGTATACAATAAAACTCAGCAGAGAGAGAGAGAGAGAGCGAGATAGATAGATAGATATTAGTTATGCAGTCTCGGGTGCTTATTTTGTCCGCATATAGGATAGTTTAGTTTGTCCTGCGCCTTGTTGTTGCCTTGCCACGTTTTCTATCAACCAATGTTCCCTCATGACATAAGGGGGGTCACCGGCTTTTTGTATATTTCTCTCCTTTTCTCTATTTCCCTGGCTTGTATCCATTCGGCCCCATTCGGCTAATTGTTTTAAGACGTGTATTCCCATCCAGGTGTTGATTTCTTCCTGGCGAGCGATAGAGAGCCAGCATTGTATGGAGAAATCCGGGTTCGCCGGAGACATATTTCTATCGAAAAATTTACAAATTTAGCTTGCTGTAAACAAAATATATATATATAGAGTAGATGCTGGCTCGCTACCGCTCGCCAGGAAAATATTGACACCTGGATGGAGGTAAACGTCTTAAACCAGTAGGCTGAATGGGGCCGAATGGATACAAGCCAAAGAGAGAGGGAGAGAAAGAGAAAAAAGCAAGGTGGAGGTGGTTCACCTTTTGGTAAATTTGTTAATTTATTGATTATTTTTCTAGTTTCCTCCCAAAACCTTCATCAAACTTTTAAAAACAACCCCAGGATCCCCTTTCATGGTATATTTGTACATTTTTCGGTAGAAAAATATCTTGGCCGAAGGTCGATTCCTCCCTTTCAAGATCCAATACGCTTTTCTTTTCAGTTTTCCGGCTATTTTTAGACGATTACATTCAGGTTGGGAAGGGTATAATTATGGAATAAGTAACACTCCGTTCTTTAACATTAATATCAATTATCCCTACCATTTGAATGTTGGTGATGAATTTAGTAACAGCGACCATCGTACGATAACTTTCACTTTAAAGTTTACTAGTAACAAATCAAATAGCAGCATTGAGAAAGTCCCTAATTTCAAGAAAGCAAATTTTCATAAACTTAAATCAAAGCTTAAAGAAACTGACTGGAGCTTTCTGACTAACAATAACGACATAAATACATCTTGGGAGTGTTTCACAACCACTTACCTTAAGGCAGTGCAAGACTGCATACCATCGAAAATACGGCGTCCAGGCCATAATGATAAGCCCAAATGGTGGAATAAAGATATTTCAGACTGTCTGCTTGCTAAAAAAATTGCTAATGATAGATTAAAATCCTCACAAAATGACGAAGAACGGGTGACATTTGTAGAGCTACGACGCAAAGCCAAAAAGTTAATTAAGCAAAGTAAAAAGACCCTGGAGTTACATGTTGCGAATCAAAGTAAAACAAACTCGAAATAATTCTATAGTTATATCAGAAAGAAAAAAGTAGTTACTTCAACTGTTGGACCGTTAGTCGATGAAAATGGAGAATACACCAAAGACGAAGTACAAATGAGTAATGCCCTCAATACCTTCTTTGCATCAGTTTTTACAACCGAAGACCTCAGTGATATCCCTACACCATCGCCGATTCAGATTGATAATTCAGATGTTCTAAGCAATATCACCGTTACAGAGAGAGAAGTAATGAATTGTTTCGATAAACTCAAGGTACATAAAACGCCTGGACCTGATACAATCTCGCCTAGAGTTTTAAAGGAAGCTAAGGATGAGCTCTCCAAACCACTGACATTGCTATTCAATGAATCCTTGCAGTCTGGGACTATGCCTGATCAGTGGAAGCTAGCCAACGTAACACCGATATTAAAAAAAAGGCAGCAAATCCCTACCCAGTAACTATCGTCCAATTAGCTTAACCTCAATTGTATGTAAAATGTTAGAAACGGTCATAAGAGACAGACTCGTAAATCACTTATAGGCAAATAACTTACTTAACCCGTGGAGCCCCGGCTAGTTTTGTAATGTTTGCGCACCAGAACCCGGCCGGTTTTCAAAAAATGGTTTTATTCCAGAAACAATAGCGAATGGGTTAGGAATGAAGGAAAAAACACGAAAAACCGCTCAAAAAGATTAAAAAATGGTCCTACAGAGCCCCCGAAAACGGATTTTACAAGAGTAAAAAATTGAAGGCAATTATCCCAAAAAAACAGGTTATTGCGCGCTCGTGCGCACGCACGTGGACTTTGAGAGTTTTCAACCATCGGCACGGTTGCGTGGGATACGTACACAGTTCCCATACAAATCTGAGCCCTCTTGAGTGGCTACACCTGAGGTTACGGTCGGCGCAATTAGGGTGACGCGCCAGGCGCGTCTCTGGGGCTGTGCGTTACATACATCGCCGACACGTCAGGCGCGTCGCTGGGGCTGTACGGGTTAAAGATACTCAACACGGCTTTTGTAAAAAACGTTCCTGTTTAACAAACCTCTTAGACTTCTTCCACGATATCCTTAACCTCTACGATGAGAGTAAAGCTGTAGATATTATAATATACCTTGATTTTCAAAATGCCTTTGACAAAGTTCCCCACAAACGTTTACTGCTAAAACTAAAAGCGCATGGAATACAAGACGGTGTGTTGAAATGGATAGAAAATTGGCTCAGCGACAGAAAGCAAAGAGTAGTCATAAACGGTAAGGCATCTAAATGGACCAATGTAAGTAGCGGGGTACCCCAGGGATCGGTACTAGGACCAATTCTCTTTCTAATTTACATCAACGACATAGATGAGGGTCTCACCTGTACAATCTCAAAATTTGCTGACGATACAAAAATTGCAAATAGCGTACTCTCAAAAGAACAAGTTGACGATATGCAACACAATCTAGATAAATTGTCATGTTGGGCCCAAATTTGGCAAATGAGTTTCAATGCGGATAAATGTAAAGTACTACATATCGGATACCTAAATGAGAAAGCAAACTATTCGATGAATGGCACTCAGCTTAAGAATGTAAACAGAGAAACCGATCTGGGAGTAACAATATCGAGTAACCTAAAACCGAGTCAACAATGTTCAGAAGTTGTTAAGAAGGCAAACAAAATAATTGGCTTTATAGGCAGGTCATTTGAGCATAAATCCAAAGAAGTTATCCTAACCCTTTACAATTCCTTAGTACAAAGGAGTACAAAGGAGTACAAAGGAGTACAAAGGAAATCAAGCAACAACAGATCTAGTGACCCTTCTAGGCTGCTTGTCCTCCAAAACACTGAGGATCAAGTGTCCAAACAGTGGTTTAGAGTGGGTAAGGGAATATTGGAAAGGGAACTACTGCCCTGCCACTAACGTGGCAGGACTAGGAAGTTAGTAGGGGACATATGGGTTAGTAACTGAGGGGAGGATAAAGTTATTCATTTACAAACGCAGTCAGTCGCGGGTTTGATGCGAGATATTTGTCTAGGCGGAATTTAAATGAATCAACGGTGCTGCAGTCTATAACGTCTCGGGGAAGCCCATTCCACAAGTTGACAACTCGATTGAAGAAGAAATTCTTAGATTCGTGCGAGTTAAAAGATTTACCAATAATTTTGCAACCGTTTCCCCGCGTGTAATTAGATTGGTCGATAGTGAAGTACTTACTACAGTTCATATTGTCGATGCCTTTGATGATTTTGAACACTTGAATTAAGTCGCCTCTTAATCTGCGCTGGGTTAAAGGAAATAGATTTAATTCTCCAAGACGCTCTTCGTATGGTTTGTTCTTTAGGCTAGGTATCATTTTGGTAACTCTACGTTGAACTCGTTCTAGCTTGTTTATATCTTTTTGGTAATAAGGGCACCAGGATTGAACGCAGTATTCCAGAAGAGGGCGGACTAAGGAATTGTAAAGGGTTAGGATAACTTCTTTGGATTTATGCTCAAATGACCTGCCTATAAAGCCAATTAATTTGTTTGCCTTCTTAACAACTTCTGAACATTGTTGACTCGGTTTTAGGTTACTCGATATGTTACTCCCAGATCAGTTTCTCTGTTTACATTCTTAAGCTGAGTGCCATTCATCGAATAGTTTGCTTTCTCATTTAGGTATCCGACATGTAGTACTTTACATTTATCCGCATTGAAACTCATTTGCCAAATTTGGGCCCAACATGACAATTTATCTAGATTGTGTTGCATATCGTCAACTTGTTCTTTTGAGAGTACGCTATTTGCAATTTTTGTATCGTCAGCAAATTTTGAGATTGTGCAGGTGAGACCCTCATCTATGTCGTTGATGTAAACTAGAAAGAGAATTGGTCCTAGTACCGATCCCTGGGGCCCGCCCTCTTCTGGAATACTGCGTTCAATCCTGGTGCCCTTATTACCAAAAAGATATAAACAAGCTAGAACGAGTTCAACGTAGAGTTACCAAAATGATACCTAGCCTAAAGAACAAACCATACGAAGAGCGTCTTAGAGAATTAAATCTATTTCCTTTAACCCAGCGCAGATTGAGAGGTGACTTAATTCAAGTGTTCAAAATCATCAAAGGCATTGACAATATGAACTGTAGTAAGTACTTCACTATAGACCAATCTAATTACACGCGGGAAACGGTTGCAAAATTATTGGTAAATCTTTTAACTCACACGAATCTAAGAATTTCTTCTTCAATCGAGTTGTCAACTTGTGGAATGGGCTTCCCGAGACGTTATAGACTGCAGCACCGTTGATTCATTTAAACTCCGCTTAGACAAATATCTCGCATCAAACCCGCGACTGACTGCGTTTGTAAATTAATAACTTTATTTTATCCCCCCCCTCAGTTACTAACCCATCTGTCCCCTACTAACTTCCTAATCCTGCCACGGACATTAGTTCTAGGGCAGTAGTTCCCTTTCCAATGTTCCCTTACCCACTCTAAACCACTGTTTGGACACTTGATCCTCAGTGTTTTGGAGGACAAGCAGCCTAGAAGGGTCACTAGATCTGTTGTTGCTTGATTTCCTTTGTACTTCCTTTGTACCAGTAAATGCCTACAGTGGCCGATAGAGGCGCTGAACGCAAGGTTTACCGCAGTGCATTGTGGGAAATGGGCGACATCGCGGAGCTATCCACCCTCCCTCTCCTTCAACAATTCTATAATATATGCAGTTAGTCGAAATTTTTGTAGCTGACACATACTTTGGTCTATGCATACTTTTGATTTATATATATATTTTAAAATCATCCATATTCATAAATAACGTATATTTACAATAAAAAGTCGGCAGGTATTTTCCCGCCAATTTTGTTACGATAATTAATCAGCTTATAATTATGTTTGTAGTCATTATCAGCTGCATATGGACTTTCCCTTTATTACTATACTATATAAGCACTTAGTGTAGTCGTATACTGTATAATAAAAACGTGTAAAATCACACAAAAATTGAGATAAACTGTGCATATCCTAAGTGCTGGGTATAGTGATGTCTACGGTCGTAGCTCTGGCGCTAGTTCAGAAACGTCCACCAGAGGTCTCAAGGAATTGTTGGTAGGGAGAATTACAAACCTCAATGTAATTGAATAAACTAATGAAAGCATATGGCCCTCCTGGGATTCGAACTCGGAACACCACACCCAGAACATAAGCACCTAAACCATTACACCACCAGCACAGTTAATTTTGGATATCAATCTTATGTACTCAGACCCAAATGCATTATGGAAAGCGTAATGTTTTAGTCAGAGGGTTAATTGAGATAGTCTTTACCCTTATAATTCCCGCAGATCATTCGTAATTTGTATGAAATCATCTAATGATAGCCAAAATAAATGCCAAAATGCGTCACAATCTTCAAAGGGTTAAAATACATAGCATAATCCCTCCTTCTGTCATTAGTTTTTGATTAGGTATTTTTATTTAGTTTTTTATTAGGTATTTTTATTTAGTTTTTGATTAGGTATTTTTATTTAGTGTTTGATTAAGTATATTTATTTAGTTTTTGATTAGGTATTTTTATTTAGTTTTTGATTAGGTATTTTTATTTAGTTTTTGATTAGGTATTTTTATTTAGTTTTTGATTAGGTATTTTTATTTAGTTTTTGATTAGGTATTTTTATTTAGTTTTTGATTAGGTATTTTTATTTAGTTTTTGATTAGGTATTTTATTTAGTTTTTGATTAGGTATTTTTATTTAGTTTTTGATTAGGTATTTTTATTTAGTTTTGATTAGGTATTTTTATTTAGTTTTTGATTAGGTATTTTTATTTAGTTTTTGATTAGGTATTTTTATTTAGTTTTTGATTAGGTATTTTTATTTAGTTTTTGATTAGGTATTTTTATTTAGTTTTTGATTAGGTATATTTATTTAGTTTTTGATTAGTTTTTTTTTATTTAGTTTTTGATTAGGTATTTTTATTAAGTTTTTGATTAGGTATATTTATTTAGTTTTTGATTAGTTTTTTTTTATTTAGTTTTTGATTAGGTAGATTTATTTAGTTTTTGATTAGATATTTTTATTTAGTTTTTGATTATGTATTTTTATTTTTATCCTACTCATTTTTATTTAGTTTTGTATTTATCTGGTATTATTTATCTAAATTTAGTTATGTTACTAGTTTGAATATATAATAGATGTAGTATACTTTAGTTTTTGTTTTTGATAGTTATTTTCTATCAGACTTATTATATTTTGTATTATCTATCAGGTATTAGTTATCTATATATATTTATGTTATTAGTTTGACTATATATTAGATGTAATATACTTAAATATTTTTAATTATACATACCGGTATATAACAAAAAAGTTATATATTTTTTATTAGACTTAATTTTTGTTTTATCTATCGGGTATTAACTATCTATATTTAGTTGTTTTAGTTTGAGTATAACAATAAATGTTTTATGCATACAGTTTATATATTATGCTTATATAACAAAAAAGGGGTATATATTTCAATCCAACTTATTATTATTATTCATTATATTAACTATCAGGTATTAATTATCTACATTTAGTTTTGTTTTTAGTTTGAATATATAATTATGTTATATACTTTAATGGGAGATGGGTCGTTTTTCTGGCCCCCTTCATCATGTTTAGCCCCATTAGTTTTCAGTTTTTAAGACGATCGGCACATTAGTTTGGCGAATTTAAGACCTTTCCGCCCATTTCTTTGTAAATTTTAAGCGTTTTCGTGTCATTTAGGTGCCGATGTTTACCTGGCGAGCGAAAGCGAGCCTGTATTTTAAGATGAATCGGCCTTCGGCCGGAACATTTTTCTATTGAAAAATTGTACAAATATATTTTGAAGGAGGGTCTTGGGGCATGTATTTTTTAGGCTTGATGGAGATCTAGGGAGGAAACTATAAAAATCATGAAAAAAATACATAAATGAGCAAATAAATACACCCATCCCCCTCTAATATTATTATTTATACAGATAAAATAGAAATGGTAAACTATCCACTAAATTTAACCTATTCTTACCTTTCAGTGTTGGGGCAGGATACACCGCGTACCATGAAGCTTCAGTACACAGGTTCGACTCCTGCAGGCAAGGTAAGGAATATTGGATAGAATTATTCTATCTATCTATCTATATGCTCAGGCCCAATCCCCATTTTGGGGGTAGCCGACTCAAGACAGAGCAAGAACAGGGAAAACACAAAAACAACATAAAACAACAAATAAACACAGATAAAAAGCACAAACTCACACACATCCAGGTCACCCAATAGAAGACCCAGAGACCAGGGTCACCAAGGTCGCTCCAGCACTCCCCCGGCCCCGACCACCCGGAGAGGTTCCGATCTCGGCAGGCAGACATGCAGCGGAGCCAAAGCCACAAGCCCTCCCACCACACTTCCAGGCGCACCCTTCATATTAATCGTCTCCCCGGGCCAGGCGCCTGATGGACTATTATCTAGTCCAACTTGCGCCCGACCCCTTACTCCAAATGACCACGTGTTCACTCAACTATTCACAAGCATTCTCTATTCACTCCTGTCCACCACCACTTCCCCTGCCTGATCTATAGTCATTCCTCTATCATCCAAAGCCTTTCTTACACAGTCTCTCCATCTCAATGGGGGTCTTCCTGCCCTTCTATCTCCCCTTGTACCTGACTCACATATTCTCTTTGTAAGCCTTTCATCTCCCATTCGTTCAACATGACCATACCAGCTCAGCACCCTTCTATCCACTCTGGCTGACAAATGTTCCTGCTGCCCCACTCTCCTACGTATCTCTTCATTCCTCAATCTGTCTCTACGAGTAACTCCACACATACTCCTCAAGCAGCTCATCTCCATCACATCCAGCCCTCTTTTCTCCTTTTTCTTCAGAGCCCATGTCTCATGCTTTTTTTCTCTTCCACCAACCAACTTCACCTCTAAACTCAATGAAATCAACAAGTACATGTGGCACTCCAAGGACTCGAACCCAGGATACTCACATCGAAATTCTGCGCACTATGCATTACGCTATCAAGGCATTGGATAGAATATTATAGCAAAATACTAGAACACACAGTAGTAGATATAAGATTTAGAACTTCTTAGAAAATAGAGTAGGATATAGAATATTCGAACTAGTAGAAAATACAGTAGTTGATATAATATTTAGAACTTATTAGAAATACATTAGGATATAGAATATTCGAACTAGTAGAACATACAGTAGTTGATAGAATATTTAGAACTTATTAGAAAATACAGTAGGAGATAGAATATTCGAACTAGTAGAAAATACAGTAGTTGATAGAAAAATAGAACATACAGAAGTAGATGAGTATTAGAACAACATATTAGGAAATAGGGTAGTAGTATATAGAGTATTAGATGCAATATAAGAGCAACATATTAGGAAATAGGGTAGTAGTATATAGAGTATTAGATGCAATATAAGAGCAACATATTAGGAAATAGGGTAGTAGTATATAGAATATTAGATGCAATATAAGAACAACTAGTATAAATTAATTAGTAGATCCAGTAGTTAGAACAACCTGTATTAGTTGAATCAGTGTACAGTGATGTCATTCCTCTGGTACCAATACACAATTTTATTAAGCTTAGGAAATAGTTGTGGGCATTGGTGGGTTACTTGAGAGTGATTTTACCCCTTTGATTCCTAGAGTTCCTTTCTAATCTGTACAAAATTGATCAATGACGACCAGAATACAGTGTGAAATAGTGTCATAGAGAGAGATAGATAGATATATATAGATAGATGGATTGATAGATATATTACAATTCCAGCAGAGTGTTTACATGTTTGTTTCTAAGTGATACAATATACTTAGCAGTATTTGTCCAATATTATTTTTAAGTGATGAAATAATTATACTTAGATGAATGTACAAAATAATCAAAAAATATGCTTAGAAGAATGTACACAATTAGCAAAAGATATACTTATAAGAATGGACAAAATTAGCATCGTGTTTTGCGTCTATATTAACAACTTGTAAAATATATATATAGAAAAGAATGTATACAAATTAGAGCCTCGTTACACTCCCTCAGCGCCCCCTTAGTTTATGTGTAAAGTTTGGGGTCTGTGGAGGTTATGGGAATGTGGCCGACGCGTACTACCTCACATGGGCTACATATATACACATACGCACATATATACACATGGGCTACATATATACACATAGGCACATATATACACATAGGCACATATATACACATAGGCACATATATACACATAGGCTACATATATATACATGGGCTACATATATACACATAGGCTACATATATACACATAGTCTACATATATACACATAGGCACATATATACACATGGGCTACATATATACACATAGGCACATATATACACATAGGCACATATATACACATAGGCACATATATACACATGGGCTACATATATACACATAGGCACATATATGCACATAGGCTACATATATACACATAGGCTACATATATACACATGGGCTACATATATACACATAGGCACATATATACACATGGTGGGCTACATATATACACATAGGCACATATATACACATAGGCTACATATATACACATGGCACATATATACACATAGGCACATATATACACATGGGCTACATATATACACATAGGCACATATATACACATGGGCTACATATATACACATAGGCTACATATATACACATAGGCACATATATACACATAGGCACATATATACACATAGGCACATATATACACATGGGCTACATATATACACATAGGCTACATATATACACATAGGCACATACTTATATACACATAGGCACATATATACACATGGGCTACATATATACACATAGGCACATATATACACATAGGCACATATATACACATAGGCACATATATACACATAGGTACATATATACACATAGGCTACATATATACACATAGGCACATATATACACATAGGATACATATATACACATAGGCACATACTGTATATACACATGGGCTACATATATACACATAGGCTACATATATGCACATAGGCACATATATACACATAGGCACATATATACACATAGGCACATATATACACATGGGCTACATATATACGCATAGGCTACATATATACACATAGGCTACATATATACACATAGGCACATATATACACATAGGCACACATATACACATAGACACATATATACACATAGACACATATATACACATGGGCTACATATATACACATAGGCTACATATATACACATAGGCACATATATACACATAGGCACATATATACACATGGGCTACATATATACACATAGGCACATATATACACATGGGCTACATATATACACATGGGCTACATATATACACATAGGCACATACCGTACAGTATATACACATAGGCACATATATACACATAGGCACATATATACAAATGGGATACACATAGGCACATATATACACATAGGCATACATATACACATAGGCACATATATACACATAGGCTACATATATACACATAGGCACATATATACACATGGGCTACATATATACACATAGACACATATATACACAGGCTACATATATACACATAGACTACATATATACACATAGGCTACATATATACACATAGGCACATATATACACATGGGCACATATATACACATGGGCTACATATATACACATGGGCTACATATATACACAGGCACATATATACACATGGGCTACATATATACACATAGGCAGATATATACACATAGGCACATATATACACATAGGCACATAGATACACATAGGCACATATATACACATGGGCTACATATATACACATGGGCTACATATATACACAGACTACATATATACACATAGGCACATATATATACATAGGCACATATATACACATAGGCACATATATACACATAGGCTACATATATACACATAGGCACATATAAACACATGGGCTACATATATACACATAGGCATATATATACACATAGGCACATATATACACATAGGCACATATATACACATAGGCTACATATATACACATGGGCTACATATATACACATAGGCACATATACACATAGGCTACATATATACACATGGGCTACATATATAGACATAGGCACATATATACACATAGGCACTTATATACACATGGGCTACATATATACACATAGGCACATGTATACACATAGGCACATATATACACATGGGCTACATATATATACATAGGCACATATATACACATAGGCACATATATACACATAGGAACATATATACACATAGGCTACATATATACACATGGGCTACATATATACACATGGGCTACATATATACACATAGGCTACATATATACACATAGGCACATATATACACATGGGCTACATATATACACATGGGCTACATATATACATATGGGCTACATATATACACATGGGCTACATATATACACATAGGCACATATATACACATAGGCACATATATACACATAGGCACATATATACACATAGGCTACATATATACACATAGGCACATATATACACATAGGCTACACATATACACATAGGCTACATATATACACATGGGCTACATATATACACATAGGCTTCATATATACACATAGGCTACATATATACACATGGGCTACATATATACACATAGGCTACATATATACACATAGGCTACATATATACACATATGCTACATAATTGTATACACATAGGCTACATATATACACATGGGCTACATATATACAGGAATATATACACACAAACAAAGCAAATGCATATAGTCTACACACACTGATATATACTGTATATATATATATATATATATATATATATATATATATATATATCTCTCTCTCTGTATATATATATATATATATATATATATATATATATATGCGAATATGCTTCCACACTAAAGGTGTGTAGAAAAGGGTAGGTTCACTGCACAAAGTTTAAAACATGCTAGTGCTAAAATGAAATTGCATCTAAAATATATTGCATGCACAAACTAAGGGTTTAAAAAGTATGTCCGAGTATCTTATTAGAAGGCTCGGACTGTTGTGTACATATTAAAATAATGTTTATGTAAAGGTGTTAAAATGCATGTTTGCGAATGTTGAGTTGCTTTTGCCATTCCTCACTATTGGAGTCAGATGGTTGTTCTGTAGGCACATCATTGTTTTGTTTTGTTATGCAGTTATTGTTTGCATTAGAGCTTTCTTTGATTTGAAGAGAGTACAATGTTGCCGAGCCTTCTAATAAGATACTCGGACATACTTTTTAAACCCTTATTTTGTGCATGCAATATATTTTAGATGCAATTTAATTTTAGCACTAACATGTTTTAAACTTTGTGCAGTGAACCTACCCTTTTCTACACACCTTTAGTGTGGAAGCATATTCGCATATATATATTTTTACCACAAGAATCAATATTTTTAATGTTTTATATATATATATATATATATATATATATATATATATATACTGTATATATACACACACAGGATACACACCAACACAAATATACAGACGTACACAGATTCATACCCCCCCCCCCCCCACCCAGCACACACACACACACACACACACACACACACACACACACACACACACACACACACTTATCAGTATGTGTGAAGTATAAGTATATAAATAAACTAAGATTATTTAAGGAGGGGGTCACCTGTTTTTTTGTCTCTGCTTTTCCTTCTTTCTCTGGCTTTTATCCAATCGGCCACATTCAGCCTACTGTTTTAAGATAATAATCCCCATCCAGGTGTCGATACAAATAGCGAGCCAGTATTGTATGGAAAAATCCGGCATCGCCGGAGAAATTTTTCTATCGAAAAATGTACAAAATTAGCCTGCTGTCAAATTTGTTTTTAAAAATATACTAGCTCGCTACCGCTCGCCAGGAAACAATCGACACCTGGATGGGGATAAATGTCATAAAACAGTAGGCTAAATGGGGCTGAATTAATACAAGTCAGAGAAAGAGAGAACAAAAACAGGTTACCTCCCTTAAGTTTATATATAATGTTGGAGGTTTGCCTGGAGGTACTAATGGTGTCCAGGGAAAGTTGCTGTCCCATACTACCTCACTGGCACACATTTATACACACTCACATACACATATAGACACACACACACACACGCATGCATAGATACACACCCACACGTAAATATATATACACACACACACACAAACACACATATGCATTAATAACACACACACTCACACACACACACACATATGCATTAATAACACACACACGTATGCATTAATAACACACACACACATATGCATTAATAACACACACACACACACACACACACATATGCATTAATAACTTTTTGTTATTAAGGTGACAGTTACAAAGTGGTGTACAATCTATCTTATTCTAGTTACATTGTAGTTTATCTTATTGTACCAGTACCTCCCTACAATCAACCTAGTTGTTCCCCAATTCGTCCCTCCGCCACGACCATTTCAAAGTCCAAGTCTCTCACTCTTGTCCTCTGTAGCGGGGAGGACCTTGTACCCCTGAGACATAGGAGTGCAGACCTGAGAACAGAGAAAGAGAGCCGGCATCTCATCCAAGTTATGACTTGGCTTCTATGCTGGCGCTTTTTATCCGATATTTGTTCTGCTAATCTGGCATAGAAGACACTTGCAGAAGGTCCCATACCTCCCGACGATGAGAAGACCAGAGGAGTAAAGCTTCCTTGATCCCTGTTCAAAATTCTTTCTTCATAAGCACGTTTTTCTCACTTTCGTTTCTCAAGTATGCCGCCTTGTGTCCTCGCTCACGATATGTTTGTGCTCTTGGGTTGAAGATTCTGATGTCGAAAAAAGCCCGTTGTCCCCTCGTCCAAAAACCTCGAGCACTTACGTCCACTCTTGCTTCATTTGAAGTATTTGCAGTATTGTGGGCCTAGCGCTGTCCGTCCATAGGCAGAAGTTCCGGTTCGATTCTGACATCATGGCACACCTCGTCCAGCATTTGTGCAGTGATGTCTCGTACTTCATCATGCCGAATACAGATGAATCCTCCTTTCTTACAGGTCATACAGTGGTCTGAGTTGTTTATTTCACCACATGCACATTTCAGCGGCAGGTTCGAAACTGGCCACCCATACCTCAAGGCTACGGCATCATTGAATTCTTGTTTATTTAAGCTGAAGCCTTTCTCCTTTATTGGTAATGATGTGAGCCAATTTGAAGCCCCCGTGTCTTGTGCCATCTCAACTCTCATTTTCAGTTCTTCCCTACATCTGGTCTTAATTTGTTCTAGGCTATGTTTCTGTCTCTCTTCTCTGCTCTTTGTAATTTCCTGTCTTGCATTTCGTTGTTCCTCTTCGTCCACCTCATCATTTTCATTTTGCTCCCGTATTTTTTCTGTCAGAGACGTAGTAAGTTTAAGGGAATTTTGGTACTCATGTTGTGCCGCCTCCACTGGGTTTATGATCCCCATACCTCCGAACCTTGGCGGAAGAGCTAATAGATCTCTTAGCTCTTGCGTGACGCCTTCCATCTCTGTTAAGGCCGGTATGAATGTTCCTCTGATTGCTTCTTCAAGCGGTTGGAGCATCTGTCTAATGCCAGGCACTGTTCTCATAAGAAAGGTCCATCTGTGCTTAACACCATATGTGAAGGCAGTATATGCAGCATGTGGTTCAGATTTCGCATATGCATTAATAACAGACACACACACACGTGCATTAATAACACACACACACACACACACACATACACACTCACACACACACATATGCATTAATAACACACTCACACACACATGCATTACTAACACACACACACACACACACACACACACACACATATGCATTAATAACACAGACACACACACACATGTGCATTAATAACACACAAACACATACACACTCACACACACACACACTCACAAACACACACACACACACACACACACTCAGACATTTGATAGTCACCTGGTATAGGCCTATGTTGCAGTACCTTTCCATCTAATAGTATAAAGTGCTCTGTTGTCAAAGGGGTTATATACGATCTATCTATCTATCTATATCTCTCTCTCTCTCTCTCTCTCTCTCTCTCTCTCTCTCTCTCTCTCTCTCTCTCTCTTTCTCTCTTTCTCTCTTTCTCTATTTATCTATATATCTATCTATCAACATACAGTGCAAAGCCTGTACATAATTATAACAGTAGGTTCTAGATACCTTTTACTAGCAGTCAACCCCCGTCATCTTTGGGGACACTGGTCATCTTTTTCTTTAACCCTTCCAGTACCAGGAACGTCCTTTATATCATATTCTGGCAACTGTTAGACGATTGTATGCAGCTTAAACAGATAATCTAGCAATATTAAGGCTTGTAACCACTTCAGTTTACCCGTTTTACTACCACAGACCTTTCTTAAACTGCACAAAATCGTCTATATATAGCTAGAATGAAATTAAGAAGACGTCGCCGGTACAGCACAGTAGGTGTTAACCCCTTCTGTACCGCAGCGTATTTTTCATTTTCTTCTAGCTATATTTAGACGACGTTGTGCAGCTTGAGAAGGATCTGTGGTAGTAAAAAGGTTTTTTTGCTCTTTCCTCCAGAGCAAAGTCTTTTTGATTCTCTGTCCTCACAACTCAGTGTCCTCAACTTAAATGCTTCTTCTGAAATCACTGTGTTGGGTGATTTTAATGTCCATAATGTTGAATGGCTCACTCATTCAGCCAGGACTGATGATGCTGGTCTTGAATGTGAGCTATTTGCAGACTCATTTAATCTCATTCAACTAGTCAACCAACCCACCCGTGTACCAGATAATCCTAATCATAATTCCCACCTACTGGACTTATTTTTAACAACCAATTCAGAAAATTATGATGTTACAGTGAGGTCCCCACTTGGATCTTCTGATCACTGTCTGATACAGGCCACCTGTGTATCACCTACCACACCTTCCCACTCTGAACCTGTTTTGGTGACTAAATGGCATTACGATAGGGCAGACTGGGAGGGTCTTCAAGGTTTCTTTATTGATATTCCCTGGACCTCTTTCTTTTCTAATGATGCACACTCCACCTTGAGCCACATACAAGATTTTGTAAAAATTGGAATGGAAACTTTTATTCCTCATCAAAAGTACAGTAAAAGATCTAATTCACCTAAATGGTTTGACCATAATTGTGCTAGAGTAACTGAACAAAAAGCAATAGCCTACAATGCATACACAAGATCAAAAACACATGAAGCCTTTAATTACTTTAGAAACATCAGAAATCATGCCAAAACTGTATTAAACCTAACTAAATCAAACTTTCTCCATAAGCAGGCAAATAAACTTCTAAATAATCCAAATGATAACAAAATATTTTGGTCTACTCTCAACTCATTCAAATCCAACTTCACTACTGCTTCATCCATTCCACCATTAAAATCTCCGACTGGCAATCTTGTAAGTGACCCACGAGGTAAAGCTAACCTTCTTGCAGATATTTTCTCCACCAACTCAACCTTAGATGAAATAAATCAAGATGTCCCTGTACTTAATTTTAATTCACCTGAAATTCCCTCACTTAAGATCCACACCAGACATGTCAAAACTATTTTGCAGAATCTCTCAGTAGATAAGGCTCCTGGTCCAGATGAAATTCCTCCAATAGTACTTAAGAATTGCTCCTTGGTGCTCGCTCCTGTATTGGCAAAAATTTTCCGTCTGTGTACTCATACCTCATGCTTCCCAGTACCCTGGAAAGAAGCAAACATCCATCCAGTTCCTAAAAAAGGTGCCTCTTCAGATCCATCAAACTACAGACCAATAGCTATAACTTCCACTCTTGGCAAAGTTTTTGAAATTATATTAAATAATCACATAATTAAGCATCTGGAGAATAATAAATTAATCAGTGATAGGCAATATGGTTTTAGACGATGTCGATCAACTGCAGACATTCTTTGCCTTCTTACGCATCAAATCAACCAAGCTACAGACCAACATGGTGAAACACATACAATAGCACTGGATATATCAAAGGCATTTGATAGAGTCTGGCATCAATCCTTATTGTCGAAGATGTCACACTACGGCCTTGCATCATTAGTTCCACTAATTTCTTCTTATCTTCATAACAGAAAAATTCGTGTAATGGTAGATGGCCTTTATTCTCAATTTCACTCAATAAATGCTGGTGTTCCCCAGGGATCAGTTTTGGCCCCAACTCTGTTCCTCATTCATATCAATGATCTCATATCTACCACTCATAATCCAATACATTCCTACGCAGATGACTCAACACTCCACAGTTCCTTCACATTTACCAATTCTTTCACCCAACCCGATCTTATAAATTCAAAAATAAACACTGCAATTTCTCTGAACCAGGACCTTTCTAGAATTAATGAATGGGGACAAGAGAATCTAGTTTCCTTTAATGCACAGAAAACCAAGTACATTCAATTTTCTAACCGACAGAATCTCACTGACTCCCATATATTTTTTAATGATGTAAATATTCCCACTTCCCCTAGTATTGACATTCTCGGTGTAACATTAACTACTAACTTGAGCTGGACACATTATGTTAGAAGCATTGCTAAGAATGCCTCTAAAAAACTGGGACTCCTGTACAGAGTTCGAGAATTCTTCACTGACGAGCAGTTGGCCGTAATATATAAAAGTCATGTGCGCTCTCAGATGGATTACTGTTCACCTCTGTGGGGTGGAAGTGGAGTGGTTGCATTGAGGCAGTTGGACAAAATTCAAAATAAAGCTATTAGATTAATCAATAACCCTGCAATCACACAGGACCTTCCTACATTAGCCATACGAAGAAACGTTGCATCCCTTGCATTATTCTACAGATATTTTCACAGCAATTGTTCCGAGGAACTTGCTTCAATTGTGCCGCCTCTCCACATCTTTCCCCGTAGAACTAGGGCAGCTGAGAGCGCCCATGAATTTACACTTTCTCCTCCACAATGCAGAACTTCTGCTTATCAGAATTCATTTATCCCCAGAGCTACTACTCTTTGGAATTCACTTCCCTCGAATTGCTTTCCACAAACTTACAATCAACAAATGTTTAAATCCAGTTGTTACAAACATTTTATGAATGGAGGATGCCTTTAGGCACATGGACCTTTTTGTTTTATCTGTGTTTTTCCTTCCTCCGTTCATTGTCTCTTAAAAAAAAAAAAAAAAAAGTGCGCTAGTATGTAGCCTTATAATGGGTAGACGTCCTTCCTAAGCTAAATAAAATCGTCTAATAGTTGACGAAATATAATCCAAAAGACGTCGCCGGTACAGTACAGCACGGTAGGTGTTAAGGGAGCCCACTTAGATTTGTTCTCTCTTTCTATCCATCTCTCTTTGGCTTGTATCCATTCGGTCCCATTCAGCCTACTGTTTTAAGACGTTTACCCCCATCCAGGTGTCAATATTTTCCTGGCCAGCGGTAGCAATCCAGCATGTATATATTTTGTTTTTGACAGCAAGCTAAATTTGTACATTTTTCGATAGAACAATGTTTCCGGCGAAGCCGGATTTCTCCATACAATGCTGGCTAGCTATCGCTCGCCAGGAAGAAATCGACACCTGGATGGGTATAAACGTCTTAAAACAGTTGGCTGAATGGGGCCGAATGGATACAAGCCAGAGAAAGAGAAAAGGAGAGAAAGATAAAAAAAAGCGGTGACCCCCCTTAATTTATCTCTCTATTTCTCTATCCATCTATCAATCCATATATATTTATCTATATATCTATTAATCTATATCTATATGTCTACCCCTCTAGCTGTCTATATGCATCAATCTATATCTATCTATCTGTCTACCCATCTATCTAGCTGTCTATATCCATCTAAGAATCTATATTTATCTATATCTACCCTTCTATCTAGCTATCTATATCTATCAATCTATATCCATCTATCTATCAATCTCTATCTATATGTATCTATCTATCTATAATTCTATATATCTATCTATCTATATACTGTATATATATATATATATATATATATATATATATATATATATATATTTATCTATATCTATCAATCTATCAATCTCTATCTATCTATCTATCTATAATTCTATATATAATCTATCTATATACTGTATATATACCAAACATTTTATGAATGGAGGATGCCTTTAGGCATCTGTGTCCTTCCTCCGTATCATATATATATATATATATATATATATATATATATATATATATTTATCTATATCTATCAATCTATATCCATCTATCTATCAATCTCTATCTATATGTATCTATATATCTATAATTCTATATATCTATCTATCTATATACTGTATATATATATATATATATATATATATATATATCAATCTATATCCATTTATCTATCAATTTCTATCTATATGTATATCTATCTATCTATAATTCTATATATATATATACTGTATATATATATATATATATACCGGTATGTATATATATATTTTTTTTTATCTATATCTATCAATCTATATCCATCTATCTATCAATCTCTATCTATATGTATCTATCTATCTATATCTAACTATCTGTCTATCTATCTATCTATCTAGCTATCACTTCAAATCCCTTATTAACTGAAGCGATGATACGGTCACGATTAATTATTTCTCTTAATTAAATCGCTCTTAATTACTTACATCAACGGACCCCTCTTAATTAAGGGTGGTCACCGGCTTTTTGTATCTTTCTCTCCTTTTCTCACTTTCCCTGGCTGGTATCCATTCGACCCCATTCAGCCAACTGTTTTAAGACGTTTATCCCCATCCAGGTATCGATTTCTTCCTGGCAAGCGATAGCGAGCCAGCAATGTATGGAGAAATCCGGCTTCGCCGGAGAAATTGATTTCTATCGAAAAATTTACAAATTTAGCTTGCTGTTAAAACAAAAATAAATATATGCTGGCTCGCTACCGCTCGCCAGGAAAATATTGACACCTGGATGCGGGTAAACGTCTTAAAACAGTAGGCTGAATGGGACCGAATGGATACAAGCCAAAGAGAGAGGGAGAGAAAGAGAAAAAAAGCGAGGTGGGCTGGCTTAATGACCCCGTGCAGCGGTGGTGGTGGTGGTGGAGGTGGTGATGGTGGTGGTGGTGGTGATGGTGGTGGTGGTGGTGGTGGTGGTGGAGGAGGAGGTGGTGGTGGTGGTGGTGGTGGTGGTGGGTCATAATTCCATAATCGACACAAAATGACAATTATACGTGGATGACCTTTGGTGGGGTATAATGGGGGGGGGGGGGGGGGGTGTTGATATAGGTTAAGTGCACACACAACATATATACAGAGTGTACACATGCCTTAAATATATTGAAACATACACACATGTACTTTCAGGGCAATACTATCATTGTTTAATATCCCATGATAATATACCGTACTCTGTAGTATCGGCAGCGTTGCACCAAATATATCCGGCACCGCTGCACATGTTTTCATCAGTAACATCCGGTCGGCACTCAGCTTAACAAGTGCCTCCCAGCTCCCTGTATCTCTAGCTATTAAGAACCTATAAACTTATCTCTGGACTTTTATTCTACATCCTTGTGCAAGAAAGGATTATCAAGGTTGTTGTAGCTTCACATGACAACCATACAGGGGGATCGGAGAGAGAGAGTGAGTGAGTGACGGGGGTGGAGTATAGATCATGGTGTGAGGGTTGGTTCATTACTGTGGCACTAGTCTGTATCACGGTGGCTCAGATCACTCGATATTATTATGGTGTGTGTGTGTGTGTGGGGGGGGGGGGGAGAGAGAGAGAGAGTGAGTGAGTGAGTGACGGGGATGGAGTATAGATCATGTGAGGGTTGGTTCATTACTGTGGCATTACACTGTATCACGGTGACTCAGATCACTTGATATTATTATGGTGTGTGTGTGTGTGTGTGTGAGAGAGAGAGAGAGAGTGAGTGAGTGACGGGGATGGAGTATAGATCATGTGAGGGTTGGTTCATTACTGTGGCATTACACTGTATCACGGTGACTCAGATCACTTGATATTATTATGGTGTGTGTGTGTGTGTGTGTGAGAGAGAGAGAGAGAGAGTGAGTGACGGGGATGGAGTATAGATCATGTGAGGGTTGGTTCATTACTGTGGCATTACACTGTATCACGGTGACTCAGATCACTTGATATTATTATGGTGTGTGTGTGTGTGTGTGTGTGTGTGTGTGAGAGAGAGAGAGAGTGAGTGAGTGAATGACGGGTGGAGTATAGATCATGGTGTGAGGGTTGGTTCATTACTGTAGCATTAGTCTGTATCATGGTGACTCAGATCACTTGATATTATTATGGTGTGTGTGTGTGTGTGAGAGAGAGAGAGTGAGTGAGTGACGGGGGTGGAGTATAGATCATGTGAGGGTTGGTTCATTACTGTGGCATTACACTGTATCACGGTGACTCCGATCACTTGATATTATTATGGTGTGTGTGTGTGTGTGTGTGTGTGTGTGTGTGTGAGAGAGAGAGAGTGAGTGACGGGGGTGGAGTATAGATCATGTGAGGGTTGGTTCATTACTGTGGCATTACACTGTATCACGGTGACTCAGATCACTTGATATAATTTTTTTTTTTTTTTTTTTTTTTTTTTTAAAAGAGACAATAAACGGAGGAAGGAAAAACACAGATAAAACAAAAAGGTCCATGTGCCTAAAGGCATCCTCCATTCATAAAATGTTTGTAACAACTGGATTTAAACATTTGTAGATTGTAAGTTTGTGGAAAGCAATTCGAGGGAAGTGAATTCCAAAGAGTAGTAGCTCTGGGGATAAATGAATTCTGATAAGCAGAAGTTCTGCATTGTGGAGGAGAAAGTGTAAATTCATGGGCGCTCTCAGCTGCCCTAGTTCTACGGGGAAAGATGTGGAGAGGCGGCACAATTGAAGCAAGTTCCTCGGAACAATTGCTGTGAAAATATCTGTAGAATAATGCAAGGGATGCAACGTTTCCTCGTATGGATAATGTAGGAAGGTCCTGTGTGATTGCAGGGTTATTGATTAATCTAATAGCTTTATTTTGAATTTTGTCCAACTGCCTCAATGCAACCACTCCACTTCCACCCCACAGAGGTGAACAGTAATCCATCTGAGAACGCACATGACTTTTATATATCACGGCCAACTGCTCGTCAGTGAAGAATTCTCGAACTCTGTACAGGAGTCCCAGTTTTTTAGAGGCATTCTTAGCAATGCTTCTAACATAATGTGTCCAGCTCAAGTTAGTAGTTAATGTTACACCGAGAATGTCAATACTAGGGGAAGTGGGAATATTTACATAATTAAAAAATATATGGGAGTCAGTGAGATTTTGTCGGTTAGAAAATTGAATGTACTTGGTTTTCTGTGCATTAAAGGAAACTAGATTCTTTTGTCCCCATCCATTAATTCTAGAAAGGTCCTGGTTCAGAGAAATTGCAGTGTTTATTTTTGAATTTATAAGATCGGGTTGGGTGAAAGAATTGGTAAATGTGAAGGAACTGTGGAGTGTTGAGTCATCTGCGTAGGAATGTATTGGATTATGAGTGGTAGATATGAGATCATTGATATGAATGAGGAACAGAATTGGGGCCAAAACTGATCCCTGGGGAACACCAGCATTTATTGAGTGAAATTGAGAATAAAGGCCATCTACCATTACACGTATTTTTCTGTTATGAAGATAAGAAGAAATTAGTGGAACTAATGATGCTAGGCCATAGTGTGACATCTTCGACAATAAGGATTGATGCCAGGCTCTATCAAATGCCTTTGATATATCCAGTGCTATTGTATGTGTTTCACCATGTTGGTCTGTAGCTTGGTTGATTTGATGCGTAAGAAGGCAAAGCATGTCTGCAGTTGATCGACATCGTCTAAAACCATATTGCCTATCACTGATTAATTTATTATTTTCAAGATGCTTAATTATGTGATTATTTAATATAATTTCAAAGACTTTACCAAGAGTGGAAGTTATAGCTATTGGTCTGTAGTTTGATGGATCTGAAGAGGCACCTTTTTTAGGAACTGGATGGATGTTTGCTTCTTTCCAGGGTACTGGGAAGCATGAGGTATGAGTACACAGACGGAATTTTTTTGCCAATACAGGAGCGAGCACCAAGGAGCAATTCTTAAGTACTATTGGAGGAATTTCATCTGGACCAGGAGCCTTATCTACTGAGAGATTCTGCAAAATAGTTTTGACATGTCTGGTGTGGATTTGAGGGAATGTCAGGCGAATTAAAATTAAGTACAGGGACATCTTGATTTATTTCATCTAAGGTTGAGTTGGTGGAGAAAATATCCGCAAGAAGGTTAGCTTTACCTCGTGGGTCACTTACAAGATTGCCAGTCGGAGATTTTAATGGTGGAATGGATGAAGCAGTAGTGAAGTTGGATTTAAATGAGTTAAGAGTAGACCAAAATATTTTGTTATCATTTGGATTATTTAGAAGTTTATTTGCCTGCTTGTGGAGAAAGTTTGATTTAGTTAGATTTAATACAGTTTTGGCATGATTTCTGATGTTTCTAAAGTAATTAAAGGCTTCATGTG
>CM064566.1:53491872-53556872 GCA_032716605.1 Paralithodes platypus | reverse complement strand
AGGTTGAGTCATCTGCGTATGAATGGATGGGAATTAAGGTACAGTTAAGGAGATCATTTATAAAAATTAGAAAGAGAATAGGAGATAGGACAGAGCCCTGAGGAACACCGGAGTTTATAGGGTGAGGAAGTGAACAATGGCCGTCCACAACCGCGGCTATGGAACGGCCAGAAAGGAAATTAGAGACAAAGGCACAGATGGAGGGATAGAAACCGAAGGAGGATAGTTTAGAAATTAAAGATTTATGCCAGACTCTATCGAAGGCTTTCGATATGTCTAGTGCAATATACACTGTATATTGATATTATTATGGTGTGAGAGAGAGAGAGAGAGAGAGAGTGAGTGAGTGACGGGGGTGGAGTATAGATAATGTGAGGGTTGGTTCATTACTGTGGCATTACACTGTATCACGGTGACTCAGATCACTTGATATTATTATGGTGTGTGTGTGTGTGTGTGGGAGAGAGAGAGAGAGAGTGAGTGACGGGGGTGGAGTATAGATAATGTGAGGGTTGGTTCATTACTGTGGCATTACACTGTATCACGGTGACTCAGATCACTTGATATTATTATGGTTGTGTGTGTGTGTGTGTGTGTGTGTTAGGGAGAGAGAGAGAGAGAGTGAGTGAGTGAGTGACGGGGGTGGAGTATAGATAATGTGAGGGTTGGTTCATTACTGTGGCATTACACTGTATCACGGTGACTCAGATCACTTGATATTATTATGGTGTGTGTGTGTGTGTGGGAGAGAGAGAGAGGGAGAGTGATGGGGGGGTGGAGTATAGATAATGTGAGGGTTGGTTCATTACTGTGGCATTACACTGTATCACGGTGATTCAGATCACTTGATATTATTATGGTTGTGTGTGTGTGTGTGTGTGTGTGTGTGGGAGAGAGAGAGAGAGAGAGAGAGAGAGAGTGAGTGACGGGGGTGGAGTATAGATCATGTGAGGGTTGGTTCATTACTGTGGCATTAGTCTGTATCACGGTGACTCAGATCACTTGATATTATTATGGTGTGTGTGTGTATGTGAGAGAGAGAGAGAGAGAGAGAGTGAGTGAGTGAGTGACGGGGGTGGAGTATAGATCATGTGAGGGTTGGTTCATTACTGTGGCATTAGTCTGTATCACGGTGACTCAGATCACTTGATATTATTTTGGTTGTGTGTGAGAGAGAGAGAGAGAGAGAGAGAGAGAGAGAGAGAGAGAGAGAGAGAGAGAGAGAGAGAGAGAGAGAGATCATGGTGTGAGGGTTGGTTCATTACTGTGGCATTAGTCTGTATCACGGTGACTCAGATCACTTGATATTATTATGGTGTGTGTGTGTGTGTAAGAGAGAGAGAGAGAGAGTGAGTGAGTGAGTGAGTGACGGGGGTGGAGTATAGATCATGTGAGGGTTGGTTCATTACTGTGACATTAGTCTGTATCACGGTGACTCAGATCACTCGATATTATTATGGTTGCGTGTGTGTATGTGTGTGTGAGAGAGAGAGAGAGAGAGAGAGAGAGAGAGAGAGAGAGAGAGAGAGAGAGAGAGAGAGAGAGAGAGAGAGAGATTATAGATCATGGTGTGAGGGTTGGTTCATTACTGTGGCATTAGTCTGTATCACGGTGACTCAGATCACTCGATATTATTATGGTATGTGAGTGAGTGTGTGGGTGTGCGTGTGTAGGTGTGTGTGTGTATGTGTGTGCGTGGGTGTTGGTGTATGCGTGTGTGTGTGTGTGTAGGTGGGTGTGTGGGTGAGTGTGTGTGTGTGTGTGTGTGTGTGGGTTTTCTTATTTGGTTCTTGCCTAATTGCTTGTTGCTTGTTCATTTAAGGGGACAGGTTATTTGTGGGGGTCTATTTATTTATATATTCATTTGTCTTTTAGTTTCCTCGCTAGAACTTCATCAAGCTTTAATAAACGCTCCCTAGACCCCCTTGAAGATAAATCTGTAAATGTTTCGATAGAACATTTTTCGGTTTCTCTTTAAATTACAGGCTGGCTATCGCTCGCCAGGAAAAAAATCGACACCTAAATGACACGCAAAGTCTTAATATTGAAAATAAATGGGGTGAAAGGTCTTAAAATCGCAGAACTAATGGGGCTAAACATGGGGAAGAAGGGGGACCAGAAAAACGACACATCTCCCCTTAAGATAAATATGCCACCATATGTTGGAAGGGTTAAGGGGGGATGGTTCACTTTTTGGCCCATTTTCGCATGTATTAATTATTTGTCTAGTTCCTCCCTAGACCTCCATCAAATCTAAAAACAAAATCCATTAGATCCCCCTTCTAGATTAATTTGTACATTTTTCGCTAGAAAAATTTCCCGGCCAAAGGCCGGTTATTCCAACATTAAAGGCTCACTATCGTTCGCCAGGGAAAACATCGAGGTGACCATAAAAACGGCCCATGTCCCCTTGCGTTGTGCGTGAAATGTTTTATGTATATAAAGTAAAGTTCTTTGAAACAGTGAAATAAGATCTTTATTTGCGTTCAAATAACCATATTTGACGAAGGAATATTGATATAGGCCTATGCAAAGTATATTGTTTCTTGATTAGCTATATTGAATATGTAATCTAATATTTAAAAAAATAAATATGAAAATATATAATTTCTCGCATGACTGACCTGGATTGCCGTCAAATAAATATATAATGATTAAGGGGAGGCAGACCTTTTTTCTGGACCCCCTTCTCCCTAATGTTTAGTCCCACTAGTTTCGATATTATAAGACGTTCGGCCCATTAGTTTGGCGATATTAACACCTTTCGCCCCATTTCGTTGTCAATTTTAACACCTTTCGCCCCATTTAGGTGTCGATTGCTTCCTGGCGAGCGATAGCGAGCCTGCAATTTTAAGAGGAACCGGCCTTCGGCGGGAAATTTTTCTACCGAAAATTGTACAAATTTATCTTGAAAGGGGGTCTAGGGGGTGATTTTCTAAGCTTGATGGAGGTCTAGGGAGGAAACTAAACAAATATATGAATAAATGAATTACTAGACCAAACAAACTGTCTGCCTCCCCTTAAGGGGACCGACCGGTTATTTACTAACTTCCAGGCCTTACTTCCAATATAAATGCAAGTTGGCACAGGTGTATGTGACCATAAAACTAGGTCAACACTTTTTTTTTTTTTTATTTTTTTTTTTTTTTTTTTTTTTTTTTTTTTTTTTTTGCAATTTAGGTAAAAAAAGGTTGCAAACTATAGCACTACTACGACCCATTCTACTCCTACATAAATCCCTATAGCACGTGCTGTATGTGATCAAACAACTCACAATAGGTGTGTCTGTAGTTGCTATAAGGAACATTTTATATATTTTGTGTATTTTTGGATTTAGGTGATTATGAATTAAGGTGAAATTATTTTGTAGAATATTACGACTGTGACAACATTCTGCAACCAAACAAAGTTGGCTAGAGTTCATTGGCTTTATAGGACTTATAGTGTTTTTAATTACCTTTCCAATGGTAGGTTCTATACACCATTCCTATAGGTCCAATACAAATTTTAGAGTAACATCCGAAAGTGCGACAATATAGGTTCTGAGAAAAACATGTGAAAGTCTAAGGTAACTAGGTGAACATTTTTACTTTTGTTTTTTAGATTTACAATATTTTACGCAGGAACATGGCAAAGTAGAAGATAAAGCGTATGGGAGGTTGTAGAGTAGCTTACGCTCTTTCCATTTATATAGGTATGCTCCTCGTACGACCAGTAGTTACTGAGCATGTTAATTTCAAAGTTCGCTATATAACGTTTTTAGAATTACAGGAAAAGTTTGGAAAACATAAAAAACAAAAAAAAATCCAATGGGTTTTCACTAATAACATTTCACTGGCTTTTGAAGGGATGTTGACTCTTGTTGAATAAACACTTATTGGTATTTTCAGGATTTCGAGTTTTTTAAGCCTAAATTAACCGGTCGGTCCCCTTAATATTGTAACACTCTAAAAATCTAGGTTATAAAAACGGGTAGGAAATAGGTATTCTCAATTTGTATGTGAATTTCACTCCAGCACCAAACGCCTCCCAATGAAATTAATGAAAGCATGTGATCCACTGGGATTCGAACCTGGGTTACCATGACGTACATATTTTAAAAACTCTAACCATTACACCATCAAGACAGTTATAAGTACAGCACATGACTACGATTAAGATCCATTTATCGAATACTGGATATGAAGGGGAGGTTTTTAGTTAGTTCGCTAGACCTCCATCAAGCTTAACATTACAGCCCCTAGACCCCCTTTCAAGATAAATTTGTACATTTTTCGGTAGAAAAATTTCCCGGCCGAAGGCCGATTCCTCCTAAATTACAGGCTCGCTATCGCTCGCCAGGATTTTTTTTACAACTAAATGGCACGAAGTCTTAAAATTGACAGAAATGGAGCAAAAGTTCTTAAAATCGCCAAAATAATGGGACGAACGTCTTAAGATATCAAGAGCAATGAGGCTAACCATGAGGGAGAAAGGGGTCAAGAAAAATATCCCTCAAGTGGAAATCTCCCCTTAATCTACTCCCGTACCGTACCGTACCGTACCGTACCGTACCGTACTATATATAGACAACCGTGCTTATGAAGAGCCTAAGGGTTATAAGGGAGCCCACTTCGCTTATTTGGCTTTTTTTATCTCCCTCTCTCTTTGGCTTGTATCCATTCGGCCCCATTCAGCCTACTGTTTTAAGACGTTTACCCCCATCTAGGTGTCAATATTTTCCTGGCGAGCGGTAGTGAGTGAGCGTTCATATACTTTTGTTTTGACAGCAAGCTAAATTTGTACATTTTTCGATAGAAAAATGTCTCCGGCGAAGCCGGATTTCTTTATACAATACTAGCTCGCTATCGCTCTCCACGAAAAAATTGACACCTGGATGGGGATAAACGTCTTAAAACAGTTAGCTGAATGAGGCCGAATGGATACAAGCCAGGGACAGAGAGAAAAGGAGAGAAAGATAAACAAAGCAGGTGACCCCCCCCCCTTTAAGGGGAGATATCCACTTGAGGGATTTTTTTCTTGACCCCTTTCTCCCTCATGTTTACCCCCATTGCTTTTGAGATTTTAAGACGTTTGCCCCATTAGTTTAGCGATTTTAAGAACTTTCACCCCATATTAAGACCTTTCGTGCCATTCAGGTGTCGATTTTATCCTGGCGAGCGATAGCGAGCCTGTAATTTAAGAGGAACCGGCCTTTGGCCGGGACATTTTTCTACCGAAAAATGTACAAATTTATCTTGAAAGGGACTCAAGGGGGTGTAATTTTAAGCTTGATGGAGGTCTAGGGAACAAACTAAATACCTCCCCTTAAGTGAGAGGAAAGGATATTCACGGGTCACAGATCATAATAGACCGACCTCGCTACGAAATATCCCTGAACCTAATGATAATCTATTATTTTATATTAGACCATTGATGAAGATTGACATATCTATCTTAATTGTTATAATATGGGTTTATCAATATGTCGTTAACCCTTTGAGTACCAGCGTTATACTAGCTGTATTTAAGGGGAGACTGGCCGTTTGTTTGGTCTATTAATTCGTTTATTCATATATTTTTTTAGTTTCCTCCCTAGACCTCCATCAAGCTTAGAAAAACACCCCCTAGACCTCCCTTCAAGATAAATTTGTACATTTTTCGATAGAAAAATGTCCCGGCCGTAGGCCGATTCCTCTTAAAACTGCAGGCTCGCTATCGCTCGCCAGGAAATAATCGACACCTAAATGGCACGAAAGGTCCTAAAATTGACAACGAAATTGGGCGAAAGGTGTTAAAGTCGCCAAACTAATGGGCCGAACGTCTTATAATCTCAAAACTAGTGGGGCTAAACATTAGGGAGAAAGGGGTCCAGAAAAACGGTCTGCCTCCACTTAAGATATATTACGAAGCTTAAGGAGGATCTGTGGTAGTTACTAGGGTTGGTTGAGATAGTTTGAAACCATATTAATGCTAATGGTTCTTCCTAAGCTGACAAAAAATCGTCTAATAATTGCCAGAATATAATTAAAGAACGACACCGGTACTTTCACCTCACACACGGCATCGATATTTTGACCACACAATCCCCCTTTAATACAATCCCTCGTAAGTTCACTCCCGGTACCTACTACAATCCTCCACAAAACAATATCGCCTCAAACACATTCAAAACATTCCTCCCTCCCAAAACAATCCTTAAATATTTCACCCTTTACAACAAGACAATCCCCCTGTAATACAATCCCTCGTACGTTCACTCCTAGTACCACAATCCTTTACAAAACAATAACGTGCTTCAAACACATTCAAAACATTCCTCCCTCGTTAAACAATCCTTCTTAAAATAATCCACCCTTTGCAACAAGACAATCCCCCTGTAATACAATCCCTCGTAAGTTCCCTCCTAATACCACAATCCTTCACAAAACAATAACATGCAACAATTGCAACATGCCTCTCAAACTCATTCATGGCATTGCTCCCTAGGTAAACAAACTTAAGCGGGTCACCTACTGTTTTTCTCTTCTTTTCTCTTTCTTTGGCTTATATCCATTCAACCTACTGTTTTAAGACGTTTATCCCCATCTAGGTGTCGATTTCTTCCTGGCGATCGATAGCGAGCCAGCATTGTATGGAGAAATCCGGCTTCGCCGGAGAATATGTTCTATCGAAAAATGTACAAATTTAGCCTGCTGTCAAAAACATGTTTAACAATATTCTGGGAAAAATCGACACCTGGATGGGGAAAAGCGTCTTAAAACAATAGGCTGAATGGGGCCAAGTGGATACAATCCAGAGAGAGAGGGAGAGAGAGAGAAAAAAACAATTAGCGAGGTGGGCCCCCTTAATTTAGCATGACCGTAAACTCAGAACAACACACTAATCTTTCACCACACACACGGCATCGATATTTTTCACCCCACATTTCCTGACTCCCACTGACTTACTCAACTTGGTACCGAACTATCCAAGGTTCGAAACCCGGACTTTGGAAATACTTGGGTCTTTTTGGACAAAGTTGAGTCGTGGGGTTTGTGTTGTGTTGGAAATAGTTTTGGTTTTCTTCTTTTTTATATTTTTACAAATTTGGTTTAGGGGTATGTAGTGTGTTGGAAATATATATACTGTATATACACTGATATATATATATATATATATATATATATATATATATATATATATATATATATATATATATATATATATATATTCTGACATACGGAGCCCTGTATGTTAATTTAAGAGTTAGAATTAGAGTTGAAGGAGTCACACTACCCAAACGGTGAAGCAGACTAGCGAGCAAACTAGCGAGTGGGGAAACCAGCAAACTAGCCTTCACATCTGCGTGCATCATAGGGGACCTTGTAAACTACTTGATGACCGACGCTATGACGTATGATCGACGCCAGGAGCTGTGAGTGGACCAGGCACCTGTTATGCGACTCGAGGAGCTATGATTGGAGCGGGCACCACCCCCCGCCTCCTGATTCGTTCCTACACCATCATTGTTTAGTATATAAGACCCGAGTTGTGGGCATTCAAATCAGTCTCATTTGGAGTTGGGGAAGGTGAACTTGCAGCTGGAGGAAGACGGGGTGAAGTATTATAATGGGATTGTGCCTGTCAGTCAGATTATATAAATGTGTGTTAAGTGTGTTCGGTGTAAACACTTACGTTATGTTGGTTAGTGAGATATGTGATTGGGAATTAACGTGAACGCTACTATTAAGTGTTTAACTATTTGATTGCGAATTAACGTTAACGCTACTATTGTGTACTTAACTATTTGATTGCGAATTGACGTTAACGCTACTATTATGTGCTTAACTATTTGATTGGGAATTAACGTTAACGCTACTATTATGTACTTAACTATTTGATTGGGAATTAACGTTAACGCTACTATTATGTGCTTAACTATTTTAGTTGACTAACTTGTGGACTAAAGCAACTCTTTAAGTAATTGGGTTATGATGAAAGTAATACTATTGTTTTATATTAATACTTACGAGTTCTTTCATTTTCTTTTAATTAAGCTTACATTGCTTAACGGTGCTTAGTACGGTGATGCTATTGTCTCGTATTAGTAATATCGCCTTAGACTAACATGGCTGTGTTAATATTACTTCTAGTGATTTCCTAAGCTGAAGAAAATTATTTTGCTTCAAAATATTATATTTTGCTTTTCATATTATTTGAGTGAGACCTGAATCGAATCTATGAAGCGATCCTGTAACTTTATTTACTCATAATCAAACCTCAATGTTACGTGGTTAAGAAATACATTTAACTAATTATTAAATATATATCTAACTTTTTATGTGACTTTGATATAAATCCTGATGATAGTAATAATATAATACTATTAACGTAAGACAAGAACCAAGAATAATTACATTAAATAAAAGGACATATAAGAAAACTATCTATTCATTTCAAAAAGGGTAAGAGACAGAAATATTTTTACTTTAATATATATCTTTCAAGACTTTTTATAAAATAAATAGTCCTTCTTTAGCTATAACTTCTTCGGTTCATAACCATAGCCTACTAAGCTTCGGTTAAATAATAATTCTTTATAAATACTACATGACTTTAATTAGTTTCAGTATTTTTCATAATTAACCCTTTCACGCATTTATGACGCAGAGGTTGCCAGATTAGCAATAAGAAAGAGAGTTCTCTCACTCTTATAATTACCTCTCCAAAATGAGTTTTCTGCCCACAGCTAACTCAAAGACAACTGCAGAGGTTGAAGTAACTGAACTAAAGGTTTCTAAATACCCATGATGGTAACAAAGGCTTTAAAGTATCCCCAATAGGCTCAAAATCGCGTCATATGTCGGAGAGGGTTAAAGAGTATCAGTCAATAAAGGATACTAAGTCCTAAGATCCAAAAGGAAAGGAAGCAACAACAGGAAATTATTTTATTAGATTTTACTTTTGTTTTGCCTTCAGCTGACTGATACCTTAATATATATCTCTGTGCTATCTAGATTCATCAAGTTAACCACTTGAGGATCAAGATACGTAACAGAAGAGTGGCGACCTTGCCAAGGATTCGTTTCATACAGTTTCACTCAGTTTCATTACCGTTTCACTACTTAAAAATCAAATATTATTCATGCCTCAAACTAATTAATGACTTAAGATGCTAGAGTTTTCATAGAATCAGAACCCACAGCCCCTGATATTGACTGTCTGTCAAAATCTGAACTGAAAGTGCTTGCCTCACATCTCCAATTAACTGTCTCAAACATGTCTAAAGTAGAGGTGGCTCAGACCATAAAAACCCACCTGTTCCCTGTAGAAGGCGGGGAGGGGGACGGAGCAGTTGGTGGGATCCCGAGTAAACTTAGCCAACTTGATGAACAATTGCCACCTGGTTTGACCGGTGATCAAGTACTGGAACTAGCCAGAATAAAGACCGAACAAACCAGACTAAATGCCGAAGCAAATGCCGAACAAGCCAGACTAAAAATAGAACTAGCCAGAATAAATACCGAAGAAGCTAGCATAAAAGCCAGAGCAACGACCGAACAATATGAATATCAATATCGTACGGCTCAACTAAATGTCAATACAAATGCTCCCTTAATTGCTCCCCCTCTGGGATTGACTATGACTAGTGTCATTCCACCTTTCACTGAGGATAATGTGCAGGATTTCTTTGTTTTGTTTGAGGAAGTTGCTGGAGGTATGAAGTGGACAAGAGATCAATGGCCTTTTATGTTACAAACTGTTTTGACAGGGCAGGCTCGAGCCACGTATTTGTCAGAAGTAGCAGAGGTTAGGCAGGATTATGACTATCTCAAAGAAGCTATCCTAAAAACCTATCAATTGCAGCCTGAGGCTTACAGGCAATCTTTCCGTAAAAAACAGAAGAAAGTAGAAGAAACCCATAAGGTATTTGCCAGGACCATGACTAAAACTTTCAACCATTGGGTCAAGAGTAAGAAAGTCACAAGCTACAACGATCTGAAGGAGTTGGTCCTGTTAGAAAATTTCCTATGGAAAATTGATTCTTCTGTATCCTATCATTTAAAGGGGAAAAAGGTAGATTGTCTTGCCGACGCCGCTGACATGGCTGACACATACGTGCTCAACAACAAATTTCGTGGAAAGAAGCCCTACGATAATTCTAGCTCTAATTTTAAGTATCCCAATCACAAATCTGACAGACCCAGTCACAAGCCTATAACGTCTTCCCCAGCTAGCCAAAATAGAATTGTTCCCCCAACTAAAAATGCGACTCAGGGCAATGGTAACAGAGGTGGGCCCCAAACTAATAGTAATGCTCAAAGAGGGAACGTTCCCGTATCCTCTAAAGTATGTACTTTTTGTGGCAAGAGAGGCCACCTAGCTTATCAGTGCTGGGGCCAAGGAGAGAACCGAGAGATCGGGGCAGACAGTTGCCGCCGTATCTCAAACTCCATATGTGCCTGTAATGCAGGACTCCCGACAGAAGGAGTACCTAGCACCAAAAGTTCCTTTAATGCAGGACTCCCGCAAAAGTTCCTTTAATGCAGGACTCCCGACAGAAGGAGTACCTAGCAGCTAACGTAAATCATCTAGACAGGGGTGTAGTAGCATGTGTGGTGCAACCCACTAGGGTTAAGCCAATAATAATTTCACCATCAGTGCAGGACAGTTACCGTCCCTTTATTTCATCTGGCAACGTGAGATTAAATGGTTGTATGCATGAGGTAAAAATTCTGAGAGACACAGGTTCTACTAGCACCCTCATGGTGAATCCTTACACTGAGTGCCCACCTGGCGAACCAGTTGTAATGAGAGGTGCTGGAGGCCAGTTTTATGCATACTTGGTAAAAGGCGAAATTGAATGTGAGTTACTACAGGGTGAGGCCACCATAGCTTTGTGTAGGTCCCAAGATATCCCTGTGCCTGGGGTAACGCTCCTTTTGGGGAATGATGTAGCAGGTGAGAAGGTCCGACCAGACCCCATTTTGTCACTTTCCCCTGTTAACGAGCCACTAACCGGTGAGCTCGACAAGGAGATGCCAACTGTTTTCCCTGTGTGTGCTGTCACATGTTCAATGTCTCAAGTAGCAGTTCCCTCAGACAGAAATGTACCGAATGTAAGAGTTGATGAAAGGGATGATGAGAGTGTGAATGACGCTCCAACTGTGCCTGATGATGTGACTGAGGTGGATTTATCTGACACCTTTATGGCTCATCTTGACCCTAACGATGACCATGAAACCCCTCCAAATTGTCCTAGTGGCCTGGTAGAGCTACAGAGAGATGATAGTAAATGCAAGGAGTTAGCTGCCAGGTCCGTGAGTGAAGAGGAATGTGAGAAGGAGGGTGGTGAATGTTTCTACCTCAAAGGAGGAGTATTGTGGCGAAGATGGAGACCGCCACACAGACCAATCGATGACGAGGCTTGGGACGTCCATCAAGTAGTAGTCCCCAAACCTTGTCGTAGAGATATCATGGAAATGGCACATTGTATACCATTGGCAGGACACCTAGGTGTGAGAAAAACTCTAGACAGAATCAGAGCCCACTTTTACTGGCCAGGAATGCGTGCAGATGTAGTGGAGTTTTGTAGAGTGTGTCACACTTGCCAGATGACAGGAAAACTCAATCAGAAGGTGCCTGTACATACTCTGGTGCCCTTGCCCGTTTTCGAGAATCCTTTTACTCGGGTGGTGGTTGACATTGTAGGCCCATTGCCTAAGACTTCCCAAGGTAACATTTATTTATTAACTATCATGGACATGGCAACTCGCTACCCAGAGGCTATACCCTTAAGGACTACCTCTGCTCCAACTGTCATCAAGGAACTGCTCAAATTCTTCACCAGAATGGGTTTCCCCCATGAGGTGCAAAGTGATCAAGGAACTAATTTTACCTCTAACATTTTTCAGCAGTCCCTGAAGGAGTTGGGTATCGAGCATGTTAAGTCTAGCACCTACCACCCAGAGAGTCAAGGGGTTCTCGAACGATATCATCAGACATTAAAGGGAATGTTACGTAAGTATTGTACAGAGACCGGAGTTGAGTGGGATAAGGGGGTACCTTTTCTTTTATTTGCTACTCGTGAGGTTCCAACTGAATCCCTGGGTTTTTCCCCTAATGAGCTAGTTTTCGGTCACCAGGTAAGAGGTCCTTTGCAACTATTGCAGGATAGCCTAGTTGGCCAGGAGGGGAACCAAAACATCCTCAAGTATGTTTCAGATTTCAAAACCCGGCTGAGATCCTCATGTGAGTTTGCCGCTCAAAACTTGACAGTGGCTAAAAGCTCCATGAAGAAATGGTATGACAGAAAAGCCCGTGAGAGGGAGTTTAAGCCCGGTGATGAGGTTTTGGTCCTGCTCCCCCTTTTTGGCCAACCATTATCTGCCAAGTTCAGGGGCCCATATAAGATCATTCGGAGGGTGAGCATTACCGATTATCTAGTAACTACCCCAGACAGGAGAAAGCCCACGCAAGTATTCCATATAAATATGTTGAAACCCTACCATAGGTCCCCTGATTCCTCTCCTCCAGATTCTCCCACTGTGGCAGTGAATGTCAGGACCTGTGGACAGCCTGGTGCGGACGAAGTCTTCAGTTCTCTTACTGACCCGCAACAGACTGTTCCAGAGCCTGAAGGTATCCATGCAGACTTTGACTTGTCATGTAGCCTATCCAACTTTCAGTATAATTCAGTGGCTTGGAGGGAATTACCATCTAAACTATGTCATCTTCCCTCTGAGCAAGCGAACCAACTAATCTCTGTTTTATCTCAGTCTCCCAGTGTGTTCCGTGATACTCCAGGGCTCACTTCTTTGGCCGTGCACGACATCGACGTAGGGGATGCAACTCCCATTAAACTATCCCCCTACCGTGTCTCACCACAACGCAGGAGTATACTGCAGGTCGAGCTTGACTTAATTTTTTCAAACCAGCTGATCACAAGGGCCTTCAGCCAGTGGAGTAGTCCGGTCATACTTGTGCCAAAGCCAGACGGGAGCCATAGGTTTTGTAGGGACTATAGGCAAGTTAATGCTGTCACAAAGAACGATACCTACCCACTGCCACGGATCAAAGATTACATTTACCGGGTTGGCCTCATGCAGCAGTAAGATAAACTTAATGCGAGGATTTTGGCAATTAGCTCTCCCTTGTAGCGAGGTAAATATCATGCTTTTGTAGTGCGCTTTCAAGCCTTCAGCTGTGAGATAATCCCTTGCAGTTCGAATAAACGCTCCAGCTACGTTCCGGCTATGTTCTGATGTGGTACCTGGAGACGTTGCCTACTTTGGGTGATATCCTTATTATATCCTCATTATAATCTTGCTGTTGCCAATCTGGTGGTGAATCTATTTATGTATTATGTTTAATATTATGTACTATACTCCTTAAACTCTTTTCTAGGGGGGAGGTCTGACATACGGAGCCCTGTATGTTAATTTAAGAGTTAGAATTACAGTTGAAGGAGTCACACTACCCAAACGGTGAAGCAGACTAGCGAGCAAACTAGTGAGTAGGGAAACCAGCAAACTAGCCTTCACACCTGCGTGCGTCATAGGGGACCCTGTAAACTACTTGATGACCGACGCTATGACGTATGATCGACGCCAGGAGCTGTGAGTGGACCAGGCACCTGTTATGCGACTCGAGGAGCTATGATTGGAGCAGGCACCACCCCCCGCCTCCTGATTCGTTCCTACACCATCATTGTTTAGTATATAAGACCCGAGTTGTGGGCATTCAAATCAGTCTCATTTGGAGTTGGGGAAGGTGAACTTGCAGCTGGAGGAAGACGGGGTGAAGTATTATAATGGGATTGTGACTGTCAGTCAGATTATATAAATGTGTGTTAAGTGTGTTCGGTGTAAACACTTACGTTATGTTGGTTAGTGAGATATGTGATTGGGAATTAACGTGAACGCTACTATTATGTGTTTAATATTTGATTGCGAATTAACGTTAACGCTACTATTGTGTACTTAACTATTTGATTGCGAATTGACGTTAACGCTACTATTATGTGTTTAACTATTTGATTGCGAATTAACGTTAACGCTACTATTGTGTACTTAACTATTTGATTGCGAATTGACGTTAACGCTACTATTATGTGCTTAACTATTTGATTGGGAATTAACGTTAACGCTTAACTATTTTAGTTGACTAACTTGTGGACTAAAGCAACTCTTTAAGTAATTGGGTTATGATGAAAGTAATACTATTGTTTTAGTTAAATACTTAAGAGTTCTTTCATTTTCTTTTAATTAAGCTTACATTGCTTAACGGTGCTTAGTACGGTGATGCTATTGTCTCGTATTAGTAATATCGCCTTAGACTAACATGGTTGTGTTAATATTACTTCTAGTGATTTCCTAAGCTGAAGAAAATTCTTTTGCTTCAAAATATTATATTTTGCTTTTCATATTATTTGAGTGAGACCTGAATCGAATCTATGAAGCGATCCTGTAACTTTATTTACTCATAATCAAACCTCAATGTTACGTGGTTAAGAAATACATTAACTAATTATTAAATATATATCTAACTTTTTATGTGACTTTGATATAAATCCTGATGATAGTAATAATATAATACTATTAACGTAAGACAAGAACCAAGAATAATTACATTAAATATAAATAAAAGGACATATAAGAAAACTATCTATTCATTTCAAAAAGGGTAAGAGACAGAAATATTTTTACTTTAATATTTATCTTTCAAGACTTTTTATAAAATTAATAGTCCTTCTTTAGCTATAACTTATTCGGTTCATAACCATAGCCTACTAAGCTTCGGTTAAATAATAATTCTTTATAAATACTACATGACTTTAATTAGTTTCAGTATTTTTCATAATTAAAGAGTATCAGTCAATAAAGGATACTAAGTCCTAAGATCCAAAAGAAAAGGAAGCAACAACAGGATATTATTTTATTAGATTTTACTTTTGTTTTGCCTTCAGCTGACTGATACCTTAATATATATCTCTGTGCTATCTAGATTCATCAAGTTAACCACTTGAGGATCAAGATACGTAACAATATATATATATATATATATATATATATATATATATATATATATGTTAGTAAAGCCAGGTAATAAATTTTCTTTAATACATACGAGGTTGAAAGAAATGGCAATTTCAGCGTTGGAAATTTTATTATTCAAAGTTTCCAGGTCTCTGATGAGTTTTCGCTGGGTGGCAGGAAGGAGATGAGCAAAATTCATGGTGGTACAGGGTTACATAAATGTAAATGATGATACAGGATATACGACGCGTTTCACTGGACAACCAGCATTATCAAGTAAGGATGGAATGATATAAAAGGTAAACAGGAAGGGTATATATAGAGGGTGGAGGATCAGAGGAGGCGAAAAACAAGGGGCAAGAGTCTACTATTGGTGGAGGGGTATTCAGGGAAAGATAAAGGGGGGAACCGCTTCACGCATGCGCACTGGATGCGGGATGGTGGTCGGTTGGTGGGGTCGAAGCTGATCGGCTGCGTGTCGAGGGGCGTGGCCTAAGTTGTGTGGCGCCTGCGGAAGACGAAGCTGAAGGAGGTAGCGCGGGGGGCTGCGTCAAGGGCACCGGGGGGCGAGGGGGGGGTGTTAGGTCCTGTAGGAAAGTGCCTTTTGGCAGAAGGAAGGATCTGAAGGTCCAGAGTTTGGTTGTTGATGTTGGGATGTAAGGCTTGGATATATAAAGCTTCGAGTATAGGTAATCTCCTTGGGTCACTTTCTTTATCGAGTATGGTGGTGTGTTTCTCTAACTCGTTGCGTGTGAGGTGAGAGTGGTTAGGGGTGAGATAGTGGTCTTTGATGGCTCCAGCCTGAAGGTGAAGAGTTAGCCGACGTGAAAGACGAGTCTGCGTCATACCAATATAGGAATGAGGTCCACAGTCCTCATAATTACAGGTATGTTGGTAAATGACGTGATCATCGGTCATCGGGCTCTTTATCTTGGTGGAGGCTGGTTTGTTGTGGAGAACGAGGTTGGAGATCTTGGGGGATTTGTAATAAATTATTAATTTGATTTTGTTTTCCGGGTTGGTTGGGTGGACATGCTTGGAGATTATTTCTTTTAAGACGGCCTCGTCATTTTTGTGTTCAGAGGACATGTCATTGCGGTAGAAGATCTTAATTTCATTGGGGGGGTCAATGTTGGGAGGGCTTTGGGTGTACCATTTTTCAAGATGGTGGTTGATGGTGCTGGAGATGTCGGAGTTGGAGTATCCGTTATTTACTAAAACTTGGGATAGTCTTTCTAGTTCCTGGTGGGTGTCGGCCCAGGTAGAGCAGTGCGTGAGGGCTCTCCTAACATAGGCGGAGATGGAGGATAGAAGATAACGGCGGGGGCATTCACTATCGCCGTTGAGGCATTGTCCTGTGTTAGTTGGTTTAATGTAGACGGTGGTTTTGAACCCATGGTCGTTCAGAGCTACGAGGATGTCGAGGAAGGGGAGTTGTCCATTGTTAGATTTTTTAAAGGTGAAGTTAAGTCCGGAGGAGGTCATGAAGCGACGCTGGAGATCCTGTAGTTCGTGGAGGTCCTTGATTTGCACGAAGATGTCATCCACGTATCTACAGTAGACGGCGGGTCGTTGGGCAGCTAGGAGCTCTTCCTCGATGGTACCCATGAAAAAGTTCGCAAAAAGAACTCCTAGGGGGCTGCCCATCGCCACACCGTCTATCTGCTTGTACATCTTGCCCCGGGGGCAAAGGAAGGGGGCCTCCTTGGTACATAGCTCGAGTAGTGTTTTCAGGGCCTTCTCCGGGAAAATTTTCAACGCAGAAATTGCCATTTCTTTCAACCTCGTATGTATTAAAGAAAATATATATATATATATATATATATATATATATATATATATATATATATATTTATATATATATACCGGTATATATATTTTATTTTTATTTTTTAAAGTTGGGTCTAAGGATTTGCGTTGTGTTGGAATTTCTGTTGTTTTCTTTCTTTTTTCTTTCTATTTACTAAGTTTGGTGGAGGGGTCTGTGTTGGGTTGCAGCACTGACCTACCAAACTTTCCACGGGGCCACGAAATATAAAAAGTAGGAGTTCAGTTTCAACACTTCGGAATGGCGTTGTTTTTATCGTAAGTTGAGCTTTGCGTTTTGTAGCATCGATTGGGCGGCTTGGACCTGTGTGTGTGTGTGTGTGTGTGTTGGTGACGAGGGTAGGGTGTGTGTGTTGGTGAGAAGAGAGTGTGTGTGTGTGTACTGTGTGTGATAGGGGAGTGTACTTACTCTAGTTGTACTTACTCTAGTTGTATTGCGGGAGTGAGCATGCTCGTTATTTCCCGCCTCCTATATGTGTAGGTGTTATATGTATCGTTGGAATGGCTGTGGATGTGTGTGTAGTCTGTATTTTTAGCCAATTGGCGACATCGGAAACGAAGGCTTAGGGTGGATCTGTATGGTACCATTCTCACTATAGACGGTACCGTCTCGCCCGAAGGCTTAGGTAGCCATCAGCTTTGGTGAGCCATACGATACCCATCTCGCCTTGTACCATTTTTGCCTACCCCAGATGGGACGTCACAACGTCGTCCACTTATTCCAGGTACCTATTTACAGCTAGGTGAACTGAGGCTAACACATGAAAGGAGACAAGCCCAATTTGTCTCCGCCCGGCCGGGGGATTGAACCCCCGACCCCTCGTGTGTGAGACGAGAGCGCTACCTACTAGGCTACGGGCTGTGTTTGTGTGTGTGTGTTGGTGAGAGGGAGGAGGTGTATGTATGCACGTGTTTACGTAAAGAAGGTAAACATATTTGTGAATGTGTTTGTTTTAAGACAGTATTGTAGGTATGTGTTTATATGTGCATGTGCAAGTGAGTTTGTAATAATAATAATAATAATAATAATAATGATAATAAACGGTATATATATAATTGCAGCCATAGGCTGAAACCATATGTAGGACAAAATCCTAGCTTAATACTAACTTATTTTATTATTAATGGCCACTGGTATATGATTAATTTAAAATTGATAGACATATAGATTAATCGATTAAATAGTAATAAGGGTTCAACTTAGTTTGTTATATGATGATGCATTATTTGGGATAGCTGATCCTTCCTACCAAACTAACCTCCCCCCACCCTCTCTCTCTCTCTCTCTCTCTCTCTCTCTCTCTCTCTCTCTCTCTCTCTCTCTCTCTCTCTCTCTCTCTCAGTCACTCACTCACTCACACTCTCTCTCCCCCCTCTCTCTTTCTCTCAAACCTACGTGTTCGTGTTCCGGGGGTGGCTCAAAAAACGCAGCCCGCCTGTAAGTCACGTTCAACGCGGGGGTCGGTCCAGCCAAAGTTATGAAATATGGTCGGTAATTAGTCCGGAGTTGTGGCCGCTGGTGGGAGCTGGCAACCCCCTCTATCGTCGGCCGCCCTCCCCCCTCTCCTCATATACCTCTACATTCGTCCCCCCCCCCCCTTGTTTTCCCTTCTCACACACCTCTAACCCACTTTCCCCCCCCTCTACCTTTGCTCCCCCACCTCCCCCACACCTCTACCTTGATCCCTCCCCCACACCTCTACCTTCGTCCCCCTTCCCTACCTCCGTCCCCCCCCTACTTTCCCTTCCCCCCACACACCTCTACCTTCGTCCCCCCCCCCCTTCCCCCCTTCCCACACACACCTCTACCTTCGCCCCCCCCCCACTTCCCCTTTCCCCGACACCTCTACCTTCGTCCCCACTTCCCCCCTCCCCCACACCTCTACCTTTACTTTCGTCCCCCCCCCCTTCCTCCCTCTGCCACACACACAACTCTACCTTCATCCCCCGCCCCCCCCCCCCTCACACACGTCTACCATCGCCCCCCCTCTCCCCCTCTACCTTCGATCCCCCTCCCCCACACACCCTATCACGTCCCCAACCCTTTCCCTATTTTACCGAGCAAGTATTATGTTAGTAATAAGGCATATTTAACTGTCATTCAATATGTTTTAGAACTAATATGGTTTCCCTTTGACAAATAATTATAGGTTCTTCCATTCCTCAGTCCACTTTCCATTCCTCAGTCCATATTCCATTCCTCAGTCCACCTTCCATTCCTCAGTCCACTTTCCATTTATCAGTCCATTTTCCATTCCTCAGTCCATCTTCCATTCATCAGTCCATCTTCCATTTCTCAGTCCATCTTCCATTCCTCAGTCCAGCTTCCATTGCTCAGTCCACCTTCCATTCCTCAGTCCACCTTCCATTCCTCAGTCCACCTTCCATTCCTCAGTCCACCTTCCATTCCTCAGTCCACCTTCCATTCCTCAGTCCACCTTCCATTCCTCAGTCCACCTTCCATTCCTCAGTCCACCTTCCATTCCTCAGTCCATCTTTCATTCCTCAGTCCACCTTCCATTCTCAGTCCACCTTCCATTCCTCAGTCCACATTCCATTCCTCAGTCCACCTTCCATTCCTCAGTCCATCTTTCATTCCTCAGTCCACCTTCCATTCCTCAGTCCACCTTCCATTCCTCAGTCCACCTTCCATTCCTCAGTCCACCTTCCATTCCTCAGTCCATCTTCCATTCCTCAGTCCACCTTCCATTCCTCAGTCCACCTACCATTCCTCAGTCCACCTTCCATTCCTCAGTCCACCTACCATTCCTCAGTCCACCTACCATTCCTCAGTCCACCTTCCATTCCTCAATCCACCTTCCATTCTTCAGTCCACCTTCCATTCCTCAGTCCACCGTCCATTCCTCCATCGACTTAAATTCCTTGTGACGTCATTGTATCCTGAATTTGGCTGTTTATCACTTTTCAGTTTAAGCCTTTAAGGGGAGGTGGTTGGTTTTTCTGGCCCCCCTTCTCCTTCATGTTTAATCCCGGAAATTTTCAGATTTTAAGACGTTTGACCCATTAGTTTGGAGATTGTAAGACCATTCGCCTTATTTCTTTGTCAATATTAACACCTGTCGTGCCATTTAAGTGTCGATTTTCTCCTAGCGAGCGATAACGAGTTAGTAATTTAGGAGGAATCGGCCTTCGGCTGGGATATTATTATAGCAAAAAATGTACACATTTATCTAAAAGGGGAATCTTGATGATGATTTTGTTATGCTTGATGGTAGTTAGGGATGAAACTACGAAAATAATAAGCTTATAAATATATATCCCAATAAATAATAAGCTTATAAATATATATCCCAATAAATAATAAGCTTATAAATATATATCCCAATAAATAATAAGCTTATAAATATATATCCCAATAAATAATAAGCTTATAAATATATATCGCAATAAATAATAAGCTTATAAATATATATCCCAATAAATAATAAGCTTATAAATATATATCCCAATAAATAATAAGCTTATAAATATATATCCCAATAAATAATAAGCTTATAAATATATATCCCAATAAATAATAAGCTTATAAATATATCCCATAAATAATAAGCTTATTATAAATCCCAATAAATAATAAGCTAAAATATACCCCAATAAATAATAAGCTTATAAATATATATCCCAATAAATAATAAGCTTATAAATATATATCCCAATAAATAATAAGCTAATAAATATATATCCCAATAAATAATAAGCTTATAAATATATATCCTAATAAATAATAAGCTTATAAATATATATCCCAATAAATAATAATAATAGATAATAATAAATAATAACCAGTTGCTCTCTGACCCCTGACCTGTGCGGACGTCCCCAGTGACCGCTAGTGAACCTGTTTACCCTTAGTGAGGTCCTAGTGAACTTTCATAGTGATGGCTGTTGTTGATGAGTCTGCTGTCTCCTCCCATACTCTCCAGCTTTGTCTTGCTTTGCAAGAGAGACTGGAGAGTGTGGAGCAGGAGATTCAGTGTCTCAAAGATGAAAATTTGGCCTTGAGACTAGCTATGGCGGAGAAGAAGTGTGAGGCTACCGGAAGTGTTCCCAGGGATCGTGAAGCCCCTTGGAAAGTGGTGTCAACTAGTGCAACGGCCTGCAAGCTGAAAAGGCAGCCAGTCAAGACCCACAACAACTTCAGCACCTTGGCTGATGAGAGTGATGGCGATGAAGTGGCGATCATCGAGGCAGTGAGAGGGTAGGGGGGGGGAAGTCTGCTGCTGTTGCTGCAACAACTGCTGCTACACGCCGACAAAGGAAAAAGCTAAGTCTGTTTTCATTGTCGGTGATTCATTGGTTAGATACCTTGGCAGGGCAACAAACACTCAGGTTGGTAAAGTTGTCTGCGTGCCTGGTGCCGGAGTCGGGAGGGTGGCTGAGAAGATAGATGCTGTCATGGAAGTGAGTGGGGAGGACCCCATCATCTTCCTCAACGCAGGGAGCAACGACATATGGAGATGCAGGACTGAGGAGTTGCTCTCCAAGTATCAGGAAATGTTGGAGAGGATCAAGGGAAAAAGGTGGAGTTCCTGTGGTAAACAGTATCCTGCCTAGAAGAGGGGTAAGGAAGGAATGGTCCTCCAGGGCTATTGGTGTAAATAGCCGGCTGGAGAAGTATTGTAAGGCAAATACTATTCCATTCCTGGATAACTGGTCCCTCTTTTATGGTAAGGATGAACTGTATGCCCAAGATGGTGTACATCTCTCTCGGACAGGAGTTTCGACCTTGCCCAGCTCACTCGACAAGATTGTTGCGGGGTTTCGTTAAAAAAACCTGGGTGTGTAAGTAAAATACTGTCTCCATATGGAGCAGGTACTTCATGTGACAAACCAGTGAGTAAAATAGAAATAATCAGTCAAGATAGTGCTGATATAGTGATGTGTAATAGTAGTATCGATAACACTACACATGTAACTGATAGTAAAGATGAGAATACTGATAGAGTAGAATTTCCGTCTAGAGCTAGTAGTTCAACAGGAAATAATAAGTTAGCTAAACACAATAGAAAATTAGTTGCAAATAAAAGTAATAGGTTGAGGGTATATTATACAAATTGTAGGAGTTTATGTAACAAAATGAATGAAACTTAGAGCACTCGTTAGCACAGAAAATATAGACATAATAGCGCTAACTGAAACGTGGATTAATACAGAATCTAGGCATTTTTTAGCAGAATTTGATATTCCAGGATATAGTTTGTTTAAATATGACCGAACAAGTAGGAGGGGCGGGGGTATAGCAGTGTTTGTCAGGAGTACATTAAAAGCTGTATTAAATCAGGTATTAGACTAAATAATGATAATGAAAGTGTTTGGGTAGAAGTTAACGAAGGTAGTGAGACCATAGTTATTGGAGTTATATATAGACCGCCTAATATGAGTAGAAATGGCGGAAAATCGTTATGGGAGGAAATTAAAATAGCATCAAGGTTTAGCAATGTGTGCATTATGGGGGATTTTAATTTTCCGAACATTGATTGGCAGCACCAAATAGGCGACTCCGATTCAGTAGAGTTTATAGAGGTAGTACAAGATAGTTTTTTATTTCAATTCATAGATACGCCGACTAGAGGTATTAATATTCTTGATTTAGTTTTCAGTAACAATGAACATATGATAAATAATGTAGAGATTGGTGACCACCTAGGAAATAGCGATCATAAATCTATTTATTTTAATATACAATGGACAGGGAATGCTAAAGAGAATACGACACTTATCCCAGATTTCAGAAAAGCCGATTATGGTGGGCTAAGAAGAGACTTAAGGGTGGACCCTATTGTTAAGCGATTAAGTCAGGATATGCCAGAGTTAAACTTGCCACCTACATATAACCAGTTTATTGCTTCACTCCACAATGCTCAAAATAAATATATCCCTAAAAGAAGATTTAGATCGACGCAGAACCAACCAAAATGGATGACTAATAAGCTAATAGATCTTATAGGAAAAAAGAAAGGAATATATCGAAAAATAAAGAAAGGTGAAAATCATTTACATATATACTATCAGACTCTATCAAGACAGGTCAAAAAGGAAATCAGGGAAAGCAAAAAGAAATTATGAAATAAGGATAGCCAGCGACTCAAAAAATAACCCTAAAGCTTTTTACCAACTATATAAATCTAAAGTTAGAGATGAAATAGGCCCCCTAAAAACTTCAATAGGAGAAATAACAGAAAATTATTTAGAAATGTGCAGTACATTAAATAGTCAGTTTCTTTCCGTTTCACTAATGAAAATTTGGCACAGATTCCAGAAGTCAATATGGTATATAGTGATAGTATAGAAAATATGTTAAGTACAGTTAGTATAAGTAGAAATGATGTGCTTAAGGAAATTAACAGACTGAAACCTCAAAAATCGCCTGGTCCTTCCTGACGAGGTATATGCTAGAGTATTAAAAGAATGCAGAGATGAGTTAAGTAGTCCATTAGCATTTATATTTAACAAGTCATTAGAAACAGGTTTAGTTCCAGAAGCTTGGAAGCTTGCAAATGTAGTTCCGATCTTCAAAAAAGGTGATAAATCGATAGCATCCAATTACCGTCCCATTAGTCTCACATCAATCATAGGAAAGTTGCTAGAGTCTATTATGGCTAGGGAAAATTAGAAGCCACTTAGTAAAATTTAACTTAATAAATTCTTCTCAGCATGGATTCACTCAGGGACGTTCTTGCCTTACTAATTTGCTTAGCTTTTTCTCAGAGGTATATGAAGCAGTAGATAGTGACAAGTCATATGATATTATATATTTAGATTTCAGTAAAGCTTTCGACAGACTCCCTCATGAGAGATTGATGAGAAAGGTTGAGGCACATGGAATAGGAGGGTCGTTGTTGGGATGGATTAGGTCATGGTTAATTGGTAGGAAACAGAGAGTCAGCATAAATGGTACCAAGTCAGAGTGGGGAGCAGTCAAAAGTGGTGTCCCCCAGGGATCGGTATTAGGTCCCCTGTTGTTTCTTATATACATAAATGACCTAGATTTAGGTATAACTAGTAGGATAAGTAAATTCGCAGACGATACTAAAATGGGGAGATCAATTGATTCAGATAGCGATATAGAGTGCCTCCAAAGGGATCTAGATACCTTACATGAATGGTCAGTAAATTGGCAGATGAAGTTTAACATTGACAAATGCAAGGTATTAAAGATAGGGAAGATGCAAACAAATGTTAAATATAAACTAGCTAATTTAGAATTAGAAAATTCAGACTGCGAGAAAGATCTAGGTGTGTTTGTTAGCAATGATTTGAAGCCTAGAAAACAGTGTATAAGCGTTCGTAATAAGGCAAACAGGATTCTCGGGTTCATCTCTAGGAGTGTGAGTAACAGAACTGCTGATGTTATCTTAAAACTTTACTTGTCATTAGTGAGACCCCATATGGATTATGCTGTCCAATTTTGGTGTCCTTATTACAGAATGGACATAGATTCATTGGAGAGAATTCAGCGTAGAATGACAAAAATGATCCATAATATTAGAAATTTTCCGTATGAAGAAAGGTTGAAGAAATTAGTTTTACATTCGTTAGAGAGACGCAGAGTTAGAGGGGATATGATAGAGGTGTTCAAGTGGGTTAGTGGGATTAACAAAGGGGACATGACAAATGTACTAAAGCTCAGTGATAGCGAAAGAACTCGTACCAATGGTTTCAAATTAGATAAATTTCGTTTCAGAAAAGATATAGGCAAATATTGGTTTGGTAACAGAGTTGTAGATGGGTGGAATAGGCTACCAAGTGATATAGTGGGATCAAGAACGATAGGGAGCTTTAAGAAAAAATTGGATAAGCATATGGACGAGAAGGGTTGGGTGTGAAGGGGGATCAGCCGGGTTGGGCCAATCAGCGCTCTGCAGACCCCCGTAATCCTGCGTTAATCTCTAACCGGTTTGGTAAGATGATCCTCAGGGTATTAGAGTGTTGAGCCTATAATTGGGCTTTGTAATTGATTTGGGGTTGTGTGGGACAGGGATCTGCCTTGCTTAGGCCAATCGGCTTTCTGCAGACTCCCATTTTCTTATGTTCTTATGTTCTTATAAGAATATCCCAGACATTAGTTACGTTGTCGTAGGATATATACTAAGGAAAAGCCTGCCGGCCGGCTGCCGCCAGCCGGTTTCTAAACGGCTGGGCAGCCGACGCGCGCGCACGTGGCTACTATGCAGAAGCGTCACAAGGCATTCTCTCCATGTGACCAAACCTACCAAGTCTGATCGTACGCATACCCTTCACTGATAACCCTAAAATGCAGATGCCTTCCTTAGTTCCTCACTCATTACCCCATATCTAATGATAAAGTCGAACAGTTTGGAAGAGAGGTATCCTGACCAGGATTCGAACCCACTCACCCCGGTATATTTTGGAGAGGTGGGCACCGTAGCCACTCGGCCATGAGCGGATATAAGGGAAACGACCTTAGTTTTTATATTAGAACCAGGTTATAGTCTCGTGGAGGGCTATGCCTTCATACATGTGGCAAGATGTTTAGACTTTTCAACTATGTCTATTTTACGCCCCCCCCCCCCCCCCCCCTAACTCATTTAAGTGATACGATTATAATCGTCCTGGTACTATTATGGAACCTCTCTGAATAACAAATATCTAATGATAATGTCAAACAGGTTGGGAGAGACATGATATACTACTTCTTAAGGTTAACCCAATATATCCATATCGCCATTCTCCTCTCATTCCGTTCCAATCTATATTAATATCATCTGTTTTAACCGGCCACGTTCCTGAGGCAAATATCATTGCACTCCAACACATGCTTGGGCCATAATTAGCCAAATATAACCTTAGCTTTTTATAGTAGTTCTAGCGTTGTATAGGCAAACATTTGTCTAGTCAGTTACGCTCTTGTTATTACTGAAACCCTCTTAATGACAAGTTGAAACTTGAATACATAAAGCTATACCATCTGGCATTCTTATAGCAGCCTTGATAATAGTTTGATGTAATTTGAATATACTTTAAAGTTTGTCATGTTATTTTCCCTTGAAAGAGGAACCAATATTGTTACTGGTACAAGAGTGACTGCTTTGTTCTTAATATACTTTTACTTTGTTTGACACTTTAAAAAAAAAAAAAAAAAATATGTTTCAAAGATAAATTGGCCCTTTTAAAAATGTTAAATACTGAATATATAAAAAGCACTGGGAAAAGTGTTTGCCTTTATTATTTGTTATAAGGTTTTTGTTTTTGAAGTTCCAATATTATTAGGGAGACTTAGCAAGTCTGATTTTCTGGGAGGTTAGAACACAAGCAATGTACAAAGTATATATAAATATATACTGGTAGTTTATTTCATAACATGAAGATCAAGTGTCCTAGTACTGCCAAGTATATAGAAAATACATATAAGGAGGCAGCTAACCTGTATATAGTAGGAAGCCCAAAGAAGTACGAAAAAAATGAAAATGTCAAAATCCAATGAAGGAACAACACCAGGAGATCCAGTGGTATGCTCTGCCATTATCAATTATGTTAGAATTACAAAGGAAGGTCATTGGCATTTGGGAGAGTCTATGACTGTATATGACGAAAACAAAAATAGAGGAGTAGGTAAAGGAAGTGAGAACCCTTGCAGGCATTGCGAAATCTGAACCACATGCTGCATATAGTGCTTTCACTTCCGGTAATAAGCACAGATGGACTTTTCTTCTAAGAACAGTACCAGAGGTTGGACCTACATGCTCTAACCACTGGGAGAAGTAATCAAGGGAACATTCATATCTGTTTTAACAAAGAGACAAGGTGTCCCACAAGATTAAAGAGAGATCTTGGCTCTTCCACCAAGGTTGGAGGTATGGGTATCATAACCCCAGTGGTAAATTGTTCCATAAGAGCATCAATATTCCCGAAAAACCTACAACTTTTATGACATAAAATATACAAGAGCTAAAATTAAAATAATGAGATAGAAAAAGATGAACAACGTAACACAAGGAGTGAAATCACAAAGAGCAGAGAAGAGAGGCAGAAACATAGTCCTAGAATAAATTAAGACCTAATATATTGAAGAACTGAAAATGAGAATTGAGATGACACAAGACACTTGGGCCTCAAGTTGGACTCACTTCATTACCAATCAAGGATAAAAGCTTCACCTTAAATACACACAAATCTAATAATGCCTTGAGGTATGAGTGGCCAGTTTCAAAACCTACCATCAACATATGTGGAGCAACAAACAACCAGGACCGGCATGATGAAGTACGAGATATCACCGCACAAATACTGGAACCAGGTGTGTCATAATGTCAGAATAGAACCTATCCATCCAGACCATTGGACAGACAGCGCTTGGTTCACAACACTGCAGATACTTTGAATGATACTTGTATGTGCCTCAAGGTTTTTGGGCGAGGGGACAGCAAACTTTTTGTTGACATCAGGAGAGACCAAGAGCACAGACATATCGCGAGCAGTGACTCAGGGCAGTATGTTTGAAAACTAAGATATGAAGAAACGAGCTCATGAAGATACATTTTGAATAGATTCAAGGGAGGGTTTCACCCCACTGTTGTTCTCCTCGTCAGGAGGAACTGGAACCAAGTTAGCTGAAGAAATACCAGAAAAGAAGCGCCCAGCAGATAAATCAAGACACAATATTATATGCCGGCTCTCCTTCTCTTCTCAGGTCTGCAATCTTTTGTCTTAGAAGGCCGTGGTATAGGGCCGCATCGGTGAGCAGCTTGGTTGAGTTTAGAGAGGTAGAACAGAATTAAATATAAGAGAACTAAAATGAGCTATTTAGTACATCTATTTGTAAATGTCATGTACAAAAGAAAGAATTATACATGCTTATATTACTAAAATATGTGTTAACATACAGTAGCGCAAGTAAAGTCGTTCTTCTGTACATCTCAAAATGCTATTCCCTGATTTGTAAGTAATTGTGTCAGGTTACTTTGCTCGGCCTAATTAGACCGACTCAAATTGATTAAACACATTCACTAATTTTGGAAGCTCAGACAGTATTTATTTAATAATTCAATCACTGGGAGTAAGTATTGTAAACCAGTTTGACCTGAGCCGCCTTTGTTTTCTTTATTTAATAATTCAGCCTCTTAGACTACTTCCAACTACTCGGACTAATCCAATCATACAAGTTGTTTAACTAAACCAATAACTTAACAGTTAGGAATGTGTTAAGCTACTCAAATTAGCGATGTAGATTGATTGACCACTTAGGCTAATTTTAATCTATGTGAATAATTCGAACAATGAAGGTAACTCGACCGCTCAGACTCAGACTAATATTCCCAGTCAAAACGCAATCACTGTTGGTTGTAAATATTATAGATTAGCCATATCCTTAGCCAAGTCGATATGATACTGTAGAGGTATTATATCTAAATAAGGAGCTTTGGAACAATTATTACAAAACTCTCATTGTAATTATAATATATACTATGTCTATTAACTGGATAAGAATACAGAAAAACGTAAGTTAAGACAACCGACAAACGTGGAGTCTTCAAGTACGGGCTTAATTCAAAACACTTGGTCCAATTCCACTGTTGTCCTAGACCCGCCACTCCATCCACTTCAGCTGTTCAAACCGATTTGCTCTCAGCCGGGATAAACTAAAGCACCAGTCACACAAGCAAGTGTTTTGGTTAATTGTTTTGGGGTCAGAATCTACTACAAACCTTCTTTTCAATTTTCTGCACCTTTGTTACGTAACCTTAAGAAGTAATGACTATTCATGGTTATGAGCAACGTGATTCATAATTCATTATGATAGATGTGAACAAAGGATAGATAACTGGCTTTGTTTCAGTATATACTGTATATTACTCCGATGCTGGGACTGCGATTCATCCTCCGATAAACTAGAGAAACGATGAATATTATATACATGATTAGATTGATTTCCAGTTTTCGATAAATGGATATAAAATCGTAGTCATGTACTTACCCTTTAACCGTCTAGATGGTGAAATGGTTACAATTTGTACAGTATGTGGTAACCCAGGTTCAAATCCCGGGAAGATTACATGCCTTCATTAATTTATTTTGTGTTGTCTATGTGGATAAGGGATACAAAAGGCAAAACTGCCTATGACGAGTGCCTCCCCCAGAGTTAAAAGAGTGACGGGGCCAAAATCAAGGAATGTTCAAGCCAAAATGTTTGGACACACGGAATTTGGAAGCAATTTAGGTCATATGATGAGGGAAAGATGGATTCAAGGAGAGTTCCATAACTCAGCTGTTGAATAGAAAACAAAATTGGGAGTATCGTTTCAGTCTTGAGTTGGAGAGTAGTGTAAGTTAGAGTCATCTCCATATGGATGGATAGGACTGGAGGTACAGTTATGAAGATCATTTATGAAAATTATAAATAGAATTGGAGATAAGAAAGAACCCTGAGGAGCGCCAGAGTTGATAGGATGAGGAAGCTATGGAACGACCGGAAACAAAAGTTAGAGACAAAAGCACAGATCGAGAGATAGAAACCGAAGGAGGGTAGTTTAGAAATTAGAGTTTTGTGCCAGGCTCTATCGAACGCCTCCGATATGTCTAGTGCAATAGAAAGTTCTCACCGAAGTCCCAAAAGGAGGATGACCATGAGTTGGTAAGATATGTAAGAAGATCACCAGTTGAGCGACCCTTAAGGAAGCCATACTGGCGATCTGAGAGCAGATTATGAGAAGAGAAATGCTTAAGAAATTTGAAAGTACAAATACTGTAGTTTAAAAACTTTATAGAGATACAAGAGATGAGAGTAATTGGATGATAGTTGGAGGGTTGAGAGTGGTCACCCTTCTTTGGGACAGGTTGAATGAGAGCAAACTTCCAACAAGAAGGGAAGACGTTAAAGGAGAGACAAAGACGAAAGAGTTTGCTTAGGCAGGGAGTCGGCACGGAAGCACAGTTTTTTAGTACAACAGGAGGAACACCATCTGGACCGTACGCCTTCTTAATATTAAGCCCAGAGAGGGTATAAAGTACATCTTTAGAAGATATAAGGATATTGGGCATAAGTAGGAGAGAGGGGGGTGGAGAGGGAGGAATAGCACCGGTGAAGCACCAAGGTGAAGTTTCTAGTGAAATTTTGAGTGAAGAGTTCATATTTGTCAGAGGAAGAAGTGATGGTTGTACCATCAGAGTGGGAAAGGGGAAGAAAAATGAGGAAGAGAAATTGTTGGAAAGGTTTTTGGCTAGATACCAGAAGGTTGGGGAAGAGCTATAGTTGGATAGTTCAGTGCATTTATTATTGATGAAAGAGTGTTTGGCGAGTCGAAGAACAGATATAGTTTGATTCCAGGCAGAAACATGGGAAGAAGGAGATCATAGAGTATGAAGGTGTCGGTACCATTTGAATGTTTCCTCCAAGTTGCGGACAGCAGTAGAAAAAGCGTGAGTAAACCAATATTGTGGTTACATTATTCTGAGATAAAGAGTATGCTTCCATGCCCGATAGGATTACATCGGTAATGCGTTCAGCACTCTCCGAGGCCTCCCCGGCCACGGAAGCAGAAATCATTACATGCGAAATCAAAGAAGTACTGCCGAAAGCCTCCCAGTTGGCAGAGCCAAAGTGCCACAAGCGCCGCCGGCTAGGAGGATCGGGTGGCCGTACTGGAGAGATAGGACAAGTGACAGAAATAGGTTTATGATCGGAGGAGCCCAAAGGAGAGAAAAGATCGACAGTATAAGAAGAAGAGTTAGAAGTTAGCTACAAGTCAAGAATGTTGGGCCGATCTCTGAGGCGATCCGTGATACGGGTGAGTTGCTGAACTAATTGCTCTAGGCCATTTAGGATAAAAAAAGACGTAGGCTTGTTCACAAGGTTGGTCAGTAGTGTGAGAGGAGAGCCATTGGCGGTGGTGAACGTTGAAATCTCCTAAGATGAATATTTCTGAAAAAGGAGAAATGGATAGAATGTGTTCCACTGTAGAGTTTAGATAGTCAAAGAATTTGGGAAAGTCGGTAGAGTTAGGGGACAGATAGAAATTTATTTAGTAAGAGAGAATTTGAGCCATAATGGTGAGAATTCAGGAGTCGACATCGGGAAGACGAGAGCAAGTGAGTTTGTTTTGCACATTTTTTTTTTTTTTTTTTTTTTTTAAGAGACAATGAACGGAGGAAGGAAAAACACAGATAAAACAAAAAGGTCCATGTGCCTAAAGGCATCCTCCATTCATAAAATGTTTGTAACAACTGGATTTAAACATTTGTTGATTGTAAGTTTGTGGAAAGCAATTCGAGGGAAGTGAATTCCAAAGAGTAGTAGCTCTGGGGATAAATGAATTCTGATAAGCAGAAGTTCTGCATTGTGGAGGAGAAAGTGTAAATTCATGGGCGCTCTCAGCTGCCCTAGTTCTACGGGGAAAGATGTGGAGAGGCGGCACAATTGAAGCAAGTTCCTCGGAACAATTGCTGTGAAAATATCTGTAGAATAATGCAAGGGATGCAACGTTTCTTCGTATGGCTAATGTAGGAAGGTCCTGTGTGATTGCAGGATTATTGATTAATCTAATAGCTTTATTTTGAATTTTGTCCAACTGCCTCAATGCAACCACTCCACTTCCACCCCACAGAGGTGAACAGTAATCCATCTGAGAGCGCACATGACTTTTATATATTACGGCCAACTGCTCGTCAGTGAAGAATTCTCGAACTCTGTACAGGAGTCCCAGTTTTTTAGAGGCATTCTTAGCAATGCTTCTAACATAATGTGTCCAGCTCAAGTTAGTAGTTAATGTTACACCGAGAATGTCAATACTAGGGGAAGTGGGAATATTTACATCATTAAAAAATATATGGGAGTCAGTGAGATTCTGTCGGTTAGAAAATTGAATGTACTTGGTTTTCTGTGCATTAAAGGAAACTAGATTTTCTTGTCCCCATTCATTAATTCTAGAAAGGTCCTGGTTCAGAGAAATTGCAGTGTTTATTTTTTGAATTTATAAGATCGGGTTGGGTGAAAGAATTGGTAAATGTGAAGGAACTGTGGAGTGTTGAGTCATCTGCGTAGGAATGTATTGGATTATGAGTGGTAGATATGAGATCATTGATATGAATGAGGAACAGAGTTGGGGCCAAAACTGATCCCTGGGGAACACCAGCATTTATTGAGTGAAATTGAGAATAAAGGCCATCTACCATTACACGTATTTTTCTGTTATGAAGATAAGAAGAAATTAGTGGAACTAATGATGCAAGGCCGTAGTGTGACATCTTTGACAATAAGGATTGATGCCAGACTCTATCAAATGCCTTTGATATATCCAGTGCTATTGTATGTGTTTCACCATGTTGGTCTGTAGCTTGGTTGATTTGATGCGTAAGAAGGCAAAGAATGTCTGCAGTTGATCGACATCGTCTAAAACCATATTGCCTATCACTGATTAATTTATTATTCTCCAGATGCTTAATTATGTGATTATTTAATATAATTTCAAAAACTTTTCCAAGAGTGGAAGTTATAGCTATTGGTCTGTAGTTTGATGGATCTGAAGAGGCACCTTTTTTAGGAACTGGATGGATGTTTGCTTCTTTCCAGGGTACTGGGAAGCATGAGGTATGAGTACACAGACGGAAAAATTTTGCCAATACAGGAGCGAGCACCAAGGAGCAATTCTTAAGTACTATTGGAGGAATTTCATCTGGACCAGGAGCCTTATCTACTGAGAGATTCTGCAAAATAGTTTTGACATGTCTGGTGTGGATCTTAAGTGAGGGAATTTCAGGTGAATTAAAATTAAGTACAGGGACATCTTGATTTATTTCATCTAAGGTTGAGTTGGTGGAGAAAATATCTGCAAGAAGGTTAGCTTTACCTCGTGGGTCACTTACAAGATTGCCAGTCGGAGATTTTAATGGTGGAATGGATGAAGCAGTAGTGAAGTTGGATTTGAATGAGTTAAGAGTAGACCAAAATATTTTGTTATCATTTGGATTATTTAGAAGTTTATGCACAACATCCACCTTTGTCTTTGAAACTAGGATAGAAAAAGCAGGAGGATATAGAGAGCCCCTGCTGGCAGTTGCTTCAGACACCGGAGTTTCGGTACTCTGTACAGGGGCACAGTGTATCAATGTATTGAATATTTTTCACACATGTGGCGAGGATTCTCTCACACAGCACTTCTAGACAAAGTAGAAAAGAAAGCCTTCTGTCTCATTCACTCACGTTCTTTCACCAATTCTCTGCAGTCTCTCTTCGCCACAATTTTGCATATCTCTCACTATTCTACCGCTATTATAATAATCAGTGTTCCTCAGAGCTCTCTCATTGTATACCACCCCCTCTTTGTAGAGCACGTAGCACTCGTCTTGCAACAGAATCCCACCCCTACTCTGTGCAACTCTCCAACCCAAGAGTAAAACGATATTCTTAATTTTTCTTCTATTCAACAGCTAAGCTCTGGAACTGTCTCCCAGAATCAGTCTTTCCTTCATCCTATGACTTAAATTGCTTCACACTCCGTGTGTCCAGGCATTTTGGCCCGAACATTCCTTGATTTCGCCCCTGTCACTCTTTCAACTCTGGGGGAGCTACTCGTCACAGGCAGTTCTTCCTTTTCTCTCCTTCATTCACATGGAACAAATAAATAATAGATCTGCAACTGCCATTGATGGATATAATAAGGGCCACCATGCCGGGCTGGTTTGCCTGGTCCAAAAGCCCTGCTAGGTAGACGCGTGGTGGACCCTCTATTATATATTGACCTGCTTTATGATCGCTGCTGTAGTGACTATAGTCTGTTATTTTCAACTGGCGGAAAATTGCAAAGTTCTCATCAAGATTTCCTAGTTATTTTTTAAGATTTTGTAGTGAAATATGGTGATAATTGTGTAAACTTGGTCATAATAGGATGCAGAGAATATATTTTTTTTCTCACAAGCAATGAATCGTTGCCATCCCCCTTAAGCAAGGGAGTGGGGATAATACATAGTATAGTACCCCAATGAAAATACACCTAATCTGCCTTATTGGACTATCCTTAGCTGGCGAAGTTTAATACATTATTATTATAACAATACCCATATTCTCCAGTCAAATCCTATCTTCATGTCTGCACCAGATAATTGCTGGGATCCACAAGACATGGATTTTGTTCGGTGTTATCCTTCTCTTAGACAGTCTGATAAGCAAAAATAGTCCACCCCTTTTAGTCATAGTTAAAAACATGCATGGGAAGTAATTATTTTCTCTGATGCATAGGCCCCCTTATCCAGAAACCAGCAAATGGGTTTCACATATTTCATGCATACCCAAGTTTACCTCTTGTGTCTCAAATTCCAAATATTATATTTTCTTAAATAAAATCAAACCAATGTCATGCATAAGACTGGTCCTAATTGTGTTTCACCTTGAAGCCATTTCTGACCATGTGTTTGCGATCTCCTCACCAATCAATCCCAAAATTATATGTTTATAACATACATACAAAAATAATAGTGAAAATGTTAGGCGAGATCCTCAAGATTCCTCGACAGAAGAACCTCGAGACCAAGGGGCCTCATGGGATAAATTCATGATAAACCCCCCCCCCCAAAAAAAAAATCCCGACGTCGACAGTGAAGGATATGCTAGCAGCCTATTTCAAGGCAAATGATCGCCCAAACCCCTCACAAAGCAGCAGAAATGAAGGTGAATCCGAGGGACATTCCAGGACCCACCGACGTCCTCAGTAAAGGAGGTCCATGGACCTCCAAGACATAACAGAGTAAGACAAGGAGGAGGAAGAGCGAATACCCACCCCAGCACCTGTATTCCCTCATAATTTGCAACCATTCTAAAACGACAATTAAATAGAGTACGAGAGTACATTCTGTAACATTGCCTTTTTCTTTGAGTCATTTAAAAATCTCAAAGAAAAATGCTATCTATCTACCTATTTATATCTATATGCTCAGGCCCAATCCCCATTTTTCCTATTTTTATTTTTTATTTTCTATTTAATTTTATTTTATTATTTGTTTTCCTTTTTTCTTGGGGGTGGCTGACTCAAGACAGAGCAAGAACAGGGAAAACACAAAAACAACATAAAACAACGAACAAACACAGATCAAAACACAAATTCACACACATCTAGGTCACCCAGGATAAGACCCAGAGACCAGGGTCACCAAGGTCGCTCAGCACTCCCCCGGCCCCCGACCACCCGGAGAGGTTCCGATCTCGGCAGGCAGACAAGCAGCAGAGCCAAAGCCAAAAGCCCTCCCACCACACTTCCAGGCGGTGCGCACCCTTCATATTAATCGTCTCCCCGAGGTGCCTGATGGACTACTATCTAGTCCAACTTGCGCCCGACCCCTTCCCCCCAAATGACCACGAGTTCACTCAACTATTTACAAGCATTCTCCATTCACTCCTGTCCACCACCACTTACCCTGCCTGATCTATAGTCATTTCTCTATCATCCAAAGCTTTTCTTACACATTCTCTCCATCTCAATGGGGGTCTTCCTGCCCTTCTATCTCCCCTTGTATCTGACTCACATATTCTCTTTGTAAGCCTTTCATCTCCCATTCGTTCAACATGACCATACCAGCTCAGCACCCTTCTGTCCACTCTGGCTGACAAATGTTCCTGCTGTCCCACTCTCCTACGTATCTCTTCATTCCTCAAACCGTCTCTACGAGTAACTCCACACATACCCCTCAAGCAGCTCATCTCCATCACATCCAGCTTTCTTTTCTCCTTTATATTCAGAGCCCATCTCTCAGCCCCATACATCACTGTTGGCACAACAATTCCTTGATACAGTGCACTTTTTACTTTCATTCCGAGATTTCTCGTCTTCCACATACTTCCCATTGCTCCGAAAACCTTCCTTCCTTCACACGCTCTCTGTTTTACCTCCATTTCCATACCTCCGCTCCTGCTTATTGTTCCTCCTAGATATTTAAAACACTCTACTTGTTCCAATATTTCCCAATCCAGCCTCACATCTAGATTCACCCTATGATCTCCCTTATGATCACCATTACTTTACTTTTATTGACGTTCACCTTGTTTCCTCCTTCCACAAACCACACCAAACTCTTTGACTACCCAATGCAGTTTCTCATCAGAATCCGCCACCAAGGCTGTGTCATCAGCGAACAGCAACTGATTCAACTCCCAATCTCTACCATTCTTTCCTACTAAACCCAATCATCTTCCCATAGTTCTCCTTTTCACCTTCCTCACCACACCATCCATAAACATATTAAACATCCATGGTGACATTACACAACCCTGTCGCAAACCTACCTTTACCTCAAACCATTCACTCAACTCACCATTTCCTACTCTACCACATGCTCTGCTCCCTTCATAAAAACTCTTAACTGCTTCTAACAAATTTCCTCCAATTTTATAAATCCTTAACACCTTCCACATTGCTTCACGATCCACACGATCATACGCTTTTTCCAAATCCATAAAAGCCCAAAATATCTCCTTATGCTTCTCTAAATACTTCTCGCATAACTGTCTTACTGCAAACATCTGATCCACGCACCCTCTTCACCTTCTAAAACCGCACTGTTCTTCTCCTATTGCAACTTCCGTACACTTTATTATCCTCTCTATCAACACTCTGCCATACAGCTTTCCAACCACTGACAATAAACTAATACCTCTATAACTTGAACACTCCTGCCGATTTCTCTTCCCCTTGTACAACGGGCACAATACATGCACTCTTCCAGTCTATTGGTACCATTGACACAGCAAAGCACACATTGAAAAGTCTCGCCAACCAATCTATTATCACATCTCCACCTTTCTTTATACACTCCACAGAAGTGTATAAAGTGTTCCAAAAAATACGGTAATAATACAAGATAGCGACTGGAAATTACAGTGCCTATAAGAGGTAGATACTGTGAAACAAGATGTCAGAAATTACATAAAATACTTAGAATTTGATACGGGCAAAAATGACATATGTAAAGCGATTGTCTCGTCGGGATAGATAGTTTTCTGTTACTCCTTCTTTGGGCTGCTTCATAGACTGGCAGTGGTGAGGAGTCGATTTACTCCGACTAGAAGCTGGCAGAGCTGCTCATACCGTTTCTGAGTTTCTCAAACTTATCCTGAAAGAGCTACTCAAGACGGGGGTAAGGATACTGCATAATTAGAGGGGCGCAATGCTCAAGCCATTGGCCGAGGATCTCAGGCCTACCTGAATAAGGTACTTATGACAGTGGTTAGGTAACTGCAACCAGTGGTTGGTTGGAACTTCTCACACCCGTGCTGGAACAGCTAGGCTTAACTCGAATGAGCTACTCAAGATGGGGGTTATGGTACCTCGTAACCAGAGGGACGGAGTATCTCACATCAGTGGTTGAGAATCTCAGGCTCTAACCTCATGGAATAGCCAGAGAGGGAGCTGTTTGCACTAGCAAGGTGAGCTGTCTTCAGTATCACTACCAAAGAGGTCATTGATTTTTCTTCTCTGCTTACTGGTTCTTTCCTTCCTGCCATGAAGGTCCTACTGCTGCTTCCTGGATGGCTGGCATTTAGATCGGTTTCAACCTAAAGTCTTGGGGAGTGGGGAAATCTAAGGTAGCAGCACAGGTGACCCGGCTTGGGGCTTTCTCAATGTCCTAGGAAGCGTGGCATGCCCCGTTGCCCGTGTTTTCTGTTCAAGTCGGGGCGGGGCCAAGGTAATAGAAGATGGGGCTGTTGGTTCAGTCTCCATAGAGCCTGTGGGTGGTTGGTGGGGCAGACTATTGGATAATGTTTATTCTCTGACCTCCAGGTTCGGCATAACAATAATAATAGAAATAATAATAATAATAATTAAAGTTGCAAGCAACGTTGTCCGGGGTTCGACGGTTTTGCAAGCAGGGTATTGTGTTTGATACAAATGCTGTGTCACAGATATCAAAAGATCATTTAACTTATCGGGCATGGAGAAACTACAGAAGGAGCAGATTGTTCAAACAAACAAGAGCGAGAGAGGGAGAGATTGGCTGTAAAAGGGATCTGCCTCTATCCGTTTAGTAACAGAGTTGTAGATATGTGGAATAGGCTACCGAGTGCTATAATGGGATCAAGAACAATAGAGCTTCAACTTGAAATTAGATAGAATGAGATGGGTTGGGTGTGAAAGGGATCTGCCATGTGTAGGTCAATCGGCTCTGGAGACTCCCGTTTTCTTATTTTTTATTTTCTCATTTGTGAAGGAGAGAGGGAGTATGGCGAGAGAATAGGATGTCGTAAACGTAAGGAAGATAGCGATAAATATGAGAGAGAGAGAGAGCACGGGATGGGTTGGGTGTGAAAGGGATCTGACATGTGTGGGTCAATCGACTCTCTGCAGACTCCGGTTTTCTTATGTTCTCATTTGTGAGAGAGAGAGAGACTAGGATGTCATAAATGTAAGGAAGACAGAGATAAATGAGAGAGAGTTTTTATGAGATGGGTTGGGTGTGAAAAGGATCTGTCTTGTGTGGGCCAATTGGCTCTCTACAGACTCCCTTACAGACTCCCTTTCTTATGTTCCTATTTCTTACAATTGTGTTTTGGTTGCAGGTATATGATAACATGGGTGTATAGTAAGTAGTGTAAATAACAGGTAAAGTTTATGAGATGGGTTGAGTGTGAAAGGGACCTGCCTTATGTGGGCAACTTGACTCTCTGCAGACTCCCATTTTCATCTTGGTTGCATGTGTAAGGGATCTGCCTCATTTGTACCGATGTGCAAACAAACAAGAGCGAGAGAGAAAGAGATTGGCTGTGTAAGGGATCTGCCTCTATTCGCTTGGTAAAAGAGTTGTAGATATGTGGAATAGGCTACCAAGTGCTATAGTGGGATCAATAACAATAGAGCTTCAACATAAAATTTGATAAGACGAGATGGATTGGGTGTGAAAGGGATCTGCCGTGTGTGGGCCAACCGGCTCTCTGCAGACTCCCATTTTCATCTTGGTAGCATGTGAAAGGATCTGCCTCCTTTGTACCAGTGTGCAAATAAGAGAGATTGGCTGTGTAAGGGATCTGCATCTCTCGTAACCGAGTCGTAGATATGTGAAATAGTCTACCTAGTGCTATAGTGGGATCAAGAACAATAGAGAATTTAAAGATAAAATCAGATAGTCATATGGATGAAATGGGTTGTATGTGAAAGGGATCTGCCTTTTGTGGGCCACTTGTCTCTCTGCAGATTCCCATGTTCATCTTGCAAGGGATCTGCCTCATTTGTACCGGTGTGCAAACAAACGAGCGACAGAGAGAGACTGGGTGTGTAAGGGATCTGCCTCTATTCGTTTAGTAACAGAGTTGTAGATATGTGGAATAGGCTACTGAGTCTTATAACCAATCGGCTCTCTGCAGACTCCTGTTTACTTATGTTCTCATTTGTGAGAGAGAGAGCGAGGCTCCCTATTTCCTGTTCTCATGCACTAGTACAGTATGTCGTAATCTTAACGAAGACAGCGATAAATAAGAGAGAGAGAGAGAGAGATAACTCAACACTCAAACAAGCACAAACATAGCTACACAAGACCATCACACAAGCACACACACGCCTATCTAGCGACGGACTGTCCTGTTTACATTATCATACACACTCCCCCCCATCCCCATTCCATCACTTCGTATGTAAGATATTATTTCCGTCTTTTTTACTGTGTATGGATTAAGTTATTGGTGTTCACTCTTGACATATGTGTCCTGCTACTTCTGTATGCATACATAATAGCATGAAAGTGATCAATACGAAGCTATGTATCTCGTATATCGGGGTTCTCTTCCCTTCCATCGGTCCACCCCTTATACCTCCCTCCCTCCTCCCTATCCCATGTGTGTAAACATTATATTTTAGCTTTCCGAAGGTAAATACGTACTTCCGATAAATATCTAGCCTTGTATTTAAATCATGAATCCTGTTTAATGTCATTATTTAATAGAAACATGTGTAAGGGTTACATTTATACACAGGATAAGATAAGCAAATACAAACCTCAGCAGAGCATAATCATTTTTGATGAGAGGGTAGTTGTAGGCAGTGTTGCCAGTTGTACCGCTACATATTACCGCTAGATGTAGAGCTATATTTACTTCAGATTAGTAGCCATTTTTTCATATCTAGAGACATTTCCTCTGGATAATTTGAAAATTTCAGACATTCTAGTTATATTACATTGTAAAATTTGCAAAACAAACAAATCAAAACTCTTTAGGAATTGCAGCATTGTTCTACCATTGTTTGACTATGTAGCTACGTGCTAGCGACTTTTGAGAAAGGATCTAGCGGTGTTTTGGGGTAACACTTACTGTAGGCAGTGTTGCCAGTTGTATCGCTAGATATTACCGCTAGATGTAGAGCTATTTACTTCAATTTAGCAGCCATTTTTTCATATCTAGAGAGATTTACTAGGGATAATTTAAAAATGTCAGACATTCTAGTCATATTACATTGTAAAATTTGCAAAACAAACAAACCAAAACTCTTTAGAAATTGCAGCATTATTCTAACATTGTTTGACTATGTAGCAACATGCTAGCGACTTTTGAGAAAGGATCTAGCGGTATTTTGTGGAGACACTGGGTGGTGGTTGCAGTGGTGCCAGTTGTAAAGCTACATATTACCGCTAAATGTAGAGCTATTTACTTCAATCTAGCAGCCATTTCTTTTATATCTAGAGACATTTACTAGGGATAATTTGAAAATTTCAGACATTCTAGTCATACTACATTGTAAAATTTGCAAAACAAACAAACCAAAACTCTTTAGAAATTGCAGCATTATCCTAACATTGTTTGGCTATGTAGCAACATGCTAGCGACTTTTGAGAAAGGATCTAGCGGTATTTCGTGGTAACACTTTAGGAGGGTTAAAATAGGAGTCACACGGGCAATTGCCAAAACTTTAAAGGTCCATATCATTGTTATTAAACTAAGCATTTGGCAAAGGGAGGAATTGTTAAAAACCTTAGCCAATACTCTGTCATTTACCAAAAATAAATTTGAATTTATCATTATTATTTGGTAGGGTAGGTATGTATAGGTAGGTCGGCTAAATAATTGCTGGAATTCGTAGGGACTCGAACGGTTTTGAGAGAGTTCAATAAAAAACAAAAGTTAGGACTGAATAATAAAGAGATTATGTTATTAAGCAAAACTGGGGGATGCGTGGAAGCCTATAGACTGTAGACGGTAAACTTTGTGTGGGTAGCGAATTCGGTTTTAAAGTAATTTAAGAATAGACAGTTTTCAATGCTGCGGCCAAACTATTCCACCCATTTATATTTTGTTGGTATCAAAACGTTCGGAATCGCGAGCCTCACCCAACTACGCAAGCATGGCTCTGATCATCAGCGTAGTTTTCAAGATGTGGAATTTTAAGTGGAATTCGAAGTTTTTTCAAGATTGCCGGAAAAAAACCCACGTGCAAAAGCAAAACCTTCTCTATAAAATTTGCGGAGCATTAGTAGGGGAGTGCGTATGCCAAAGCCCAGTCGTTTCCTGTGAGTGGGAGAGACGGTATTTAGGCGTCAAGTTTTTCGGGAAATCGACTGCCACGGACCTGTTTGGCCACCATGCCGGATGTTTAGCATATCAAAAGTTGCCCAATACAAAACGCACCTCTTGTGAAAGTTTGATCCCGATCCAAAAAGCGGTTCTGGAGTTATTGCGTCGGTCGACGCAAGAAACATTTGGATGAAATTCCAGGTTTAATGATTACAATAGGGGTTCCCCGTAGGGGACGAACCCCTAATAATAATAATAATAATAATAATATCAATATAACAACAAAATACTAATACAATGTAGAGTAATTATTGACTCACCATGCTCAATATCGAACCTGTGTTCCTCAGAGTTATCATTGTTGACGTGTTGGTCCCCCTGGCTGATCTCCTCGGTCCAGCCCCCACTAACACCACCTGGAACAAATAGATAATCCAAGACTAAAATTTATAGTAAAATAGGTAAGAGTCTAGAAAGCGTTGATGGTATGTGTCCATAAATGTATGCAGTGTCTAATGCACGCTGTTCTCATATTCTATTATAAGTAACAAACAACTTTTAGAAATGGAAGTAAATTTAAGGTACTGGTATGCACAGACTTAATCCGAGAGGTACAGTAATTTTGGTCAATAATACTTATTGGGAATGAAAACAAAATAGATTACCCAGTAAACGTGATCGCCACAACGCCCATGGCACCCCCTCCCTTAATGGGGACATCAGGAATAAGAGCAATCCAGGTGTCCTCCACATGATTCATCTTGACTCCACTCCCGACACCCGCAGCCGATACAGGATGTAGATATCATGGGCAACTTATCCAGTACACATAACCGGCATTCTCACCATTTCAGGCCCTGTGGTAGCCACCGAGCCTACACTGCTATCCACTAAGCTTAACAACCGTATCCGACACAGGTCAAGGCAAGCCCTGGATGAACAGAGGAAGAAAAATAAGGAGGTGAATGGCCGAGAATAAACACAGGAAGGCAAGTCCCAAAGGATTCGCTCCCAAAGATCCAGAAGCAAGAAGCCCAGAATCCCTAGAAAGATTCAGTATACACTTGGCATCCTACAAACCAACAACCCTCTCCCTCTCCTCTTCATCTGCATCTACAGCAGCCTCCTCTCCCTGCCTCTCTGCCACCACCTCCACGACCCCCTACGTCCCTGGCAACAAGCCTGAAGATGAGTTCCAAATAGTATGAAGTATTGCTGCTACTGCCGATCCTAATCTCTGCAAGGAATTGCGAGATTTTCGAAGGCTTATTACCCCTTTCCCTGATGCCTACTTCCTGCAACTGGAGGAGTGAAAGGCAAGCCTAGCTACAGCATTAAGAGAGTGGAGAGAAGACAACGAGACACATCACTTGAAGCAGTAGGATAATCCTTAGTAGGTAGAGAGGCTCCGTACATACAACACCTGGTGCAGAAGTCAACCCGAACCCTCATCGTGAGATGGCATAGTCTGAGGCAAGCAGACGTCCCCCCTGAAGATTGAAGATACCCCCTTTCTGTGCAACTGTGGGAAACAGACGTCAGCCTAAGGTGTGGCTGGCCCACGAGTTTGCAATGCCGAGTCTATGAGACACCGTCTAGAAAAAGCAACAAGGCCCTGGACTGTGTAAGAAGATAATGCAGTTGTCTACAATAAGTAAATAAAAACCCAGCTCATGTGAGTACCAAATCTAGAATCATGCACCCAGTTCATAACTTCCCCTCCCCTTGATTGTGTTCTAGATTGCAAATCTAGAAGCTCTCCCCTTGTAACTGCATTAACTATTCGGTACCCTTACCAGATGTAGATAACCACCCTGCTCCCCGAGTCCTTGATTTGAAGTTATAATCATAATACCTTAATTGAGTGAAGACCGTATAGTCTGCCTACTGTCAGTGATAACCATTTTCCCCTCTGTTAGCCTCTTAGTCACCTTTTGCGATATATCGAAACCCCGAGTGCCCCCTTGTATTCCAAGAGAAAGCTTGCCGAATAAGTAAACTAACTTCCAATACTTTGACGCCTCAAACCGTGCTCGACCGTGCAGACCCAGCGTTACATATCTTGCAAACTAATATTTGCCATAATTGCTAACAATCCATTATCCAAGCCATGGCTATAGGGTTTGGTAGTGCTAAGAACCGAGTAACATAGTATGCATGCAGCACCACCCTTGAATCGTTCCATCGGAATTACATAGATGTGAATAATATTGCATTGCTTAGATTGATTATAGTCAATAACGAGTGTATAAAGGTAGACTATCGAAGTAGGAATAGGAACTGTGTGAGTTAACTGTTAGTATTGTGCCTCAAGATAATCAGTGTGCGTAGTCCTGTGCAGCTTAATACCATAATTGTAGTTACAAGCTCACATGGAGAATTGATGCGAGTTTTGCAGTTATTTATTCCGTCATATTCCTGACACGAGAGTCTACATGTGACTGCAGCCCTTGATAGTATAATAGAAGAGCAAGAGCCGCTTGAATACCTTCTTAATAATCTCGCTTGCCATATTAGAAGTTGATTTATATATACTGTATATCATATTGAGGATACTCTGATGTAAAATTTCTTGGGTTCGAATCAACGGACTGCCACATGTGTTTGTAAATTTCATTAATCGATTTTGGGAGTAGAGTTGGTTGTTGGAAGGAACATATAATTGATATTGGTTCAGGAGTAATTTATCGAGAGGCCTTCCCTAGTGGATAAGGCCCCATTAATTGCTCTTTCCATTCACATATGCATAGCCTACGTGAGTTGCAGTTGGGATGTGTGTACAGGCTTAGATTGATATGCAGGATTCGAAGTTGCATAATAAATCGTAGGCAGTGTCCACCATCCTTTAATTGTCTTCGTGGTGCGATGCATAAGGTGTTGATTTTCGGTGTGAGCGTCCTGGGTTCGAATCGACGGACTGCCACATGTGTTTGTAAATTTCATTAATCGATTTTGGGAGTAGAGTTGGTTGTTGGAAGGAACATAAAAAATATCTTTGTGTATCATATGTCATTACCGTACCAGTTAGCTTGTCCTGAGTTGTCCAGAAGTCTAAATGTTGCATAAACTAGAAAGTTGAGGTACCTTATGTAATTTGAAGGTAAATGCAGGGAAGAGCAAGGTTATGGTCTTCGAAAGGGGTGAAGTCACAGAGTGTGAGGTGAAGCTGAAAGGTCAGGCTATGGAGATCGTCAACTCTTTTAAGTATCTGGGCAGTGTGTTGAGTAAAGATGGGACTATGGATGAAGAAGTGCGGGAGAGGGTACAACCGGGGAAGAGGGTTGTAGGAACGCTTGAAAGCAGTAACAAGAAATAGGGTGGTCAGTATGGAAGTGAAGAAGTCCTTGCCTGACAGTGTGGTAATCCCGACACTGACTTACGGAAGCGAAGCATGGACGTTGGTTGAGAGACTCAGACCAAGAGTGAGAGCAGTGGAAATGAATTACTTAAGAAGTGCGTGCGGAGTTACATGGAGGGATAGACAGACTAATGAAGAAGTAAGAAGGAGGTGTGGTGTGGAGGTAGATGTGCTGTAAAGTGTGAAAAGGAACAACTTGAGATGGTTCGGCCATATGGAACGTATGGAAAGCGAGAGAATGACTAAGAGGGTGTACGAGAGCGAGGTGGATGGACAGAGAGGGAGAGGTAGACCGAATGAGAGGTGGAAGGATGGAGTGAGGAAGTATATGAACGAAGTCGGTGCTGGCTGGGGGGAGGGGCGTCGACTGACTGGGACAGAGGTGCATGGGGCCGGTTCGTTCGTGGCCACCCCTTCGGGGATCACGGCGTCGGGCAATAGATAGACAGATAGATAGATGTCTCAGTGTGTTATAGTCCGTGATCTTATTAAGGGCGTAAGGTTTATTAAGGGCGTAAGGTTATTTATTAAGGTATTTATTCCTTTATTAATTATTCTTTAGTTTCCTTCCTAGAACTCCATCAAACTTAATATATTATCTTGAAGATCCCCCTTCGAGATAAATTTGTACATTTTTCGGTAGAAAACCGGACAGTTCCTCCAAAATTACAGTCACGCTATCGCTCGCCAGGAAACAAACTCCACCTAAATGGTATTAAAGGTCTTGATATTCATAAAGAAATATGACTAAAGGACTTAAAATTGACAAAGTAATGGGGCGGTCGTCTATAATTCTCAAAACTAATGGGGCTAAACATGAGGAAGAAGAGGGTAAAAGAAACTACCTCCCCCTTAAGGCTCTAGTTTAATCAGGTGGTTATTTCACTAGGGACAACCAGTACCTGTGTGGACTACCGTGACAGGTACTGCCATTATTGCTATTATTAACCCCTTGAGGATTATGACGCATTTGGGCTGTTTATTCAGGCTATCTTTAGAAGATTTCATTCAGATTAGGAAGGATATATGGATGTCAGTGGGTTGATTGAGATACACTTTTCCCTTTTAATTTCCACAGATAATTCCCAAGCTGTATAAACTCGTATAATAGCCAAAGTATACTATCAAAACTCATCATGATCCTCAAGGGGTAAAGGTGAAAGGTGTAACAATATGTTTACAAACAACATATACTATAGATCTACTGTACCTGTATATACAGTATATATACCGGTATACAGTATGTGAGTGTGTACATTTATAGGTGTGTTGCATCCATGCCGAATTGTATGTTTATGTATTTGTCCCTCAATATCCTTGATGTCTCTTTTTCTTTCAACTCTTCCTAAAAAGACCATATCACCATGGCTTCCTAGAGGTTGGGTGTGCTCATCCATCTTCGTGGGTTATTTACACTGCACTTCTCAAAAGGGTGGAGTCCATAGCATTCCGTTATCAACTCACCATGTCTTACTAATTCCCTACAATCCCATTCTACATGCTGCAATGTTGTATCTCTTTCACTCTTCTATCGCTATTGCAACAATCAGTATTCTTCACAACTCTCTTAGTGCATACCTCGTGCCTTACAGCGAGTGGGTTGCAACCACCTTTTAACACAATCCCACCTTTATTATGTCCAGCTTTTCTAACCCATGAATTTACATTTGTTATCAATCTTTCTTCTACTCTTTCTTCTGCTTTGGAACTCTTTCTTCTACTTAAAAAGTAAGCTGTTGAACTCTCTCCCTCGATCTATCTCTCCTTCATTCTATGACTTAAACTTCGTGTGTCCAGGCATTTCGACTTCAACGTTCCTTGAATTTATCTCTCCGTCACTCTTCTGGCGTTGAGGGAGACACTCATTACAGACAGCACTGTTTTTTTGTTGTATCCTTCGTATATAATAAATATAAATAAAAACAAAATAAAAATAACCAATAAATTGCCTTGTGTAAGGTCATGGGTTCAATCCTCATCGCTCTTGTTTATTGCACTATGACTTTCTATATACCTAGCTGCACTGGCGGACATTATGTGGAGTATACCAGTGCCACATGTACACATGTATATGCTAGCACTTGATCTGCTTGATAAAGCTGACTACACTGGTTACAGACTACATTCACATCCACAGCCATTCCAGCAGTATAAAAGTATTCCCATGTATCCCCCCCACAAAATAGGGTTGGGCTTAATGGGAGATTTTTAGCTTGTTCCCTAGACCTCCAACAAGCTTAAAATTACACCCCCTAGACCCCCTTTCAAGGTAAATGTGTAAATATTTCGGTAGAAAAATGTCCCGGCCATTTGCCGGTTGATCCTAAATTACAGGCTCGCTATCATTCGCCAGGAAACAATTGATACATTAGTGGCACGGAATGTCTTAAAATTGACGGAAATGAGGCGATAGTTCTTATAATCTCAAAACTAATGGGGTGAACGTCTTAATATCTAAAAAGCAATGGGCGAAACATGAGGGAGAAAGGGGTAACACAAAAAACACGTTTACAGGAACTTTTACAGGTTTCTGTTCGGGCTCTGTCTCGAGTCGGCCACCCCCAGCAATGACCTATGTGCCAAAGTACATACATACATGCATACATACATACATACCTCATTTACAGTATAGCGCATAACTGTTTGAGGGAAAACGTAACATTTTATATAATTGCACGTGTGCAATAATGTGTGCGTAATTGCAATGTTTATTTTAGGATTAAGGTTTGGTCATATTTCAATAAATATAAAGTAAGGCTAAATGAAAGCAAACATAAATTTTTACTGACAATTATGTTCCTACACTGAATATAATATCATCGTTCCATATATATAATGAATATAATGACTATAATGAAGAAAGTCTTATGCTACAAAGGAGAATAACCGCTTAACCCGCTACCCATAATTATTTGTAATTAGTCTGTAATGACCCATCTCCTTAGCCGATATCATACTAAGCATCTATACTCTATATTTCATTGCAGTGTCGTGAATACAGTGTTATACTTTATTATTTGTATATATTTATTGTTTTAAGAGACAATGCATAGAGGAGAGAAAACAAAGACAAAACACAAAAGTCAATATGCCTTAAGGTTTAAGGCATCCTCCATTCACAAAATGTTTGTAACAATGGACTTAAACTGTTCTATCTATCTATCTATTGCCTGACTTTGTGATCCCGAAAGGGGTGGCCACGAACGAACCGCCCCCATACACCTCTGTTCCCAGTCAGTCGACGCCTCTCCTCCCAACCAGCACCGCCTTCATCCATATACTTCCTCACTCCATCCTTCCACCTCTCTTTCGGTTTACTTCTCCCTAGCTGTCCTTCCACCTCGCTCTCGTACACCTTCTTAGTCATTATTCTCTCGCTTCCCATACGTTCCATAATGGCCGAGCCATCTCAAGGTGTTCCTTGTCACACTTTCCAGCCCATCTACCTCCACACCACACCTCCTTCTTACTTCCTCATTCGTCTGTCTATCCCTCCATGTAACTCTGCACACACATCTCAAGTAGTTAATTTCCACCCATCTTACCCTTGGTCTGAGTCTCTCCATCAACGTCCATGCTTCGCTTACGTAAGTCTGTGTCGGGATTACCATACTGTCATGCAAGGACTTCTTCACTTCCATACTGACCACCATATTTCTTGTTACTGCTTTCAGCGTTCCCCTCTTCCCCTGTTGCACCCTCTCCAGCACTTCTTCATCCATAGTCCCATCTTTACTAAACACACTGCCTAAATACTTAAATGAGGTGACAATTTCCATAGCCTGACCGTTCAACTTCACCTCCCACTCTGTGGTTTCACCACTTTCGAAGACCATAACCTTGCTCTTCCCCGCATTTACCTTCAGATTCCGTTTTTCGCACACTGTTCCAAACATATTTACCAGACCCTGCAACTCCCATTCATTATCGCTCATCAGAACTGTATAATCAGCAAACAGCAGTACAGGTAGCTTCCACTCATTTCCCTCCCTTATCAGCAATACAGCAACATCCACTGCCCTTCCTTGTATTTCTTTCATGACTCCATCCATATATACAGTAAACAACCATGGAGATATCACACACCCCTGTTTCAACCCAACATTTAGATCAAAGAACTCGCTCTGCTCATTCTCCACACATACCGGTACTGCCACCTTTGCACCCTCATACTGCTCTTCACTGCTGTCAGCAACTTGCCATCTACTCAGTATATTCTAAGTACTTTCCACATACCTTCTCTATCCACTCTGTCATAGGCCTTCTCCATGTCCATAAAGGCAACATACAGCTCTTGTTGTTTCTCCAGATATTTCTCCACAACACATTTCAGGGTAAAAATCTGATCTACACAGCCTCTTCCCTTCCTAAAACTGCCCTGCTCGTCACCTATCCATTTCTCCGTTCTCTCTCTCACTCTCTCAATCACTACCCTACTGTACATCTTCTCTACTATGCTTAGAAGACGTATTCCTCGGTGGTTACCACACACTCCTCTTTCCCCTTTACCCTTATAGGGGGACTATTATGCCTGTCTTCCAGTCATCAGGAGCACTCCCCTTCTCCCATGCTAGTTGCACATTTTCCATACACACCACCATACCTCAGCATTTCCCCACACACTCCATCTATTCCTGGTGCTTTTCCTAACTTCACTCTTTTCATGGCTTCACACACTTCTGACCTCCTGATCCCCACCTCCTCCTCCACTACTTCACTTCTGCTCCCTCCCATACCCCATCCAACTATGTTTGCTGGTACTTCATTCCTTACATTTAGCAATTCGTTGAAGTACTCCCTCCATCCTTCGACTCTCTCTTGCTTCTCGGCTAGCACTTGCCCATTCTTAGCTTTCACACCACTGTTTCTCTTGCTACCTTCCCTAACTTTCTTGACTTTCCAGAACAGTTTCTTACACTCACTCCATTTTACTCTCAGATTCCTTCCAAATTCCTCATCTACTCATCTCTTACTTTCCTTCACTACTCTCTTCACCACTCTTTTTCTCCACGTACCTCGCTTGTTTCTGTCTCTCCAAATCTTTATTCCCTTTACTACCCAACCACTCTCTATATGCTTTCTTTTTGTCTTCCACATCTATTTTAACTCCTCTAAAACTGTTGGACCTTGTAAATTTGTATATAACAGTACAGTAATATATATCTATCTATCTATCTATCTCTATATGCTCAGGCCCAATCCATTTTGGGGTAGCCGACTCAAGACAGAGCAAGAACAGGGAAAACACAAAAACAACATAAAACTAAAAATAAACACAGATAAAAAACACAAACTCACACACATCCAGGTCACCCAGGAGAAGACCCAGAGACCAGGGTTACCAAGGTCGCTCCAGCACTCCCCCGGCCCCTGACCACCCGGAGAGGTTCCGATCTCGGCAGGCAGACATGCAGCGGAGCCAAAGCCACAAGCCCTCCCACCACACTTCCAGGCACACCCTTCATATTAATCGTCCCCCCGGGCCAGGCGCCTGATGGACTATTATCTAGTCGAACTTGCGCCCGACCTTACTCCAAATGACCACGTGTTCACTCAACTATTCACAAGCATTCTCCATTCACTCCTGTCCACCACCACTTCCCCTGCCTGATCTATAGTCATTCCTCTATCATCCAAAGCCTTTCTTACACAGTCTCTCCATCTCAATGGGGGTCTTCCTGCCCTTCTATCTCCCTTGTACCTGACTCACATATTCTCTTTGTAAGCCTTTCATCTCCCATTCGTTCAACGTGACCATACCAGCTCAGCACCCTTCTATCCACTCTGGCTGACAATGTTCCTGCTGCCCCACTCTCCTACATATCTCTTCATTCCTCAATCTGTCTCTACGAGTAACTCCACACATACTCCTCAAGCAGCTCATCTCCATCACATCCAGCCCTCTTTTCTCCTTTTTCTTCAGAGCCCATGTCTCAGCCCCATACATCACTGTTGGCACAACAATTCCTTGATACAGTGCACTTTTACTTTCACTCAGAGATTTCTTGTCTTCCACATACTTCCCATTGCTCCGAAAACCTTCCTTCCTTCACACACTCTCTGTTTTACCTCCACTTCCATACCTCCACTCCTGCTTATCGTTCCTCCTAGATATTTAAAACACTCTACTTGTTCCAATATTTCCCCATCCAGCCTCACATCTAGATTCACCCTATGCTCTCCCCTATTACACACCCTTACTTTACTTTTATTGACGTTCACCTTCAGTTTCCTCCTTCCACAAACCACACCAAACTCTTTGACTACCCGCTGCAGTTTCTCATCAGAATCCGCCACCAATGCTGTGTCATCAGCGAACAGCAACTGATTCAACTCCCAATCTCTACCATTCTTTCCTACTAAACCCAATCCTCTTCCCATAGTTCTCCTTTTCACCTCCCTCACCACACCATCCATAAACATATTAAACAGCCATGGTGACATTACACAACCCTGTCGCAAACCTACCTTTACCTCAAACCATTCACTCAACTCACCATTTCCTACTCTCACACATGCTCTGCTCCGGATTTACACCAGTGAGGAACGGTGCACGGCCAACGCAGAAAAGGTCTCATCTACCAGTCACAATGTCCAACAGATTTGAGATATTGGTAGAGATGGAAGACGAACCAGAAGAGACCAGGCTCGTTGGGGATTCCATCCTCCGAGGACAGGTCGAAGAGTTCTGCGACAGAGTCCCAAATCAACGAAAAAGATTTTGCATCCCAGGAGCTGGACTGGACGACATTGTGGAAGCCTTCGAAGATACCACAAAGGATGCAAATGAAAATACCCTTTTTGTCATCCATGCTGGTTCAAATGACGTCATGCGCACCAGATCCGAAGAGTTGATGGAGAAATATCGCAAGATGATCCAGCACTACAAAAACAAGTCAAGGAATATCATCATCTCAGGCATTCTCCCCAAGATCGCCGCACCTGACAAATTCTACGACAAGGCTTTCAGCACAAATAGCCGACTAAAACATTTGTGTCTGAGGGAAGAAGTTGAATTCATCAACCTCTGGGACAACTTCTACAACCAGCCTACTCTGTTCCACAAGGATGGCACTCATCTAAACCCTGTGGGTTCAGCACGCATGGGTCGTCTCCTACACGAAGCAGTCCGCAGCCATGGATCAAAAAACGCCATCCGAGAAGAAGCAGCAGTGACATAAATCATCCAACGCCAAGAAAAAAACAGAGGCAACCGAGGACCACCAGCGATAAGGACCGAAGACAGCGAGGACCGAGGACAGCCATGAACATAAATGTAGATCCGACAAGAACCAAAAATATTATTAAAGAGCGTTCCGTGAGTTCTAAAATAACAAATTTAAAGGTTTTCTATGCAAACGCTCGTAGCATACGCAATAAATTTTCAGATTTAGAGGAGCTAGTGTTTACAGAAAATTATGATGTGATTGGCATCACAGAATCTTGGCTCAATACAGAAGATAGAGACTTTTTAGCAGAGTATTCACTTCCCGGTTATGTAATGTTTGAGAAAAGCCGAATAAATCGAAATGGAGGTGGCGTTTTACTTTATATCAAGAAAGTCTTAACCCTACCCTCTTGTCAAAACCTCAAATTGTGAACGTCGACGCATCTTTTGTGCTAATAAAGAATAATAAAGGTACCAAAATAATACTTGCATTAATATACAGACCTCCAGCTCAATCAGTGCAAACTGACCGAGAAATTTACGAACAAATGGCAGATGTAAGTAACTCACAAGATACCGGAATAGTTGGTGACTTTAATATACCTGGGACCAAGTGGGGCGATACTCTTACTTCACACTCCGGACATGACTTGTATACGAACTTGCAAGAGAGTTCGCTTTATCAATTTGTTGGAACGCCGACCCGTGGTAATAACGTTCTTGACATTGTACTTGCAACAAAAGAAGAATTAATAGAGAATTTGAATGTTGGTGATGAATTCAGTAACAGCGACCATCGTACGATAACTTTCACTTTAAAGTTTACTAGTAACGAACCAAATAGTAGCATCGAAAAAGTACCTAATTTCAAGAAAGCAAACTTCCATAAACTTAGAGCTATGTTTAAAGAAACTGACTGGAGCTTTTTAATTCACAATAACGACATAAATACATCTTGGAAGTTATTCGAAAGCCACTTACCTAAAAGCAGTGCAAGACTGCATACCATCGAAAACTCGGCGTCCCGGCCATAATAATAAGCCCAAATGGTGGAATAAAGATATTTCACACTGCCTGCTTGCTAAAAAATTTGCTAATGATAGATTAAAATCCTCACAAAATGACGAAGAACGGCTGAAATTTGTAGAGCTACGACGCAAAGCCAAAAAGTTAATTAAGCAAAGTAAAAAGACCTTAGAGTTACATATTGCGAATCAAAGTAAAACAAACCCGAAAGAATTCTATAGGTATATCAGAAAGAAAAAAGTCGTTACTTCAACTGTTGGACCGTTAGTCGATGAAATGGAGAATACACCAAAGACGAAGAACAAATGAGTAATGCCCTCAATACCTTCTTTGCATCAGTTTTTACAACAGAAGACCTCAGTGATATCCCTACACCATCGCCGATTCAGATTGATAATTCAGATGTTCTAAGCAATATCACCGTTACAGATAGAGAAGTATTGAATTGTTTAGATAAACTCAAGGTAAATAAAACGCCTGGACCTGATACAATCTCGCCTAGAGTTCTAAAGGAAGCTAAGGATGAGCTCTCTAAACCACTGACATTACTATTCAATAAATCCTTGCAGTCTGGAACTATGCCCGATCAGTGGAAGCTAGCCAACGTAACACCGATATTCAAAAAGGCAGCAAATCCCTACCCAGTAACTATCGTCCAATTAGCTTAACCTCAGTTGTATGTAAAATGCTAGAAACGGTCATACGAGACAGACTCGTAAATCACTTAGAGGAAAATAACATACTTAAAGATACTCAACACGGCTTTCGTAAAAAACGTTCCTGTTTAACAAACCTCTTAGACTTCTTCCACGATATCCTCAACCTCTACGATGAGAGTAAAGCTGTAGATATTATATACCTTGATTTTCAAAAGGCCTTTGACAAAGTTCCCCACAAACGTTTACTGCTAAAACTAAAAGCGCATGGAATACAAGACGGTGTGTTGAAATGGATAGAAAATTGGCTCAGCGACAGAAAGCACAGAGTAGTCATAAACGGTAAGGCATCAAAATGGACCAATGTAAGTAGCGGGGTACCCCAGGGATCGGTACTAGGACCAATTCTCTTTCTAATTTACATCAACGACATAGATGAGGGTCTCACCTGTACAATCTCAAAATTTGCTGACGATACAAAAATTGCCAATAGCGTACTCTCAAAAGAACAAGTTGACGATATGCCCACAATCTAGATAAATTGTCATGTTGGGACCAAATTTGGCAAATGAGTTTCAATGCGGATAAATGTAAAAGTCCTACATATCGGATACCTAAATGAGAAAGCAAACTATTCAATGAATGGCACTCAGCTTAAGAATGTAAACAGAGAAACCGATCTGGGAGAACAATATCGAGTAACCTAAAACCGAGTCAACAATGTTCAGAAGTTGTTAAGAAGGCAAACAAAATAATTGGCTTTATAGGCAGGTCATTTGAGCATAAATCCAAAGAAGTTATCCTAACCCTTTACAATTCCTTAGTCCGCCCTCTTCTGGAATACTGCGTTCAATCCTGGTGCCCTTATTACCAAAAAGATATAAACAGCGCTAGCACGAGTTCAACGTAGAGTTACCAAAATGATACCTAGCCTAATGAACAAACCATACGAAGAGCGTCTTAGAGAATTAAATCTATTTCCTTTAACCCAGCGCAGATTAAGAGGTGACTTAATTCAAGTGTTCAAAATCATCAAAGGCATCGACAATATGAACTGTAGTAAGTACTTCACTATCGACCAATCCAATTAAACGCGGGGAAACGGTTGCAAAATTATTGGTAAATCTTTTAACTCACACGAATCTAAGAATTTCGTCTTCAATCGAGTTGTCAACTTGAGGAATGGGCTTCCCCGAAACGTTATAGACTGCATCACCGTTGATTCATTTAAACTCCGCCTAGACAAATATCTCGCATCAAACCCGCGACTGACTGCGTTTGTAAATGAATAACTTTATTTTATCCCCCCCTCATTACTAACCCATCTGTCCCCTACTAACTTCCTAATCCTGCCACGGACATTAGGTCCAGGGCAGTAATTCCCTTTCCAATGTTCCCTTACCCACTCTAAACCACTGTTTGGACACTTGATCCTCAGTGTTTTGGAGGACAAGCACTAGAAGGGTCACTAGATCTGTTGTTGCTTGATTTCCTTTGTACTCCTTTGTACCTTTGTACTCCCTTCATAAAAACTCTTAACTGCTTCTAACAAATTCCTCCTATTTCATAAATCCTTAACACCTTCCACATTGTTTCACGGTCCACACGATCATATATATAAATGTATATAATCAAATAATTTCAGGCCGAGTTGCAAAGGAGTACAAAGTACAAAAGTATAAAGGAAACAAGCAACCAGACCTGTTGATCTTTACGATCTGCTTGTATCTAACCTACATCGTCAATGTGGAAAGAAACAAATACAAATATATTGAGAGGCTATTCATTTGGAAAATCAATTGGGGTTAAGAGCGGGATATATATAAAGTCGTTTTTGAACAATTGAACAGTACAACATTCAATAACACTTTTACGTAGTCCATTCTCCACTCGATTGAAAAATAAATATTTGCATTGTGTGAATGAAAATGCTTTCAAAGGTTCTTACAACCACTTCCTCTAGAGTAATTGGATTGGTCAATTATGAAGTACCTGCTGACATCCGTATTGTCAAGACCTACAATAATATTAAATGCTTGAAATAACTCCCCTCTCAGCTTGTGCTTTGTCAAATAAAAAGACTCGACTGTTTTAGACGTTCTTCGTAAGGCGTTTTTTTCTAAGTCTATGGATAATTTTAGTTACTCTCCTCTCTAGTTAACCCATTAAGACCAGCGACGCACTGTTTGTGTCGGCAATGTTTGTAACGCTAAACCCCAGCGACGCATAAGGTGCGTTGCGGTTAATTACTCCGGTTCTATGGCACCATAGAGGGCTCAGATTTGTATGGGAACTGTGTAAGTATCCCACGCAACAATGCCAATGGTTGAAAACTCTCAAAGTTCAACCGTGTGCGCGCGAGCGCGCAAAAACCTGTTTTTGCCTACCCATTTTCCCATGTTTATTCCGACTTTCGGGCGCACCGTAGGACCCCTTAATGACCTAAGGGATCGTTTTTTTTGTGGGTTTTCCTTCATCTCTAACCCATTCCTGGTGTTTTCTGGAATAACACTTTTTTTCACAACCTGCCGGTCCTGGGTGGTACATTTATTATTAACTAGCTGGGGTTCAGTGGGTTAATTGATAATATGGACACCAAATTTGAGCATAGTATTCTAGAGGAGTTGAGTTGAGTTGTGTAGGGTGAGAATAACGTCCTTCGATTTGTATTCAAATGCGTTGGAATACAAATATATATCCCTTCTCCAAGTAGGCTCTCCATTCTCCTTGAGATACATTGGAAAAGGTTAAGTATTCTCTATCACACTGTGGTAGAGTTGAATAAATCATGGGTACTTGTCCTGACTGTCGGTGGTTTGGCTTAGAGTAAAACACATTTAGCAGATAACATGTATTTGTGAGATATAGGCTATTTAATAAAAATGACTCGTGCTTGGTTGGGTGAGAATTAAGTTAAATCCAAGTCAGCCCAAGTTGTGTGGGAATACTTGTAGTAGTCTTTATACGGTATCCTGGAATATGGGTCCTATGTCTTTAGTATGAAATGGAATGCTTTCTTCAAGTAGGATTTCACTTCTTAATATACAGTATATAGGATAAGGTTAAATATAATTTATCACGCCGTGGTAGAGTTGATCAAAGTATATCTCACAAATACAAGTGAGCTACTAAATGTTTTCATAAACTCAGCTCGTCTCGAACCATCGACATGGTACAGTTGGTTAAAGCATGAACAATTGTCTTGACTGTTGGTGGTTCGAGCCCGGCTCGATATATGTATAATATGTATATATATATATATATATATATATATATATATATATATATATATATATATATATACTGTATAATTATATATATATACTGTACAGTATATATATATATATATGTAGTTGAGCGCCAGACCATCGGCGACAACGAGTCCTCGATACCACTCCTATGTTTTAACTACTATTTGAGGTTTGTAGCCTACTATTTATATATTTATAATTTTATTAGTCTATATATTCATAATGTTGTATAGTGTATTTGCGCAACTTTCTCATTTAGGTCATAATCATTGTCTTCTTTTATGTTTACGATTATCTAATATATCCAATAATTTATATGATTTAACGTTAAATTTGAACTTTGAACTTATTCGCTTCGATGTTTATTTTAGGAATTCTCTAATAGTTAACTCACATATTTCACTTCGATGCTTTATCTTAGACATGTCTACAATTTTCTATGAAAGGAATGTAATTATACTAATTATGACTATGTAATATTAAGATATTTTATTCTATTTATTCTAGCCTGAGGATGGTACGTGACTGTGCCGAAACGTTGCAATAAAAATGTTCGTCATAACCCTGGTCCTGCTTTTCCTTATTCTACTGTTTTTTCACGTGGCAAGCCCCTCACTGATATATATATATATATATATATATATATATATATATATATATATATATATATATATATATATGTGTGTGTGTGTGTGAATACCAGAGTCGCATACATATCGACACATTATTGTAAGAATTTGGATATACTGTACATACAACCATCTTCAGGTACAGGTGGCCAACTTAGTCCTGCGACAAAATGTTGAGGTGTGTGGAGGTATGTGGCATTTTATCCGTAGTAAACAACGTAGTTTTATGAATGAATCCCTCAAACCCTATGGCGTGTGAAAGACGGGACGTGATTGGTTGTGACGAGAAATATCGGGAATATCTATTTTCTCATTTATTTGCATTAGTTGAGGGTTAGTAGAACTTCCAGAATGATGTTAGGTAATATAGATATAAGAAATAAAGAAGCTTACAGGTAGATAATAGATAACCTATCCTTACTCAAATTATTAGGCAAGGCAGAACATGTGAGTGTGTCGGTGGTAGGAGGGTGGTTCGTTTCAGTTTAATCGAGACGGCACGGTGGGTTTTAATGACTCAAAGCTGAATGGTTGATTTTAGATGCCAGCATATTGAATGTTTGGCTTATAACTTCTATGGACAGTACAATTTAAAATTTGTCATAGCATGACGTGTAACATGAAGTTTGTAGTGTACGGTAAATATTGTAACTTGTTCTTGTATAAAAATGGTGCTTTAAGAGTTATGTGGTGGATATTAAATACCATGTTCTGATTCTCTTGGAAAGCAAGACTCAAAAACACTTTCTCTTCAGAATGTGAGAGATCTTCCATAATCTTTCCAATTACATCACGTAAATATTTGTGTATATCTAAGCAATCTTTAGACGATTTTTTAAATTTAGTAAGAACTAGTCAGTAAAATGATTAATTGAACATTTAATTAACCCCTTGATCTTTAGATCTTGCTGGGGACCCTATCATGGTACTTACTGTAGTTTCTGGGACTTCTTCTGGGCGACCTAGATGTATGTGAATCTTATACTACTATTTGACTGTGTTGTTTCTATTTGGGCTCTTTCTCGAATCGGCTCCACCCAGCTATAGGGTATGGGCCTGAGTATATCCATACATACATACATACCGGTACAGTACTTATAATTGAGGCAGTTAATTCGATTATTTTCCTAAATGTTCTACCGTTGACAAAATGTGCACGAAGTAGATACATACTGTATGTCCAGAAGCTGATCATGTTAGCACAATTGTTGTTTGTTATTTTCCATAATATCAAACTCATAATATATAGCTTATTTTGTTAGCGTGTGATTTCATATATAATTATCACGTCACGTTATACGGTGCAAGCAATTTTGCACGACTTCCTTCACAATTTGGTCGGCTCTCGGGGCCCAGTACCTTTCATTGAATGTTTAAGGACTCGAGACTGTCCCAAATGAGCCCCCCTTCCCTCTTGACCATGTAAGATTTGTATCATGTGCTTGGCCTCAAGATAGTCCAACACCACCCGATCCTTCGAATCCCTCCAGGCTCCCTCAGAAAATGTTACTTTGTCCCTACATCCCGGACTAGTTGGATCCTGGCCAAATGAAGGGGTTTGAACGGGGGCTACCGGCAATCTAGATAGGCCATCGGCATTAGTGTGCAATTTCCCCGGTCTATGTCTAATTTCAAAGGAATATTCTTCTAAAATCCCCTTCCACCGAACAAATAAGCCATCTTCCGTTTTCATCTTGCGGAGCCATTGTAGGCTATGGTGGTCCGTAATAACCTCACACTGGACCCCGGCTAAATAGGGAAGGAAATACTGCACAGCCCCGACTAAAGCTAGACATTCCTTTTTGGTACCACTGTATTTTGTTCGCCCTTGTTAATTAAGCGTCCTGTTGGCGCATGCCACTATGCCCTCTTTCCCATCAACTTTTTGGGCCATGACAGCGCCTAGTCCTTCATCGGAAGCATCGGTATACAACTGGAAAGGCTTGGTGAACTCGGGATGACAGACTATAGGGTTAGAAGTGAGTTTGTCTTTCAAGTGATGAAAGCGGTTTGACAATCCTCTCCCGTCAAACTTCCGCCCTTTTTTCCAATCTCTTGGTCATGGGTCGAGCAAATTTTTGAGAAATTTGGTATGAATCTCCGTAATACGACGCCATCCCCAGGAATGCTCGGACTCTCTGACAGTAGTAGGAGGTGTAATTTCTGCGATCGCTTTGACTTGAAGGGGGTCCGGTTGGATACCTTTTTTGAAACTACATGCCCTAGGTATACTACTTTGCGTGCCCCTAGTTGGCATTTAGACGGCTTCAATTTTAGTCCCGCCCTCCTAATTCTCTCACACCTCTTGTAGTCGGATAATATGTTCTTCCCAGCTATTTGAGAATATAATGATGTCATTTAAGTAAGCTAAACAAGTTTTCCATGCCAACCCCCTTAGTATTTCGTCCATGACCCTAGTAAAACTGGCTGGCTCATTACAAACTCCAAAGGGCATAACCGTGAACTGATAAAGTTTCCCCTCGCTCGTAGCAAAAGCGGTTTTCTCCTGGTCCTCTGGTCTAACTGGAACTTGCCAATAACCACTTTGTAAGTCTAAGGTGGAAAACCAGGTTGACCCATTTAATGATTCTAGCGAGTCATCAATGCGAGGTAGGGGTTGGGCATCTTTAATGGTGACATCATTTAGTTTCCTATAATCTACACAGAACCTAGTGGACCCATCTTTTTTCTTTATCAAAACTACGGGAGCTGACCACGGACTGTAAGATTCCACTACAATTCCTTGTTTTAGTATCTCCTCTACTTGTTCTTTTTCCTTTTGCCTCATGATAGGATTTTGTCGTCGGTATGGTTGTCTAATAGGGTCGTGGGTATGTCAGGTTCGGCCGGAGCCGTGGTCCCCTTCATCTTGAGCAAAGATGTCTCTGTAAGACCAGAGTAATTCATCCAAAGTAGTGGCCTGGTCGGACGTCGGTTGTTCCGGGATTTCCGGTAAGTTAACAGGTCCGTTTGTTCCAACGGTGGTGGGTTGTGCGGGTGTAACTTGTCCTAAAAGTGTTCCCTTCTGATAACTGATCGTCTCGTCGCCAAAGTTAGCAAGGACTAGTTTCCTCTGCTCGGCAGTAATAAGGTGGGGGATATTCTTACTTTACTTTGAGTATCAGGTTCAAAATCCCGGCGGTCATTCCCTGGGGCTTCGGAATCTCTATCATTCTCCAAGATCTAGGGGGGATGAACGTGTTCCCGTGTAGTAGCGACATCTGTGGCCGGAGGGTCGTTGTTGTTATTTCTCCCCACACTGTATCGTTACCCCAACCGGAATGGTACTCGACCGGAAGCAATCTTCTCTGGTTTGGGTTAGTCACCCTGGGTAAGGTTGATCATTTGGAGTTGAGGCCTTGAGTTAAAGCTAGAGGTTTGGGTTTGAGGTCGGTTTGAACAGTTCCTAGCTAGGTGTCCGGTCTGTCTACAAACAAAACATCGGACAATGGTTCTTGGATACCCTTTGTTCGGGTTTTCCTCTTCCCCTTTCTTTTTCTCCTCTTTAATTCTCGGGCTTCCATTACCTTTTTGATCACTTCCATAAGTTCCTTGGTGGTAGTCACTTCATGAACAATGCAGTGTTTCTTTACTTCCACAGGACATGCTTGAATCATGATTTCCCTAATTTCTGTTTCTTGGCTCTCGGGGTCCATGTGTGGATATGCAAGTTTGACATACTTTGTGATTCCCCTCCTCAGGGCTCTCACATTCTGACCGTCCATTTTCATCGTCGTTAGTTTCTCTCGGGCCTTTCTTGTGGAAGTTTCTCGGCCAAACTCCTCAATTAGAGAGGCCTTTACTTCTGCCCATGATACTAGTCCCTCCAGACGTACTTTCACGTCGTTTAGGGCCTTTCCTAGGTGTGCCTTTCCATAGGCAATTTTGTTCTCATCATTTCCTACCTCCAGCAACGTGAACTGACATTCTAATTGTTCAGTCCACAGCTCGATTTCTTCTTTGCCCTCTTCCCATACCCTGAACGGTAATATCGTCGTCATTATGTCGGTTCTGTCAGAAAATCTACACTTAAACCCAACAATTTGTCGAATCCCACCGCTTGCCACCAAATGTTGTACTTAAATTTCTAAGTTCAAGCACACTGCTGAGGTGGGGGAATAATTCGACAGTTGCTAGAGTTTGTATAGTTTATTTAATAGAACAAACTCTAAATCTAACTACTAGTCCAATAGCCTACTTCCTGTTCTGGTCGAAATGAGTTCAGTACGCGAATTGAATAAGACGTTGTCCCGTGATAGATGGTACGTTGGAACCCAAGAGCTCCCGCACACACTATTCGGATGCCCGCTATTCAGGTAATGCCTCGCTTCGACTTAGATACATCGTAGGTTACCAGACTGAATTTATAATGATCGCCGTGCCCTTCGATGTCTTCTAAGAGACCTGGGCTGCTCTGCTATTACTGCTATTAATTAATTTCTTAATCCTAAATGCAAGTGGACAAATAATATATTTCTATATCCGCTTCCGAAACCCCCAAATGGCTAACTTATTCCCGGGCGTTACGAACACCATTCTAGGCTCATACAATAGCCCCTCTGAATACAAGACTGGCCCGTGGGCCATTAACTCTCTATAAAGGATATAATCTTTAACTCACATTTCCCTTACAACACCGAACGCGTAGTCCGTTACACATTAACATAAAAGCTTTGTCAATACAATAGTACACCTGAATACAACACTAGCCCGTAGGCCGTTTAACTCTCTATCAAAGATATAATCTTTAACTCTTAGCTCCCTTACAACACCGAACGCGTACTCCGTTACACATGAACATAAACTCTTTGTTAATACCGGAATACAACACTGGCTCGTAGCCGTTTAACTCTCTATAAAGGATAATATCTTTAACTCTTGGTTCTCTTACAACATCGAACGTAGTCCGTTACACATGAACATAAACTCTTTGTTAATACAATATTACACCGGAATACAACATTGCTCCCCGGACAATATGTCTGGTAGCTTCAAGAGCCGGATACGCCCTTACGTTACTTTCTATTTCAGGCCCAATCTTAAAGGTCACTCAACCGAGCTAGGATAGAACGGTAGCAAACTAATCATGAAGTTCCTTTATCGATGATAAGTGACGTTAAACAGATTCGGACTAGTGTCCCTTCAATATAATTAGCATGTGTGTCCTTGCAATATAATTTCGGACGTGTGTCCTTACAATATAATCCAGACGCGTGTCCTTACAATATAATTCCTATAACCCTAGCTGAAGCTCATCTCTAAAACAACTATTCACTATTTTCCCTGAACCCAATAGTTGTTATTTAATCTCTGTCCCTCTTACGTTAATTAAAGAACTTCCTATAAGATCCTAAATACTTGGTAGCTAATGGCTTGGAGCCCTTTCTATCAATAAACACTAGTTACACATAACACATCATCCGTTTATTCTATTTCTTAGTCAAGTCAATTTCTCTTTTCGTTTTGTTCTATAAGAACACATATTTTTATTGAAAATCCCCCGAATTAGTCAAATTCCCCTCTCTCTTTTTTGTGGTTCCTCTGCGGGCCCAATATGGGTCCTGATTAAAAGTCTGTTGCTCGTGGTGGGCGTTCTGGCTGCACTACCACCTCAAAGCTGGCCAGTAGTGGTCTGGGAGGTTGTCACTCTTAACCATCTCCTGTCGTCCTGGATGAAGTTGCTGGCTGCGTGGGGCAGGCATGCAATATGGCGACAGGCCCAGGGATACTGATGGTGTATCCTCCGGGTTGGTGAGAGTGATGCAGGACTCGAGTGCTCTGCTACTGGAACGGTTGTGTGGGCTGGAAGGCTACTGTGGTGATCGCCTTGGTTCCTGGTGTGCCCGCAGGAGAGGGGGAGGCTGGGAGGAGAGGTGTTGCTTCCGTGAGGCGTGGTGCCCGTCTGACCTCAAGCGACCGACCGACCGATGGCTGGAGTAAAGATATAAGCAACTATTACAAATATATTTGGGAGGAGTGGGGAGCATGGGAGTTGAAGATATTTTGGTGATTGATTGGAGGGTGTGTGGGATTGGTATAAGAACAAGTTAAAGTGTGAAGTTAGAAAGTAGAAGAGTAAAATAGGTTCCGGGCTCAACCAGAATGCTCCATTATTTATTTACTATACATATCTGATATATTAATAGTCGTTTCATTGTAGTCGGTGGTGTGTCATTGTATGCCTGTTTTTACTTCTTAATAATGTATCCTATAATTCAGGATACGTTAGCTCGGTCCAGAATGCTCAGCTCCTTTTCCTGTTGCCACTCATTACTCTCACTTCAATAGTAAAACCAATGTATATTTATTTTTAATCACGTCCTCCCGAACACACCCGAAGAAGCTTGTCCGGCAAAAACAGGCTAGATGCAGTATCGCACCAATTCCCGCCCGACAAGCCTCCCAAAAATGCTGTTCAGAGATTCAGTGTATAGCGTCCTCCCAAGCACTCCCCCGACCAAGCTCCCGCTTCTGATCGGCGGGATATTGTATTATCCTACCGGACAGATCACGAGAACCCAGCAGCGGAAAGTGATCAGAGAATCTGCTAACCTAGTCTACTCTGTACCTACAAAATACTATGCAAACCTAGTCACACACAAGATTAGATGGCTGTATATTTCAGATACTTAAAATTCGAGTTCATTAAAACTTTTATTATTTAAAACTTATTCCTAGTTAAAAACTTATGATTAGATGGATGGCGGCATAAAGAGAGGAAGGAGGTGGTGTCCTGACCGTCGCGGGAAAAAGTCCCGCGACCTCGGTCACGCCCATCCACAGCGGCACTGGCACTTGCCTACGAGTGGTTCAGCCCAACCCAGGAAGTCTGATGGTAGTCCGAGACACCACATTGTTTGGGTTATCTCAGACCACTCATCTACTACCGATAGCTCCCGGGGGGCCTAGTCAAACGGTGGGGCCGCCGCGCACTGTCCCCTTCACTCACTCCTCACCCCTCAATCCACTCCCCACATTAAGAAAAGGTTAATGTTAATGTTATGCTGGTTGGAGCAGTCACCTTGCGGCTGCCCCACACAGCCACATCCCAGTATGTGTGTATTGATTAAATAGTTGGAAGCATAGCGTTGGTCGTGGCAGTCACCTTGGTGGCTGCTCCACACAACACATCTTATTATGTCTATATCTCCTCAAAAGCTTGTAGGTTAGCACTGGTTGGGGCAGCCACCTTGGTGCTGCCCCACACAGCACATCCAGTATGTGTGTATTGATTAAATAGTTGGAAGGTTAGCGTTGGTTGGGGCAGCCACCTTGGTGGCTGCTCCACACAACACATCTTATTATGTTTATATCTACTCAAAAGCTGTAGGTTAGCACTGGTTGGGGCAGCCACCTTGGTGGCTGCCCCACACAGCACTTCTTAGTAGGTTAGTTTTTTAGTTTGAATACCTAGTTAAAGGTATATATGGGAAGAGGATTGTCGAGCTGTGCTGCATCATAGCTGCTCTTGAAAAAATAAGGTTGATGTCGGATCAGTTCAATGTCGGGAAATAATTGATTAAATTGTGTGTCTATATCGAGTAAACTTACCTTGTCCCAAGTTACTTTTGCTTGTTCATGTAATATTAAATTTATAGGTTGCATATGTGAACGGTTGTGCAGCTC
>CM064566.1:53471181-53491772 GCA_032716605.1 Paralithodes platypus | reverse complement strand
TCTTGTTACTGGTTTTAGCATTCCTACAACCCTCTCCCCATGTACCCTGTCCCGCACTCTTCATCCAAGTCCCATCTTACTCAACAAGTGGCCAGATAGTAAAATAGTTCCGATTTCCATAGCCTGCAGCGTTCAGCTTCACCTCACATGTGACTTCAGCCTTTCGAAGAGCATAACCTTCATACCTTAAAAATTGTGTTTTATTGCACACTGTTCCAAACTCATTTACCAGACCCTGCACTAATTCCTTATCCAACTCATCAGAACTGTATCATCGCAAAGAGCAGTATAGGTAGCTTCCACCATTGCCTCCCGTTTTCATACACTGCTGTGTATAGTTTTGACATGATCCATATAGCCGTAAACAATCACAGGACATAACACACCCTGTTTTGAAAGCAACATTCAGGTCAAAGAAGTGTCTCTGCGTCCACTCACGTACATACTGGGCCTTTGCACCCTCAGTCTTCACTGTTTGTTAGCAAGTCCATAAGTCCATAAGTTAGTACTTTCCACAACGTCCATAAGTCCATAAGTCCATAAGTCCATAAGTCCATAAGTCCATAAGTCCATAAGTCCATAAGTCCATAAGTCCATACTAAAAAGTCCATAAGTCCACATCCATAAGTCCATGTAAAGTCCCCATAAGTCCATAAGTCCATAATCTGTCCATAATTGAGTCCATAAGTCCCTAAGTCCATAAGTCCATAAGTCCATAAGTCCATAAGTCCAAAGTCCATTAAGTCCATAAGTCCATATAAGTCCATAAGTCCATAAGTAAGTCCATAAGTCCATAAGTCCATAAGTCCATAAGTCCATAAGTCCATAAGTCATAAGTCCATAAGTCCATAAGTCCATAAGTCCATAAGTCCATAAGTCCATAAGTCCATAAGTCCATAAGTCCATAAGTCCACACTTCATAAGTCCATAAGTCCATAAGTCCTCCATAAGTCCATAGTCCATAAGTCCATAAGTCCATAAGTCCATAAGTCCATAAGTCCATAAGTCCATAAGTCCATAAGTCCATAAGTCCAAGTCCATAAGTCCATAAGTCCATAAGTCCATAAGTCCATAAGTCCATAAGTCCATAAGTCCAAAAGTCCATAAGTCCATAAGTCCATAAGTCCATAAGTCCACAAGTCCATAAGTCCATAAGTCCATAAGTCCATAAGTCCATAAGTCCATAAGTCCATAAGTCCATAAGTCCATAAGTCCATAACTCCATAATTAAATAAGTCCATAAGTCCATAAGTCCATAAGTCCATAAAGTAAGTCCATAAGTCCATCCATAAGTCCATAAGTCCATAAGTCCATAAGTCCATAAGTCCATAAGTCCATAAGTCCATAAGTCCATAAGTCCATAAGTCCATAAGTCCATAAGTCCATAAGTCCATAAGTCCATAAGTCCATAAGTCCATAAGTCCATAAGTCCATAAGTCCATAAGTCCATAAGTCCATAAGTCCATAAGTCCATAAGTCCATAAGTCCATAAGTCCATAAGTCCATAAGTCCATAAGTCCATAAGTCCATAAGTCCATAAGTCCATAAGTCCATAAGTCCATAAGTCCATAAGTCCATAAGTCCATAAGTCCATAAGTCCATAAGTCCATAAGTCCATAAGTCCATAAGTCCATAAGTCCATAAGTCCATAAGTCCATAAGTCCATAAGTCCATAAGTCCATAAGTCCATAAGTCCATAAGTCCATAAGTCCATAAGTCCATAAGTCCATAAGTCCATAAGTCCATAAGTCCATAAGTCCATAAGTCCATAAGTCCATAAGTCCATAAGTCCATAAGTCCATAAGTCCATAAGTCCATAAGTCCATAAATCCATAAGTCCATAAGTCCATAAGTCCATAAGTCCATAAGTCCATAAGTCCATAAGTCCATAAGTCCATAAGTCCATAAGTCCATAAGTCCATAAGTCCATAAGTCCATAAGCGCCATAAGTCCATAAGTCCATAAGTCCATAAGTCCATAAGTCCATAAGTCCATAAGTCCATAAGTCCATAAGTCCATAAGTCCATAAGCGCCATAAGTCCATAAGTCCATAAGCGCCATAAGCGCCATAAGCGCCATAAGCCAGATAAGCGCCATAAGCGCCATAAGCGCCATAAGCGCCATAAGCGCCATAAGCGCCATAAGCGCCATAAGCGCCATAAGCGCCATAAGCGCCATAAGCCACATAAGCGCCATAAGCGCCATAAGCGCCATAAAAGCCATAAGCGCCATAAGCGCCATAAGCGCCATAAGCGCCATAAGCGCCATAAGCGCCATAAGCGCCATAAGCGCCATAAGCGCCATAAGCGCCATAAGCGCCATAAGCGCCATAAGCGCCATAAGCGCCATAAGCGCCATAAGCGCCATAAGCGCCATAAGCCATAAGCGCCATAAGCGCCATAAGCGCCATAAGCGCCATAAGCGCCATAAGCGCATAAGCGCCATAAGCGCCATAAGCGCCATAAGCGCCATAAGCGCCATAAGCGCGATAAGAAACATAAGCGCCATAAGCGCCATAAGCGCCATAAGCGCCATAAGCGCCATAAGCGCCATAAGCGCCATAAGCGCCATAAGCGCCATAAGCGCCATAAGCGCCATAAGCGCCATAAGCGCCATAAGCGCCATAAGCGCCATAAGCGCCATAAGCGCCATAAGCGCCATAAGCGCCATAAGCGCCATAAGCGCCATAAGCGCCATAAGCGCCATAAGCGCCATAAGCGCCATAAGCGCCATAAGCGCCATAAGCGCCATAAGCGCCATAAGCGCCATAAGCGCCATAAGCGCCATAAGCGCCATAAGCGCCATAAGCGCCATAAGCGCCATAAGCGCCATAAGCGCCATAAGCGCCATAAGCGCCATAAGGGCCATAAGCGCCATAAGCGCCATAAGCGCCATAAGCGCCATAAGCGCCATAAGCGCCATAAGCGCCATAAGCGCCATAAGCGCCATAAGCGCCATAAGCGCCATAAGCGCCATAAGCGCCATAAGCGCCATAAGCGCCATAAGCGCCATAAGCGCCATAAGCGCCATAAGCGCCATAAGCGCCATAAGCGCCATAAGCGCCATAAGCGCCATAAGCGCCATAAGCGCCATAAGCGCCATAAGCGCCATAAGCGCCATAAGCGCCATAAGCGCCATAAGCGCCATAAGCGCCATAAGCGCCATAAGCGCCATAAGCGCCATAAGCGCCATAAGCGCCATAAGCGCCATAAGCGCCATAAGCGCCATAAGCGCCATAAGCGCCATAAGCGCCATAAGCGCCATAAGCGCCATAAGCGCCATAAGCGCCATAAGCGCCATAAGCGCCATAAGCGCCATAAGCGCCATAAGCGCCATAAGCGCCATAAGCGCCATAAGCGCCATAAGCGCCATAAGCGCCATAAGCGCCATAAGCGCCATAAGCGCCATAAGCGCCATAAGCGCCATAAGCGCCATAAGCGCCATAAGCGCCATAAGCGCCATAAGCGCCATAAGCGCCATAAGCGCCATAAGCGCCATAAGCGCCATAAGCGCCATAAGCGCCATAAGCGCCATAAGCGCCATAAGCGCCATAAGCGCCATAAGCGCCATAAGCGCCATAAGCGCCATAAGCGCCATAAGCGCCATAAGCGCCATAAGCGCCATAAGCGCCATAAGCGCCATAAGCGCCATAAGCGCCATAAGCGCCCACTATCCAACTGTCTTAAGACAGTTTACCCACTATCCAACTGTCTTAAGACAGTTTACCCACTGTCTTAAGACAGTTTACCCACTATCCAACTGTCTTAAGACAGTTTACCCACTATCCAACTGTCTTAAGACAGTTTACCCACTATCCAACTGTCTTAAGACAGTTTACCCACTATCCAACTGTCTTAAGACAGTTTACCCACTATCCAACTGTCTTAAGACAGTTTACCCAGATTCCAGAAGCGTACCCATACCCCAAGAATCTTATAAAAAAAAAGGTTCTTTTTTAGTTTTATTTCTTTCTCTGGTTTTTTATTTTATTTTTCATTTTGTTTGTATATTGTATATAGGTCAAAATAACACATTTCTAAATTATATCCTTTATTAATAAATTGCCATACATCCTGGAATATAAAGGGAGAGAGAATGGGGGGGAAGGGAGAGGGGGGAGAGAGGGGAGAGAATGGAGGGGGGGAGAGAGAGAATGGGGGGGAGAGAGAATGGGGGGGAAGGGAGAGGGGAGAGGAGGGGGGGGAAGGGAGAGGGGGGAGAGAATGGGGGGGGAAGGGAGAGGGGGAGAGAATGGGGGGGAAGGGAGAGGGGGGAGAGGGGAGAGAAGGGGGGAAAGGGGGGGGGGGGAAGGGAATGGGGGGGGGAAGGGAGAGAGGGGAGAGAATGGGGGGGGGGAGGGGAGAGAGAATGGGGGGGAAGGGAGAGAGGGGAGAGAATGGGGGGGAGGAAGGGAGAGAATGGGGGGGAGGGGAGAGGGAGAGAGAATGGGGGGGAAGGGAGAGGGCAAAGAGAGAAGGGGGAGGGGAAAGAGGGAGAACAAATGACGGAGCAAATGATGGAGGAAGAGGGGGAGGGGGGGGAAGAGGGGAGAGAGAGCAAAAGAGATTAGAGGATGGACCAAATGACGGAGAGAAGGGGGGAGCAAATGATGGAGGAAGAGGGGGAGGGGGGGGGAAGAGGGGAGAGAGAGCAAAAGAGATTAGAGGGTGGACCAAATGATGGAGGGAGGGGGTGGAGCAAGGGACAGCAGAAGAGAGAGGGGGGGGGAAGCGAGAGCAGAAGAGACCGCATTAGAGGGAGGAAACAAGGGAGAACAGAAGAGGGATGAGAGAAGGGAGAGCAGATGAGGAAGGAGAGAGAAGAGAGAGCAGAAGGGGAGAGGAAGAGAGCAGGACAGAGAGAGGGGAAAGCATTAGAGGGATGAGAGAGGGGGCAAGCAAATGAGGGAGGGCAAAGACAGAGAAGGGGGGAGGAGAGAGGACAAAGAGAAGAGCAGATGAGGGAGAAGGGAGAGCAGGAAGAGAGAGAGAGAGGGAAGGGAGAGCATTAGAGGAATGAGAGAGGGGGCAAGCAAATGAGGGAGAGGAGGAGAGGGAGGGCAAAGACAGAGAAGGGGAGGGAGGAGAGGACAAAGAGCAGAGCAGATGAGGGAGAGAAAGCAGAGCAGAAGAGGGTGGACAGCAGCGGGACGACAGAAGGGAGACCATTAGAGGGGGGAAGCAAATGAGGGAGGAGAAAGAAGGGAGAGCATTAGAGGGATGAGGGAGAGAAGAAGAGGGATGAGAGAAGGGAGAGCAGATGAGGGAGGAGAAAGAAGGGAGAGCAGATGAGGGAGGAGAGAAGGCAGAGCAGAAGAGGGGGAGGAGGAAGAGAGCAGAGCAGATGAGGGAGCATTAGAGGGATGAGAGATGGGGCAAGCAAATGAGGGAGGGCAAAGACAGAGAAGGGGGGAGGAGAGAAGGGGAGCAGAAGAGGACAAAGAGAAGAGCAGATGAGGGAGAGAAAGGAGACAGAGAAGGGGGGGGAGCAAATGAGGGAGAGAAGAGCAGAGCAGATGAGGGAGAGAAAGGGAGGTGACAGATTAGAGGGTGGAGCAGCGGGACGACAGAAGGGAGACCATTAGAGGGATGAGAGGGGGGAAGCAAATGAGGGAGGAGAAAGAAGGGAGAGCATTAGAGGGATGAGAGAAGGAAGAGCAGATGAGGGAGGAGAAAGAAGGGAGAGCAGATGAGGGAGGAGAGAAGGCAGAGCAGAAGAGGGGGAGGAGGAAGAGAGCAGAGCAGATGAGGGAGAGCATTAGAGGGATGAGAGAGGGGGCAAGCAAATGAGGGAGGGCAAAGACAGAGAAGGGGGGAGGAGAGAAGGGGAGCAGAAGAGAGGACAAAGAGAAGAGCAGATGAGGGAGAGAAAGGAGACAGAGAAGGGGGGGGGGGGGAGCAAATGAGGGAGAGAAGAGACAAAGAGCAGAGCAGATGAGGGTGGAACAGCGGGACGACAGAAGGGAGACCATTAGAGGGATGAGAGGGGGGAAGCAAATGAGGGATGAAAATGAGGGAGAGCAGAAGAGGGATGAGAGAAGGGAGAGCAGATGAGGGAGGAGAAAGAAGGGAGACCAGATGAGGGAGGAGAGAAGGCAGAGCAAATGAGGGAGGGGAAAGAGACAGAGCAGATGAGAGGGGGAGAAGGGAGAGCAGAAGAGGCAGGACAGAGAGAAGGGAGAGGAGAGAGCAAGCAAATGAGGGAGCGACAGAGATTAGAGGGTGGAGAGCAGAGGGACGACAGAAGGGAGACCATTAGAGGGATGAGAGAGGGTGGAAGCAAATGAAGGAGAGCAGAAGAGGGAGGAGAGACGATGAGGGAGGAGAAAGGGAGATGGGTGAGCAGATAAGGGAGGAGAGTAGAGAGCAGAAGAGGGGAGGGGAGAGAAAGGAGAACAGATGAGGGAAGAGTACAAAGGAGAAAGAAGCGAGAGCAGATGAGATATTAGAAGGTGGGAAGCAAATGAGGGAAGGGAGAGCAGAAACCAGAAGAGGGAGGAGAGAGACAAGGGAGAACAGATGGAAGAGAGAGAGAAGGAAGAGCAGAACAGGGAGGAGAAAGAAGGGAGACCAGAAGAGGGAGGGAGGAGTAGAAGAGGGGAGAATGAGAGAAAGTAATGATAATAATAGTCATTATATAGTAAAAACATAGAACAGTGTAAGGGGGGTTGGGGAGCTATCTAATTATTGAATGACGCCACTATAATATTGGCCCCTAACCTATATGATGCTTATCAAACAATATGTACATATTTTATTTAATACACATGCAAATGGAAACTGTATACATATTAATATTCAATAATAACTACATTACTTCTATTACTATAAACACTACTACTATCTATCTATTGCCTCACGCCGTCATCCACGAAGGGGTACCCACTACTAATAAAGATAATAACACTATATAATACAAAAACAATACATTTAATCACTCTCTATATAATACAATAAACAATCAATACAATCACACATTAATACTGTATCTATCGAATAACAACACTAGGAATCTATCAATCTTACTTTAATATCTATCACATACAATAATTACAAACAACTAATATCTAATAGTCTCGAGTCGGCCACCCCAAGCTAAGGGTTAAGTGCCTCAGTATAATACATAGGCATACATAAATACAGTCTCGAGTTGTGCATCTTTCTCATTCATCAAACTGCACATACCATCACACAACATTTATATACTAGGTCAAAATTAGTAACACGATTTCATTCCGTTTGGGATAGCTACACACATTTAAAGCCACGATTTGTGACATTGAGTGTACTGCATATAGAAATCATTAAAATAAACATATGGCTCGATTCGACCCCCCCCCCACACCCGCTATGGTATGCCTGAGTATATACATAGCCTACACACCTATAACACAATCAACATAATGTAATACAGTAATATGTATCTAAGTTGGGTATCTACCTATAAATATGAATCAAATACAATGTAAGTTATCAATCTATCTCAAACTCATTACAAAATACATTCATAATCAATCAATACAAATAATAACAATCTCTCGAGTCGGCCACCCCAAGCTAAGGGTTATGTGCCTCACTATAATACATAGGCCTACATAAATACAGTCTCGACTTGTCCATCTTTCAAAATCATCAAACTCCACATATGATCACTCAAAATGTAGAATCTAAGTCAAATACACTCAATATTTATAAACTAAGTCAAAATACTAAGACAGTTTCAATCCCTTTGAAATACTTAAAAATACATTTAAAGCCACGATTTGTGACATCGAGTGTACTGCATGTAAAAATAATTAAAATAAACACTCAATTCAGCCACCCCACCAGCTATGGGGTATGTGCCTCAGTATATACATAGCCTACACACCTATAACACAATCAACATAATGTAATAATAATCTAATACAATACATTTATTGGTTTCATATTTATACTTTCATACTTAACTTACATATCTATCTATCGAAACATACCGGTAATTACAAACTATATTTATATTGTCTTTGTCCCACTTTTGGTTTGTTTACTTTGAAATTTTACATTTGCATTCATAATCAAGCAAAACAAAACAATATTAACAATCTAAATTACCTATTTAAATTGAACACTTCAAACAGATCTATCTTATTATTGCCAGAAGCCAGTCCCTGAGTGGGTGGCCACGAATGACCCGCCTCCACATGCTTCCATATGCTGACGCAACTCACTCAATTATCTAGCATGTAGAGATGCACTTTTTAACGCCATATACTCCCTTCATTTAACAGGGCTAGGGCGTGCCCTTGTAAGAGGGACTTTTACATTATACTGTACTGGAATTTTAATAACTCATTTAACACAACACTTATCCATACACAATGCACAATTATAAAACTACACTGTCTGCATCAACTTCTTGCCAACTTTTCATCATTATCTACATATTTCACTACAACAAATATTTCTCCTAATCGACCAGCCACACAAACGGGTCACGGACCGCGAAAGTGCTCCCGCAACTTTAAGTCTTGTTTCTGTTCAGGCTCTGTCTAGTGTCGGCCACCCACAGCAAAGGGCTATTTGCCTAAGATATACACTACATACACATACATACATACATAAAATTTTAAGACTGAGTGTTCCACACATAAGTGCAGTTTCAGTCTCTTGTCCTAATGGCGGCATTCCAGGCAACCCTGTTAAGGGCTGCTTCACTTGTCAAGTTCTTGGATTTGAGATCGGCGCGTATAGTCCGATCCCAGGTCTTCCTCGGTCCACCCCTTGGTGCAGCTCCCTCCACAATCACAGACCTGCATTTTTTCACCCAATTTTGTTCATCCATTCTCTCCACATGTCCATACCATCCCAGTCTACTTGTACGCATCACCTCGCTAATACTCTTTATACCTAAACGTCTCCTCAGCTCAACATTTGTTATTCTATCCTGTAGCCTGGCCCCACACATCCATCTCACCATTCTCATCTCATTACGCTCCATTCTGTTGACATCCTCTACTTTAACGGCCCATGTTTCTGAGGCATACGTCATTGCACTTCTAACACATGAGGCATACACCTTTCCCTTCAGGGGGAGAGGCATTCTTTTCATGGTCAGGATTGGCATCAATTCTCTGAACTTCCCCCAGCCACACCTAATTCTAGCAACAGTGGCAGCCTCGGCCCCACCACCGGCAGAGATGGTATCTCCTAGGTAACAAAACTTGTTCACCAGCTCCAAAGACTCATTTCCAAAATTCACAGCCACAGGATCATCACTTAACACAAGCTCGCCTTTGCACACTACGCACTCAAATTTCTCTATTTCTGACTTATCCTTCGGCAGGGGCCCCTTTATTCTACTACAGCGCTTACTCCCATGGTGTACCCAACATCGACAGATGCTACATTGAATTGAGTTAACGCCCACTCCCTTTCCACACACTGCACATGGGTATGCACCGCTCTTTTCCACATTGCCTCGTCTCAAACTACAATGCATAACCTTGGTTTTGTTAATATTGACTCTTAAACCCTTGCTCGCCATGCCCTCTCTCCACTCTCGGAATTTGGCTTCAGCATCCTGCATACTGTCAGCTATTAGGACTAAATCGTCTATATGACATTTAGCATCACCTGGAATAAATCACACAATAGCTTCCTAACGTTCAATCAATTATATCAAATCTAAAATGAAAAACCAACAACTTCCATTGTAAAACTTAACAAATAAACAAACCAACAGTGGGACAATCACAATATAAACTACAAATAACTAAACCATTATCACACAAGAGCAGTCAACATTTGATGCTTAACATTATTCTGGCAACATTTTTGGAAAATTTGTCCACGGGCATCGGAAACTACACTGACAAAACATAAATTTAGGTGACACAAATATTGGTAATGTTGACCTCATATGCTGCCAGACCAGTGTTAACCCTTTCAGTACCAGCGACGTGTCTTACCTTTTTACTATTTGACACACTTGTGTGCAGGCTTAGGAAGAATATGTGCTAGGTAAAAGCCTTGGTTGAGTCAGTCGAAACCTGATAATTGCTACAGGTCCTTCCTAATCTGAATACAAGCATCCAATAGTCCTCATAATATTAACAAAAGGACGTCAACGCTACTGTACGGGTTAATGATAACTATCGAGGGAAAAACCGCTCGTGTCATACCACCTTTACACTAGTCATACCTTCCACATAATATACAGTATAGTAAACTCACTTTTATCCAAAATTCATAACTCTTTGGAAATTTTGGACAACCTATTTTTTGGGATGAGTCCCTCTATACAGTTTTCAATGCATCAAACAATTTCTAGGCTCTCTAAACTTCAAATTATCATCTTATTCAAGCTATGTCCACTTCAGACCGAATAAATTGAGGCAATTAAGGACCCACAGTTTGCCCAAGCCAAACTTACAATATGCTAAAATCACACCAAAGATCATACAAATACTCAAACCAACAAATAACTTCAGGTAAACTTCAACCACAAAGCTAAACAATGCTAATAAATTCCATCACAAAACTAAACCATAAAATCCAACCAAACACTACAAAACTGAACACTCATCCATCCCAACACTCAAAAATGCTAAACTATAAGCCAAAACTATAACAAATGCTAAACTCAAACCCAAAACTATAGAACAGTAGTCAATGCTAAGCCAAAACTATACAAAACCGTAAATGCCAAGCCAAAACAAGACAAATAAATATATTGGTCAAATCAAACACAACATTATAAAGTAGTAAAATACAACCAAAGATTATTTAATCGTAAAATCCAATTAACACTAGCAAACTGGAAACCCCAAGCCAAAACTATAACAAATCCAAACGCCAAGCAACAACTATCTATACAAAACTGCAAATGCCAAACCAAAACTATAGAAAATCAAAATGCCAAGCCAAAACTATACAACACTGAAAAACACCAACCAACAACTGTAGAAAACGGTAAACGCAAGGCCAAAAATACAACGGTAAATTCTAACCACCCATTATAAAGAACACTCCAACCAAAACACTAAAACACTTAAACTCCAACCCAAGACTAAAAATAAACTACAACCCAAGGCTACCCTATACAAACAAAACATAACCTATGACTAGAAAATGCCAAACACAAACCCAAAACAATACAAACTAGTAAACGCAAACCCAAAAGTATAGAAACATTAATGACAACAAATAATACAAACAAATAAACACCAAGCCAAAACCATACAACTAAACTACAACGCATTATAAAGAAGAAACTCCAAACAATAATTATAACAAAATGTACCGTATACTCCAACCCATTCTACCAAGATTGAAAGCCAAAGCGTCACATTTTTCCTTTGCCCCTCAACTTTCTCTTCATAATTACTGAGGGGCACAGGGCCCTGGCTGGGGCTTTGGTTTCCCGGCCGTTTCCGCACCCTCCTCAGCTCCCCGCCATGGAGTGGCTTCGGTCACCCAGGCTTTATTGTGGTCGGCAGGGAGGGTTCTGTGGGGGCGCTCGGTTATGGCCTTGGCCATGCTCGGGGACTTGGGGCTGTTCGGCCAGGCAGCTTGGGGAACAACAACAACCCAACAAAAAACAAACATTTAACCCACTATTCAGCTATACACTAGCAATTTGTGACAAACACACAATGTTCATGGCTGCCCCTTCACGGGAATTACAGCGTCCAGTACAAAAATAAATAAATAAATCCATCAATAAAATCGTCCAAAGAGTGAACCATCCCCCCTTAATAAAAATCTAAATACACAAAACTAAAGTGGGCTATGTGCCAGAGTATATAAATAGATACATGTTGTTCCTACCTTTCAAGGAGTCATGTATTTACAGTGTGTATGTTCATAATTACCTACATATTTCACTACAACAACAAATATTTATCCTACTCGACGAGCCAGAGAAACGGGTAAGGGAGCGCAAAAGTGGTCCCGGAACTTTAATTGTTGTTTCTGTTCAGGCTCTGTCTAGTGTCGGCCACCCCCCACCAAAAGGGTATTTGCCTGAGATACAATGAGTAATAATATTCCTAACTTCCCAATTCAACACTGGGCGGGTGCCCAACCCCGAAAGGAGTTGAAATAGGGGAGCTATCCCCCCGCCAAAGGTGGCTTTCTAGGGCCTTTCCTAGCTGATGCTGAGAGGATTGGGTTCTAGTCATGTGGTGATGGGCTGGTCTATCTGAGTGAGAACTGAGCGATCTCTGCCATACCCATAGCTTACTCTGACTGTTCCTTTTACTTATATATCATCTAGACCTCAAGTGGCGGCGTCTTTTCCGTAGATTGACCTCCCTACTGCCAACCTAGAAGTTGGCAGATTGGGAGCCAAAGCGTCACATTTTTCCCTTACCCCTCAACTTTCCCTTCATAATTGCTGAGGGGCACAGGGCCTTGGGTGGGGCTTTGGTTTCCCGGGCATTTCTGCACTCTCCTCTGCTCCCTGCCTTGGAGTGGCTTCGGTCACCCGGGCTTTGTTAGTGGTAAGCAGGTAGGATTTTGTGGGGGTGCTCGTTTATGGCCTTGGCCTTGCTCGAGACCTTGGGGCTGTTCGGCCAGACAGCCTGGGGAACAACAACAACAACAAGACTATACTGCTTCCAAAATTATCCAGGACTCATTTTCTGTAGCCTTGGATATTTTTAATTTTCAATAAATATTTTTCTGTAGGGATTTTCCAATACATTGGAAATTGGTAGTATTGGTATTCTTGCTCCTCGTCTTGTGGTAACTTGCGGAGAGCGTACGAGAAGCGGTGAGCAGCCTCCTTCAGCCGATCCTCACGGCACAGTGCCACCCCGTCCTCCTGCAGTATGTTCAGCACCATCACCCTGGAGGGATTGCACATTTATTATATACTGTATAGGAAAAGTGGGGATTGAGCCTGAGTATATAGATAGATAGATAATAATAATAAGCATGTTACTTATTTCTCATAATATAGATATAGATTAAAATGTAAAACTTGCAAACTAAACAACCAAACTTGGACAAAGACAATACAGTATAAACAAACTAAACAGTTATGGTTCAAATTATAACAAACTCATTACAATTAAAAACTATTGAAACAACAACACACTAAACAATATCTATGTGGACAAATGCTTATAAATTTATCAGAAATTAAACTGTGAAAATAGAAAACAATCCAAGGTAAGTTTACCCTGTATTGCCTTCATAACACCATGCTCCAAAGGGCAATGCGACGGAGAACGCCAAAGCTACGCAATGCTTCAGCGTATGACCCTCAACTATACTTTTAGGAGGACTTCTAGAAATATAAGGGGTACTGAATAAATGATCTTAATTGACCCTCTGATTATCACAATTATTTCCTAAACTGTATTTTTTTATAATGTAAAACTTGCAAAATAAACAAACCAAAACTTATACAAACACTGTAAAAACACAACACAACTAATGAAATTCGCTATGTGGAAACAATAATACAGTACCGGTATTCTGTCTTGACAGCGTAATGCATAAGTGCGCGCAATTTAGATGCGAGTATCCTAGGTTCGAGTCCTTGGAGTGCCGCATGTATTTGTTGATTTCATTAATTGAATTTAGAGCCTAGAGGTGAAGTTGGTTGGTGGAAAAAACATAATAATGTTACCCCCAATATAATAAAACAAATTTAACACCGGTACTGTATAACAAAATTAGTCCCTGATGAAGGACAGTTTTCCAAAGATGAATACAACTATTCTTCCTAAACTTAATCAAATCTCTTAGAGTTCTATCTATATTCTATAGAGATGGAACACTAGGAGATTTGATTAAAAGTTTAGGAGATGTTTAGGTATAAAGAGTATTAGCGAGGTCTATCTATATAGTACAAGTAGACTGGGATGGTATGGACATGTGGAGAGAATGGATGAACAAAATTGGGTGAAAACATGCAGGTCTGTGATTGTGGAGGGAACTGCACCAAGGGGTGGACCGAGGAAGACCTGGGATCGGACTGTACGTGCCGATCTCAAATCCAAAAACTTGACAAGTGAAGCAGCCCTCAACAAGGTTGCCTCGAACGCCGCCATTAGCACAAGAGACTGAAACTGCACGTATGTGTGGAACACTCAGGCTTAAAATTGTATGTATGTATGCATCCCATAATTCTGAAGCTCTGTGTTAAGTCGACCACCCCCAGCTAAAAATAATTATAAATAAATAAAGAAATAAAACAATAAAAACAATGGGGAATGTGCCTTAGATATAGATAATTCTGAGAGGGTTACAGTTACTGACAGATAATTGTACTCAACTTAAGAACAACCTAAAGAAATCAAAGGGATACAAAACTATTGCAATGAATCTATAACTCCCACAGGTTCTCCTTAACCCATTCGCTGCGGGTGACGTTCTGGAATGTTTTGGCAAGTTACAGCAATTTCCAGGCTTTAAAAGCCTGTAAAAACCCTAGAAATCGAGTGTCAGTGGCCGGAAGCGTGAGGGGCCCACCTCCGACCCTCAGAGCAGCGAGCGGCTCACTGAGGTAGACTGTGTCTCGCGCGGGTCTCTCTGCCTCTCACAACAGTGTTGCCTAGTGAACGAGTGCTACCAAATAGCGGGTTTCCCGCGTTTCACTGCCACCGCTGCGGGTAAACCAGGCCACCTACGGGGCCCGTTCTGGTCTAATTTTGAAGCTATTTTCGCCTAGTTTTAGGAAGAATACAGTTCATTTAATGCAGATGCTTGATTTATCATTCAGGAGTGCCTGAATATGCCCTAAATAGCCTAAACATAGCCGCAGCAAAAGGGTTAAACTTAATAAAAACAGGCTAATGATAGCCAGAATAAAGTTAATATAACTACACACCAGTATCTTTATTAATCCTCTGCTTCCCACAAACTTTTTAACCTCAATTATAATGTAAAACTTGCAAAATAAACAAACCAATAAAAGGACGAACACAATATAGACTAAAGACCTTATCAAAATTAACAAACCAATAAAGGGACGGACACAATATTGATTAAAGACCTTATCAAAATAAACAAACCAATAAAGGGACGGACACAATATAGATTAAAGACCTTATCAAAATCACTATGTGGAAATAACGCTTCAGCAATTAAATTTTAAAACTTGCAAAACAAACAAACCAAAACTGGGACAAAGACAATATAAAGGCAAACAACTAATCAAAATTGATATGTGGAAACAATGCTTTAGCAAAATAAAACTATGAAATTAAAATGTAAAACTTGCAAACAAACCAAACCAAAACTGGGACAAAGACAATACAAAGCCAAAAGAACTAATCAAAATCACTGTATGGAAACAACGCTTTAGTAAGATAAAGTTATGAAATAAGGGTGGATGGGACTCGTAAGCCTTGGTCGGCAACTCATCTAGGGGATTAGCCGAACACCACTGTAGAAAAATAGTGCTAACAAGATACACAGAGGGCCTCGGAGTCGGACCGATCCTAAATTGAGTGGTCAATCCTGTAAGTCCTTCACTAAACTGGCTCGGGTTGTCCCTCTCACAGGGAATAGGTCCGCTTGGGGGCATTCTGTGTATGGCCACCCTCGTAAGGGGAGTAAGGCGTCCGGCAATAGATATAGATAGAATCAACCACATACAGCGCACATCACTACATGAGCAAGTTAATCTCTTTCACAAGCAAACTAATCGCACACATAACAACGCACTATCATCACGTTCAAGGAATTATTATTTTTTTAAATAGGACAACACAAAACTAACATTGTCGAATGGTAGCCACAATATACTGGAGAAATCTGTCAATACTCTGAAACACTTCATTAACCCGTAAACGGCTGCAAAGCTCATAAGAGGGAGGCCTAAAAAATACATTTAAACAGCCCCAGTAGCACTAAACATTTGTTTTTGTTTTTTTTTCCCCTATACCTCATATCACTCATCCACATCCCCTCCTTCCTCCCTTTCCCCTCCCCCTTCAATTATCACCTATTTTCCCTGTTATTCCCTAATTCGTTGGTATATTTTTGTGCAAACATTAGCAAACTGTGTGGAGGATGTGCTTACGTGCCTAGCGGGTGTGTTACATAACCGAGTGTGTGTATGAGTAGGCTCAGTGTGGCTTGAGGCCTCGTGGAGGGAGGGGTTGCCTCAATTTTCTCCATAATTCATGAATGGGCTGGTCCATCTATATTCGCAATTTTGACCAGAATTTTTTTATTTTCACTTCTTTTATTGTTGTTACAGGTTACTATCTTCATAGTGAAGGTAAAATAGGCTCATATGAATAAGTAATAACGATATTTATCGTAAAATGACGATTATAGGCCTGAATGGAGCCAATATGCTAGCCCATGGGGAGCTAGTTCAATACCCGCCCCTCGCCGTTTTCGGGTTAATGCCGGACCATGATACCATTTTACCTTTAACCCTCCTGGCCCAGGCTGGTCCTCCAAAGGACAGTGTGGGCTACCCGGGCGATCTGGCCGAAAAAACGTCTAGCCCTAGGCTACCGTATTTTTGTTTAGTTTAACTGCTACACATTTCCCACGCATCTATAAACGTAGTGCGGTTTCCAATCTGTAGACTGGCATTGAGTAGAGCTCTCTAAGTCAACTGGTTCAGTTGTGATGACGATTTCTGTGGAGCAAATTTTTCCGCGATGTTGACAATATCGGAGCTTTTCAGACACTAATTTCGTCTGACGTCACAACAATAACATTGATCCGACGTCTCCTTATTGTTTTCGGAGGTGCGGTGACGCAACGATCGGCTTTGTTTACATGTGTCGGATGCACAGCGTTCAGACCAAGCTGAATAGGCTTGAAAGCTTACTGCCTATTAACAGGACACCCAGGCTCCTGCCCTTCTTTCGTGGTGTCCTTTCACACTGACACCCGGGCAGGAAGGGTTAATTCTGGCTAAGAGTAGATGATTTTATGCAGTTTATGAAGGACCTATATTATTCAGAGGATTTATCAAGATCGTATTTACCCCTATGAGGCCAAAACAGTGATGACACAATATAGATAAAAGAAATTATCAAAATCACTGTGGAAATAACTAACTCTTTAGCAATACAGTATAACATTTTGAAATGTTACAGACCTACAGTACCAAATTATTACAAACCACAAATACAATACATCACAAACACCCCACACATCATCCTGGGTGGTGATTTCAGTGCAAAGACGTCGGCCTGGTTTGTCGACAACCCCGACACAGAGGGCTGGTCCTACAACACCAAACAGACAACCTATATATCCTCAATAACATTCATCAGCATACCCATACTCCCCACCAAGCCCTCTACACCCCATCATCTCCTGATATCACCTTTTGCTCCCCCGAACTCGCCCCCACAACATCCTGGAGGGTGGTCAGAACCTTAGGCTCAGACCACCTCCCGATCATTATCACCACCAAAACAAGACTCACCCCAGCTAGCCACAGACACACTTACACTAACTATAAAAGAGCTAACTGGGAAGCTTTCACAAATGAGACAGAACAACACTTTGAAACCTTAAACAGTACACCCATCACTAACATCAAAAATGCTGTCCTACAGATCACCTACATCAAGATACCAAAGTCCTAAAAGTCAAAGATCATCTAGACATGAGAGGCACTCAATTCCTGGCAGCAGCCTCCACGAATCAACACCACCCACTACACTACATGGCAACACACCCACAGACACCAAGAAATAGCAAAACAACACCCAGCACACGCTATCACACACAAGAAGGGAGGAGGTTCAAAGTACAGTATTCAGTACCTATGCCCACTAGGAAAAAGCGACCATGCAGTTCTAGACATAGACTTACTATTGAAGTATAATCTACCCAAGGGAAGGGAAAAGCACAAGGAAAATCACTGGATGTATTCCAGAACCGATTTCGAAGATATTTTTTCAAGTCACAAAATTGGGATCAGGTATTATCTGAAAGTGAGGTAGACAAAAAACTCAAGGCATTCATGGAGATCTATGATACTGGTATAAAAACTTTTGTCCCGAAGTACATTAAAAAAAGGAAAACAAGTAATCGCAAAGTGCGGTGCACAGGAAGCAAAAAACAAAGCCTGGAAAAAGATGAGAAACTGGGATTCGGAAGATAACAGGCAAAAGTATAAAGAGGAGAGAAACAAATACACAGCAATGAGGAGGAGGTCAGAGGCAAACCATGAGAAAGGGATAGTGGAGAACTATGAAAAGAATCCAAAAATGTTTTTCAAGTTTGTAAACGGCAAAAGGAAGATAAAAGCCACGATCGTAAAGATTAAAAGTGGAAACAGAATCATAGAAGAGGATACAGAAATTGCGGAAGAACTAAATAGAAATTTTGCATCAGTATTTACAAAAGAAGGAGAATTCATTGCACCAGAAACCAATGAGATAGGTACAGAGGAAATGCCGGAAGTCACATTTAACAGACCAGAGCTCATAGACAAAATGAGTAAGGTGGATCCAAACAAAGCCGCCGGACCGGACGGAGTATCAGGCTGGATTATTAAAGAAAATGCCAAGGAACTGAGTATACCGTTATATGATATAATGACCAAATCATTGGACACAGGGATAGTACCTACAGAATGGAAAAGAGCAAACATTATTCCTATATTTAAGGGAGGAAGCAGAGATAAACCACTGAACTATAGACCTGTATCACTATTGAGCATCCTCATGAAGATTCTGGAAAGATTAATAAGGGACAAATGGGTGAACTACCTGGAATCCAAAAGATTAATTACTGACCGACAATTTGGATTCAGAGGAGGCAGATCATGTGTAAGCAACTTGTTGAGTTTTTACTCTAGAGTAATAGACACAGTGGACAAGAGGGAAGGATGGGTAGACGGTGCCTACCTAGACTTTAAAAAGGCATTTGACAAAGTTCCACACAAGAAATTAAAACATGAGGGAAAAGTAGGAGACAAACTGCTGAAATGGATGGAGAGCAACCTTAGCGGAAGACAGATGAGAACAACAGTAACGGGGAAATCGTCAAACTGGACTCAAATTACGAGTGGAGTACCACAAGGATCTGTCCTAGCCCCAATCATGTTTCTAATATTTGTAAATATTACAAATATTACCTGAGGGACTAACAAGCTACATGAGCATGTTTGCGGACGATGCTAAGCTGCTTAAAACGATCAGAACCCAGGAGGATTGCCTTGAGCTCCAAGCAGATTTGCAAAAGATCCATGAATGGAGCATCAAATGGAATATGGAGTTCAATGCAGGGAAGTGTAAGACTCTAGAAATGGGTAAAAGCAAGTACAGACCTAGAAAAGATTATAAACTAGGAAACGAAGTGATTCCCAAAGCAGAAACAGAAAAAGACTTGGGGATAGAATTTAAGGATAACATGTCTCCAGAAAGCCACGTAAATAAGATAGTGAGAGAATCACTACCACAATTGGCAAATATCAGGATGTCTTTCAATTATCTTAATGAAAACACCATGAAACAAATAATAACGGCAATAATAAGACCCAGGATGGAATATGCATCTGTAGTGTGGTCCCCTCACATGAAGAAACATATCCACAAAATTGAGAGGGTACAGAGAGCAGCTACGAGGATGATTCCAGGTTTGGAAAATTTGGAGTACCAAGAGAGGCTCGAGAGATTGAATCTACCTACACTGGAACAGAGAAGGAAACGAGGACAGCAAATTCAGATATACAAATGTGTTAGAGGTATTGACAAAATCGACAAAGAAAACTTCATAGAGAGGGATGGAGGTGAGAGAACAAGAGGACACAGCTACAAACTAAAAGTGCTTAATAGTAAATCTGATCTGAAAAGTAAAAGATTTCCTACCAACTCGATTAGTGGGTGGAACAAATTGCCAGCCGAAGTAGTGTCTGCACCATCAGTGCATAGTTTCAAAGCACGGTATGACAAACATATCTTAGGAGGTGGGAATTAACGAGCATGGTCACTCCCGCAAATACAACTAGTGTAAGTACAAATACTGTCTTCTCTCCCTCCCTGCCCACCCCGAACCAACTTCCGGAAGCACATCCATACTCATATCACTCGCCGTTCCATCCACTCACTCATAGACAACACGCAGCTGCAAGCACGACCTCCCGAAATCCATCCTTCTGAATCCTCCCTTCCTCGCGAGGACAGAGTCCACCTGGCCAGGCTGAGATGCGGACACCATCCACCTCTTCTGAGCTATCAGAAGAGACTGGATGACTCCGTCGTCGACGCCTGCCCGGGTTGTAACACAGCACCCCATACCATAAAACACATCATAGAAGACTGCATTTCACACAACAACTTACGCCAACAACACAATTTACACTATTTGAGAGCTCTGTGGGAAACCCCGACCGTGGCCATGGCCTTCCTTAAGGACTCGGGGCTGTTCGGCCAGGCAGCTTAGGGAACAACAACAACAAAGGACCCTCAACTTTCTCTTCATAATTGCTGAGGGGACCAGGGCCCTGGGTGGGGCAATGGTTTCCCAGGCGTTTCCGCAGCCTCTATACCTCCCTGCAATGGAGTGGCTTGGGTGAACCAGGGCTTTATTGTGGTAGGCAGGGAGGGATCTGTGGGGGCGCATCGGTGATGGACTTGGCCTTGGCTTTGGGGCCTTGGGGCTGTTCGGCCA